>CM052142.1:7105834-7166522 GCA_028454255.1 Halictus ligatus | reverse complement strand
TACTCACGGCACCGTATACGGAAAGACGGTCTCCTATCTCTGCAGAAGGATCAGCTCAGAATACAGCGTCATTGTGGTCTTCGGAGGTGGATTTTTAGGCACAGAGTTTGCCTTTAATCGAAATTAGGAGCTAAGAGGCCACGCCTACCAAGAGCATTGCATTGAAAAATATAGCCTCCTGTTTCTGGAAAGATATCAATTTAAAGTGGAGCAGCGTTGTTATCTTCAGAGATAGAAGTCTAGAGAGTACACATAAAAATTGCAACCAATCTGACTGCTTTGAAATTAAGGGCATCGAAGCCACGCCTACCAAGAGCATTGCATTGAAAAATATAGCCTCTTGTTTTTGAAAAGATATCAATTTAATGTGGAGCAGCATTGTGATATTCAGAGTCAGATTTCTAGATAGTACACATTAAAGTTGCACCTAATCTCACTGCTTTGAAAGTAAGGGCATCGAAGCCACGCCTACCATGTGCATTCTATTAAAAAATATAGTATTCTGTTTCTGAAGAGATATCAATTTAAAGTGGAGCAGCACTGTGACCTTCAGAGATAGAATTCTAGAGAGTACACATAAAACTTTGCAACCAATCTGACTGCTTTGAAATTAAGGGCATCGAAGCCACGCCTACCAAGAGCATTGCATTGAAAAATATAGCCTCTTGTTTTTGAAAAGATATCAATTTAAAGTGGAGCAGCACTGTGATCTCCAGAGTCAGATTTCTAGATAGTACACATTCAAATTGCACGAAATCTCGTTTTGTTGAAATTAAGAGCATCGAAGCCACGCCTACCAAGAGCATTGTATTAAGAGATATGGCCTCCTGCTTCTGGGAAGATATCAACTGAAAGTGGAGCGTCATTGCGATCTTCACAGCCCAGATTTCTAGTGGACACGTACACAGATTGCCCCCAATCTCCTTGCAATGAAATTAAGAGCAACGAGGCCACGCCTACTCGGGCCGCCTCGCGCGAAAAGACGGTCTTCCGTCCCGGTAAAGAGATTCAAAGTAGAACATCATTGCGATCTTCAGGGCAACATTCGGAAAGAACGTGTACACCGCTAGACCGAACGGGAACATAAATCGCCCCATGGATCACTGCCTCAGCTCCATAGAACTCGGGAGCACCGAAGCCACGCCTATTCTACACGGATAAAACAAGACAAATAGCCTTCTATCTCTTCTTGCAACCTCCTTCACCCCGAACTGCAGCTTCCACCGGCAAAACAAGTCACTCCCAACAGAGACCTCCTTGTAGCCGCACGTTGCCAAACAATTGAACCGGTTAATGCAAACATTGCGCGAGTCAATAATTCGTCTGTTTGGTTTAACACCGCGGGTTCAATCGCTATTAACAACGGGGTCGACGGGGCACTAAAAAGATGGAGACAATTTGGATTATCCTCTAAAAATATCAAGAGTACATTCAGCCAGATTTTTATCTTAGATTTTTCCTATGAATGCATTTTTATAGGAATTTTAGTAATTCTTAGAATTTTAGAAATTATTGAAATTTCCTACAAATTCATTTATGGGAAATAGAGGAACAAATTTCCTGTTATATTTAGAATTACAGACAGTATCTCAATAAATTCAGGGCTGCCATTTTTCCAAGGCAATATTTACCAGATACTGTTAACGCTTGGCAGGTTTATCGTTAAACGGCTCAATCAAGCGTCAAGAATAAAACCGTGAAAGTCCAAAAGGAACGACCGGCCGTGGATTCCACGAGTCCGGAGATTATAATTCGCAAAAATGAATTACCGTAGATTGGTCGACTCTTGGCAGAGCGTGCCTTGAAAATCTGCCAGGCGGGGGTGGCGATGAATCGTGGGACGAGGGGTTAAATTATTCCGGGCGGAACGGTAATGTAACGAACGGGGTCTGTACAGTCCGGCACGTCCCGGATGCCGGTCGACAGTTGATAAAAAGGGGGACACAGCAGTCCCGAGATCCGCGGTTGTCGGTAACACGACGGAGACAGGCTTTCGGGAGAGAATTGTGCCAGCAGGTGCGGGCAAAAAGTTGCCGGCCGAAGGATTAAGGTAGACTAGGGAATTTCGTGCTCGACGGTCTTCGGGGGGTACGTGACTGGCTGCGAACACGTTGATCTTTAGCTCGGCGATTCGTAGTCAACCCCACCGGCGGCTTTGAATGCGCGAACCCTGTTTCCCAACAGCCCGCGCGGGCACCGGCCGCTTCCGGTAGGAATACTCCGCTCTGAATGAAGCGGAAAAGTAACCCTTCGAGCGTGCCCTCTCACGTTAACTCTCTCTCTCTCTCTGTTCGTCCGTTTGTTCGTACTCCCACGCACTTCCACGTTTGTGGATAGGGCTACAGCCACTCGAGGATCTCTCTGTTTGCTCCGGTCCTTCCTTTTCATCTTCAGGTGCGCCCACTGATCAAACGAGACATCCCTCGGACCATGTTCACTCTCTTTCTCTCTCTCTCTCTCTCTCTCTCTCCCGCCAAAGTATTATCTTTCCCCATTTATCCGATGACGACCGTTCAACGACGCCCCACTTCACGCACCGGGTCACAGCCGCCGCCATCGCGTTATTCATTTATTCCTTTCGAGGGCACACGGATGAATTATTCGCGGCTTATCGACGCGCTCCCTGGACAATTATAACCGGCGAAACTGGAAACCGCGCGGCAGTCTTTGCGGGTCGTCGATTATTCAAAATCGAAGAAGACTCGCGGCTATTTCGGTGGTCGACCGAGAATCCCCACCGGGGATTTTCGGATGCTTTTGCGAACCGAGCCGAAATACAGACATGTTAGCGTCGACGCATTTTTAACGAGAGGTCTTGGATAGAATTGGATGGCCGAAGGGATGTTTATTCCTTGACAGATTCATGGTAGGGCTTTAGAATGTTTATGGCCTGTGAAACTAAACAGTCCTGGCAGCAGGCGACGCTATTGCTGATGACCGATTTGGGTCTCACAGCTATCGATTGTCTAATCATTGACTGTTTGTGTAGGAATATTTTATGGAACTCCTACGTATAGAGTGAGGCGTAACGGGTGGAATGATCTTAAGGACATCGGTCCCAATAAAACACTTCATTTAATAACAATAACAACAACAACCACAACTCGCTCTACTAACTGACTCTCTACCGACTCCCAACTGCCGACTCTCTGACTCTCAACTAACAACTAACTGACATTCTTCGCATTCATCCCTTTTATAATAATGCCGCTCTCTCATTCTTCCTCTCTCGCACTCCCATTCTCTCTTTATCAGTTTCTCGGCGCTCCTAGCCACTTCACTCTTGTCACCGAGGCCCAAACACTCTTCTTTCACACTTCGGCCCAAACAGACTTTCTTTCATTCTAGACCCAAACACGTCGGCGCCACAATATCGCGTCCACAGTCGCTCTAAACAATCACTCTAATGTACTGTCTCATTCGTAACCCTACATTTATTGCAGGCGAGGATATTTAGAAACGGCAAGCGACCCGACGTCCTATTGCCAAGGACAAGGGACACTTTGTCCTGAAGGATCTGGCCACGGTAAGAGGACTGCGATGAACCATGCGGCACTTACCCCAGAACCTTGGACAAGGGCAGCTTCCTACCAATTTTTCTAACAGACACATCGATCTCTCCTAATTCCGGGGATGCCGGGAGAGAAAAATCGCTGGGAAAACGCATGGGGTGCGAGAAAGAATATCTGGACGCAACGTTGCCGAAACTTCAGCGGAAGAGATCTGCTTTTGTTAAGCAGAATGATCGAATCCGAGTGGTAATCGGGGCACAAAGCGTGCCGGCTCACGACGCACCGAGTAAGCTCGATAAAACTAGTTTCTCGAATAGCTCGAGGACACGGTCCCCGCCCCCTTGTCCCCGCAGCCCCTCGGGGGGTGTCCGGAGCCCCTCTTTATCGACGGGGGCCCCGCGACTTTTCCTCGTCGATCGGCAACTTCGTCGTGCGGGCGCAGAGCCGTTAAGACTTCTTCCACGGTCCTCGTCAACTTTCCGACGATGGCGGCCAGGAATGCGAACGAGGATCCTCCCCGTCTCCCCTACCCTTCGTTCGGCGGGGTGAACGAGGGGGCAGGGGGTGCGCGACAGCCACCCGGAGGAGACAGAAGGTGGTTGTTGCCTCGCGCCGCTGTGTCTCAATAAGGGGGACGTTCTCTCCCTCGCGTACTTCGGGGCTGAGAAACTGAGGGGGTGGAAAATGGGCGAGGAGGGGGGCGGGGGAGGGGAGGTTAGCAGGCAGCAGCCTCCGCGAATCTTCTTCTCTCACGGAAGGAGGCCTCCAGAGGGCGAGGGAGAGAGGCACCATGAGCGTAGGAAAGTGTTTATCCTTGAGATTGGACGTTCCGGGAGCTATCCTCGTAATCCCCCGGTGGCAATCTCGTAATCCTGCCGTATAACTTGGCCCCGGTACTACCCCGATCCTCGACGCTAGCCGGCCGATTCGCCGGGACCCCCGCGCGACGCCTCTATGAGACACCCGCCGGATATCTTATCCTATTTTATCCGAGGTTTCGCGTCATTGCGACCGAGTCAATATTTCCACGCCTTTTTTCACCCCACCCCCCCACCCCACCCTCCCGCGATCACCCCAACCCTCGCCACGCAACCACCGGATGCCCCGAGTCCTCCGAAGATGACCGTTCGCACGACGGAGGAGGCTGACGGCCCTTGATTCAAATTTTTATTTATCCTTCCTGCAAGGTCAACCCCTTGACGCCATTTCTACCTACTTCTGGAATTTAGAATAGATTTTTAATTCCGCAGAATAGTAGGGTATTATAATAGTGGAATGTTAGAATAGTAGAGTATTTAATTTAAGGTGGAAACTTTCATTTATCCTTTCTGCAAGGTCAACCCCTTGACGCCATTTCTACCTACTTCCATATTCTGGAATTTAGAATAGATTTTTAATTCCATAGAATAGTAGGATATTAGAATAGTAGAATATTAGAATAGTAGAGTATTTAATTTAAGGTAGAAGTTTTCATTTATCCTTTCTGCAAGGTCAACCCCTTGACGCCATTTCTACCTACTTCCATATTCTGGAATTTAGAATAGATTTTTAATTCCATAGAGTAGTAGGATATTAGAATAGTAGAATATTAGAATAGTAGAGTGCTTAATTTAAGGTAGAAATTTTCATTTATCCTTTCTGCAAGGTCAACCCCTTGAGACCTTTTGACGCCATTTCTACCTAGTTCCATTTTCTGGAATTTAGAATAGATTTTTAATTCCATAGAATAGTAGGATATTAGAATAGTAGAATATTAGAACAGTAGAGTATTTAATTTAAGGTAGAAGTTTTCATTTATCCTTTCTGCAAGGTCAACCTCTTGAGATCTTTTGACGCCATTTCTACCTACTTCCATTTTCCGGAATTTAGAATAGATTTTTAATTCCATGGAATAGTAGAATATTAGGATAGTAGAATATTTAACTTAATGCAGAAATAGAACTCTTGAATGCATTTCCTCGCTGTCCCCTGAAAATTTAAAAATGTGTCCTTCGGGACATTCGGTCGAAGTAGGGTTGAAACGGTGAAAATATTTTGCCGAGAATATTAGATACAGAAGTCTTGAACACCGAAGAATAACGAATAGTTAATGCTCGCAATCTCAGCAGAGAAATGGGTAGTCCTGATGCAGCCAATATGTCGAGGCTCGTCCTCAAAGGGTTAATATACAAGGCCGCATTTTGAAGAAATAAAAATTTTACAGCGCAAGCTGAGAATAATGAAACATTTTACGACGTCTGAAAACGGTGAATGGAGGACGATTTCCACCCTGAATTCCTAGGAATTCACCCCTTTTGCTTGATGAAAGGGACCTGTCGTTCTTTGAATCGTTTGGCGCTGCAGGAAACATTCGGTGTAAGAGACAAATGAATTCTCGACGTGATCAAAGATACTAATTTATTTCTTTAATTCGTCATCTTCAACACGTTAACACGTTTATCACGTCAGTCACGTATGACTGACAGTGATTTTTTACTAGGTTTTGATATTCATTTTTATTTTGACAGATCTTTAGCATTCAAAAGGGCTGAAACAGCATCCCCTGTAACACACTTAAAATTTCTAGTTTTTAAAATTACTCTGATTTTGTACGAATCTCTGGGAATGATATGTGGCAGTTAACGTGTTAATTCGACTTACAACGGGGTCGTTAATGAAGATAGGGGAGAGAAAGAGGAATTCGAAGGGGAAAGGGAAGGGGTTGCGAGACACAAATCTCCACAACCACAGATTTATACATCCGAGCATGTAGATGCAGGACAAGAAGGTAAATATTTGGAAAAATATTTTCCCGATTTATAGTAACAAAATCACCGTGAACAACGTGTTCCGCTAGATCGTTTTACAACAGGGTAACATGGCGCCCTTCCCGCGGTCAGTACACAGCGACCGTGAGCTGGCGAGTAATTCCTGTTTCGCCGACCATAGTGCGCGGCACATCAACTTAGGTGCAGCCTCCGGTTTCAACCGCGGAACGAGATATCAAAGGAAGAAGAGTCACAGAGATTTTTCTCTTGGCCACTGTTTGCTCGCACGGATATTGTACGGGATTTTGGGAGAAAGGGGAAAGCACCGGGGTAAACGGGACTCGAATCTGCGGTCTGAAGGTTGGTATACTGATCAGGCATGCTTTAGCAACCGCTAAAGCAACCGGTCCTCTGGGTCCTCTTTCTAATTTCCTGCGCTTTTCAAAAGCTTCGCTTTTCGGGCTTCACAATATCGTGGAAAATCGACTCTGATCGAATGGACAGGAATTTTTTGTGCGGCACCGTGAAGACCTTCGACCCCCGTCAGAGATCATGCTGAAGACGTGGAGCGTCGATTGTGGACCAACTGGACATTCAGATCAGCGTGGCGAGCTGCGACGATTCTTTTCGTATTAAATTGTTCCGTTGGAGATAATGTTTTGAGAGGTTTCGAAACTCTGTTGTACTTTCAGAGTAATATAAGGGTAGAAACCCTCGAGTTCGTTACTTATTTGGGCGAGTGATGGCTCACGATATTTAAATCAGACGGAATCTATTATGAAGGGTGGAGTGTATTTTAGGGGTGGCTTTCGCAAACAACCCCTTCAGCAAGATCCATTAAAAATTCAAGAACGCTCCTTCATGTGATTATTATAAGACAAAGTTTTAATCGGGTGGGTTTCTTCTCGATTATTGCTTGAGGCATTTCAATGAAAATAAATCAGTTAGGAAGATCGAAGAAATATTGTTACCAAAAAATTTAAGAATTTGTTATGTGATTATTATATGTGAAAGTTTTCGAAAAATGGGGTGGTTTTTCCTGGGAGAGGAAGATTGTGCTTCAGGGGCGGTTTTCTCGAGCAACCCTTCCAACGACACCCACCAAAAAATTCAAGAACAATGCTGTACCATCCAACTACAGCCTTTACTCGATATATGACCCAAATATCTAGCCGATAAAAGTCCCAGAACTATCCCCATACGATCTTCACTGTTCTTCCCTCCGTTCGGCTGTGAATCAAAGAATAGTATCTCCTGGCCGATGTATGTCCCTGGCCAGACCCGTGTTTCGGACAAACATCGAGTATACACTGCACTAAGCATGCAAGTTTTCTGGGTTATTGCTTAAGGTATTCAATTGAAATTAAATCAATTACTAAGGATGAGAGGAAGACTGTATTTTAGGGGCGGTTTTCTCGAGCAACCCTTCCAACGACACCCACCAAAAAATTCAAGAATAATGCTCCACTGCTAGACTACTATCCACGAAAGTTTCAAGACGGCCACATTTCTGTAACACGGTTCCGGGGTCCACGGAAGTGTTCGGTTCATTCAGACGATTATTGAGGACTTCGCTGGCGAAGGGTGCCGCAAGGTATAGCAACGGGGATGTCAAGGAGCCCGGTAACGGCGGCCGTAGAACAAAGAGAGAGAGCGAGAGAGAGAGAGAGAGAGCGAGAGAGAGAGGGAGGGAGGAGGGATTGCAGTAGTCAGTTATCGGAGAAAGAGGCACGCGTTAATCGTTTCAACGACGGACCCGGTTACGCGGACTCTCTGGGAAACGAGGAGAGCTCCACCGAGCCGGCTAACTAGACACTCTGCCCTCCCCTGAAAACCGTGGCGAGCACTCCTGCCTAACGAAAGGTAAACCTCCCTCTCGCGAGGACAAACTTATCTGGCTGGTTTTTGTTCTGTCCTCCGCGCTTCTTTCGCCTCCGCGCTCGGGACACTCTTTAATCGACTCCCTGGAAATAGTCGATCGACTATCAGCGACTGTACGCGCGTGTGTGTGTCATCCCCTTCTACCGCAAGCTTAACCCATTAACTCGCCCCTGGAAAAACCGCGAAAAGCATCCGAAATTCTCCAGCCCTTCGGGAGCACGGAATAAAAATTTGTTGTATACCCGATCACTCTAGGCCCTAGTTAACGCATCATGATAATCATGCTATAGACACGTCAGCCAAAACCCTTGAATCTTCGGGATCAAACAGACCCTTAGACTTTGTCCCTTCCACGTCATGCTTTCGAAAACAAGCCTTTTCTACTCCCTTCCACACTTTCCTCTCAAAAATCACATATAATATATGTCCATTTACAGCCCATAAATGTGTGTTATCGTACTCTAATTCGCCTAAAACAAATCTATATAATCAAATTAAATATTGTCAAAACAATAGAAACAATGCCAGACCTCATATAATTTGCCTATATTTTTAAATGAACAAATATATTAACCTTTCATTTTCTCGAAACAAAAGAAAATGGACTTACACCACTTTCAATATAAACGGTCCATATATGTATGAATATATATATTTATATAGCTATATATATTTATGTAGCACCCCGTCGAAACAGAGAGAGCTTCTTCTTGCATACTTCAGTGCAGAATGTTACATCGTTGTACCCTAAACTCGCCACCGTGTATACACTTCAATAAAACCGTTCTCGATTTTATTATAAACTGTTGTACTCGATTTCCAAACGCGTAGTCCACCAATTTCTCCGAATTTTTATTGCTCTCTCTCTCTCTCTCTCTCTCTCAATTTTCCGTTACATCGAGTAACCTACTTCGTAATTTTTTTCGGAGGGATTGGAGGTTGCTGGATTGCTAATCAGGTTGTTAGCGAATTTTTCGCGATAATATTGTCACCGTGGAGGACAAATGGCGCCCGTCCGGGATCGTCTTGCCCCGCTATAGCGACGCTGGAAACGCTCTAACTCCCATAATCTCGTGTTTCCTAACAGCCGGGTACAACGCAACGGCGAAGCCGTAGCTGTTCATTATTCTTCTGCAGGGAACGCGGACGGTATCAAACATAATTCTCGCGCGATTCGCTGTTAGTCGGACGAATAAAACGATTTCGAAACGCCCGGCGTCGTCCGTGGGGCGGGCGACGGGGATGCAGTAAATAAATAGCTTGTCGCGCGCGCGTCTCGGTCTTATTTAAGTTAACAAGCTGGAAAATGCGACACCGGTAACATCGGTAATTGGTGACCCAATTACGGGGTAATATTCGAGGTGGGTAATCGCGCGATCATCAAATAAACCCGGCAAACAATTGTCGGCGACGTTGCTCTTAGGATGTCCCCGGGTGCCCGTCGACAGACGCCATATTATTCGCCGAATGAAATATGCATTTCTGTCTCGTCGAGCGTCCCCTCCTCTCGGCGACGTATTCGCGCGGAATCGATGAAGACGGGTTTCGATACAGTCAATTCGCGATACATGTCAGCAACACGGATCCTTGACGTCATTTATTCTGCAGGAGTCACTTCGATCCGCGCCGGACATACAAAAGGACAGCGAGGCTCGAGTGATTTTTGTCACCGAGGAGTGTAAACACATTCGTCCTATATTTTATTAGTCGAAGTCACGGCGATAAATGCTGTCGGCGATATCCTACTATTCTTTGATGCAGTGCCGAAGGTAGAAAAGAAAAGCGAAGCTCGAATGATCTTAATCGCCGAGGAGTGTAAACACATTCGTCCTATATTTTATTAGTCAAAGTCGCAGCAGGCAAATGTTGTCGTCGAGATCCTACTATTCTTTGATGCAGTGCCAAAGGTAGAAAAGAAAAGCGAAGCTCGAGTGATCTTAATCGCCGAGGAGTGTAAATACGTTCGTCCTATACTTTATTAGTCAAAGCGGAAAGTATTGTCGACGAGATCCTACTATTCTTTGATGCAGTGCCGAACGTAGAAAAGAAAAGCAAGGCTCGAGTGACCTTAATCGCCGAGGAGTGTAAATATATATATATATACATTCGTCTTATATTTTATTAGTCAAAGTCACATCGATAAATGCTGTCGGCGATATCCTACTATTCTTTGATGCAGTGCCGAACGTAGAAAAGAAAAACGAAGCTCGAGTGACCTTAATCGCCAAGGAGTGTAAATACATTCGTCCTATACTTTATTAGTCAAAGCGGCAAATGCTGTCGGCGAGATCCTACTATTCTTTGATGCAGTGCCGAACCTAGAAAAGAAAAGCGAAGCTCGAGTGACCCTAATCGCCGAGGAGTGTAAACATAATACCAAAATAAAATAATACCGAACATGACATAACTCCGATGACATTTGCACGAGTAAACTCGTATTATGTTACGCTCCTCGGCGACCGAGTTCCGCCGAGCTTCTCGCGGCAGCGGGGATAATTCCGCGACGTTTATCATCCTGTCCTCGGCGACGTATATCGCGAACTCGCTGTATCACGCGCGAGGCGTTCGAAACGTGTTGCGCGAGTGCTCTCGCCGGGGGGATGATAATGACGACATCGTCCGAATAATCAGCCGGAATATGGGCGAATGATGCATGCGGGAGAAAACAATCGGGAGGGCCTCGCGGACGCTTTTCATATAATCGGGCCTCGGGATTTATAGCAACTAATGAAACGGCAATAACCGTCCACCCCCTCCCCCTCCCCCGCCCCCCCGGCGAACCCACGAAAATTGATAATAGGTTCGACAACGCGAAATTAAATGTCCCGCGGAGTTTATGAAAATATATGTATGTCCCGCCTTTGTCAACCCGCGATAGGATCCCGCGAGGGTAACATAATAACTAGCCGCCACCCCCCCTCGCCCGCGCGAGTTTCTGTATCGATCCTGTTCGTGTGCGTGCGCGTCTGTGGCCCGATCGATATTTTTCGGACGATTACCAGCTGTTGTCGGCGTCCGGGACATTGTCCGAAGATTACGCGGCCGTTTAAATAACGCGGACACGATACGCCCGCCGATAGACAGCCCCGGAGTCGAACAATTACCCAACCGTTGCCACTCGTTAACCGCGTTTCCTTCCATCCACCGCCGACAATGGGACGCCGCCCCCGTGCTCCAGCTTATTCAGAGAAACAAGCCTGCCGGTAAATTATTCAGAGGCCTCCTCCTCCTCCTCCTCCTCCTCCTCCACCCTCTTTGCGTCGCACTCTTACCTCCTCCGCCACCCTGTTGCCGCCTTACTGCAAGCGAACACCGGCCCGCCGATTCCTTGGAATCTTTATTCGATTCCGCCAAGCACGATTTTACTACGAACGGTGGGACATTTTTATTCGGAGCGCGAGGGGACTGCTAATGTATCGGAAAATGATCTTCGATCCCGTCGCTGGAAAATTTTTAGTCCTCCGCGTGGAATTTTCTTTCGAGATTGGAAATCGATGGGACCCTCAGGATCGAGCCGTAGGAGTGCCGAGTGATAAAATAATTTTAGGAATCAGCACCCTGTATTACAATTTAATCCGGAAGATTCAGTCTCGCGGAAAGTCAGTCGGTCTTCAACCCCTTCGCTGGAAAATTTTTAGTCCTCCGCGTAGAATTTTCTTTCGAGATTGGAAATCGAGGGTTAAGGGTACCGAGTGCTAAAATAATTTTGCTGATCAACCACCTGTATTACAATTTAATCCTGAAGATACAGTACCGTGGAGAGTCAGTCGGCTTTCAACCCCTTCACCGGAAAATTTTTAGTCCTCTGCGCAGAATTTTCTTTGAAATTGGAAATCGAGGGTTAAGGGTACCGAGTGCTAAAATAATTTTAGTGATCAACCACCTGTATTACAATTTAATCCTGAAGACTCAGTCTCCTGGAAAATGAGTTGACCCTCAACCCCTTCACTAGAAAATTTTTAGTCCTCCGCGTAGAATTTTCTTTCGAGATTGGGAATCGAGGGTTAAGGGTACCTAGTGCTAAAATAATTTTGCTGATCAACCACCTGTATTACAATTTAATCCTGAAGATACAGTACCGTGGAAAGTCAGTCGGCCTTCAACCCCTTCACCGGAAAATTTTTAGTCCTCCGCGTAGAATTTTCTTTCGAGATTGGAAATCGAGGGTTGAGGGTACCGAGTGCTAAAATAATTTTGCTGATCAACCACCTGTATTACAATTTAATCCTGAAGACTCAGTCTCCTGGAAAATCAGTCGACCCTCAACCCCTTCACTAGAAAATTTTTATTTCTCTGCGTAGAATTTTCTTTCGAGATTGGGAATCAATGGGGCCCTTAGGTCGCGAGGGGTAGGGGTACCAAGTGCTAAAATAATTTTAGTAATCAACCCCCTAGCTTGCAATTTAATCCAGAAGAATCGATCTCCTGGAAAATCAGTTGACCCTCAACCCCTTCGTCATAAAATTTTTGAAGCCCTCTGCGTTGATTTTTCTTTCGAAATTGGAAATCGACGGGGTCCTTAGGATCGAGGGTTAAGGGTACCAAGTGCTGAACTAATTTTTTTTAATCAACCCCTTGCCTTAAATTTTAATCCTGAAGTCTCGTGGAAAATCAGTGGACGTTCAACCCCTTCACAGTAAAATTTCTAAACTCATTTGCGTAGATTTTTATTTGGAAACTGTAAATCGCCGTCACAGGGTCCTCGGTACTGAGGCATCATATTTTAAGTCTGGAGGGTCATTTCAGATCCACGTGCAAGCGCTAAGGGTTGAAACAAAACCACTTATTAACGAAATAAAATTGTACCTTGTTGACATCGATATTAAACTCTCTTTTTCTCGCGGGAAATTACGAACGACAAAGAGATTCTAATCACCGCAGTCGTAAAATAAATAGCAACGGGTTAACGAGCAAGTAAAATGTTAGGGGTGGGAGGGTATTTAGGGGAATATCGTGGTGGCAGTAGTACAGCTAGAGAGGCAATTCAGTGTGTGTTTTCTAGCCTCGATGGTATCGGTGAGTTATTCGGGCGAATGAGTTTTTCGTTCTTAGCTTTGAGGGTTGTTTTCACCCCTTCGATACGAACGTCGGCTGATAAGAGAGGATATATTATATTACAGATAGAAGAGCGGAATAGTTTCCGAGATGTTTGAGCAAAGTATGTTCTCCAGTTTGAGTTCAAGGGCTGGCTTCACCCCTTCAATATGGAGGACGGACGATAAGAGTGATGTAGTGGGGTCGTAACGCGAATAGATTCCGGCTGTGTTGAATTTTCTTTTATTTATTAAATATAAACAGTCGCCTCGAGCGAGGTGCGGTAAGTTCGAGGCTGATCTCGTTCGACAGAGTTATGCAAAATTCCGAGGATTCATGGTTCACAGCCATTTTCTATAATACGCGTTTACGGACCGGCGTTCGAGATATTTCGCGTCCACCCCCGACTTCCGATACAAGTTTCCTCCGCCCTTCGCCAGACAAATCCGCCGAAAAAACTGTCAAACATTTCCGTCACACCGGTGCCAAAAGTTTCCGCGGCAAACTCCATTCATCATCCCTTGCGTGCTCGCCCTTATTTCGCCGCGACTTTTCGGACGTGGTCGCACGCGAGAGAAAATGTGTTTTGCTCCCCGTTTCGGATTTAGTTAGCGCCAGCAGAAAGGGAGGAAACGCCGGCAGGGAGGCGGCGAAAAGGGCGGAGGTGCATTCTGGAGTTGGCTTTCCGAGAGGGTAGCGGAGAAGATTTAAAACCCCGGGGTCTTGCAACCGAGGTCCGAAGTGCCGGCGCATTTCCTGCCGCTCTCTCCTTACAATTCAGCAGAATATCCGCGAGCGAGCGGGCGAGCGAGCGCAACTGTTACACGCCCGTGCGCCCGGTAACTCGAATCGAATTGATCTCGGGCCGCGTCGGGCTTCGATCGTGAATAAGTTGTCGCGAACTATTTTCCGAGGGCGCGAACAAAGTTCCACGTCGACGCTCCTCTTCGTCCTCCTGTTGAAAATTGCAAGGGGCTTTGCGAGGGCGTGCCAGAGAGAGAAAGAGAGAGAGAGAGAGAGAGAGAGACCTGAGGAGAGGGGAAGGGGAGGGGGTAGAGCACCGGTCGCATCCGGCGTTAAAATCGTCGCCGGATAACCGTGATTTCGTTCCGAGTTGGCCGTCGGACTCGCGGAAAGCCTCTGGAGACGTCGTCGTCGTCGTCTTCGTCCTCGTCTTCGTCGTCGTCGCTCTCCCGTGGGACGACCTCGTTTTCCAGGGCTCTGCGATTCGGCGGACTCTCTGTCTCTCTCTCTCTCTCTCTCGGAAGAGTTCGGCAGGGTGTTGCAAAGATAACGCTAACTGGATTTAAACGATCGGGAAGCGATCGATATCGGGAGATGGCCGGTCTCTCTTGCCTTGAAAGCCTTTCGCGTCCTTTGACGCAACCCTGCCCTTCCTCTCCCCCTTTTATTTCATCTTTTCCCAGAGAGAGGGAGGCTAAGGTCAATTCTAATCGCGGGAGCGTAAACGGCCGCAGACACCGCCGCGGGTCTGAAAGCGGGCAGAGAGCGGGTTACTTTCTGGCCTCGCGCATCGACCGACCCGACCGACCCGACCACCCCCCCGTCCCGCTGCACCGTGTTTTCCTTGGACGTCTTCTGCGGGTCTTCTCTGTTTACCGTACGGCCTCTCCGGGGCTCTTCTAAGCTTACGCGGTGCCAACATCCCCCGATGACGTCGTCGCCCGCGACTGTGCACACAACACGCCCGAGCGGGCCAAGTTTCGCGAGAACATGCTCTGTCTTATACCGGTTTCCATCGGAGAGAACCTTCGTCGGGGGACGACGCTGCTCTTGGTCCTCCGGAGAGGGTAGCGAGCGCTTTTTACTCTTGGGAGCTGTGTGGGTTTGACCCCCGAAGCAAATGTTTAGAACTCTTGTCAAAGAAGTGAGCGGGGTATCAAGTATTTTGGGTGTTTGGGAGGGGCGGGGGTGCTTGGGGGCGTGTCTTACGGGTTACGGAAAATAGAGGATAGATCGCGGGGACTCTAGAAGTCTGGAAGAGGAGGTCCCTGGATCCCAGAAGTATAGAAGACGACCTCTAGGGCCCAGCTGAGGGGGTCCACTTACATTCAAGAAGTCTAGAAGACCAACCCCCTAGATTCAAGAAGTGCGAAAGAGGTTCCTCCCAGACTCAAGGAGTCCATAAGAGGATCCCCTGGATCCTAGAAGTGTAGAAGACGATGCCCTTAGATTCAAGAAGTGTGTAAGAGGATCCCCTAGATCCTACAAGTGTAGAAGACAATGCCCCTAGATTCAAGAAGTGTGAAAGAGTTTCCCCCCAGACTCAAAAAGTCTACAAGAGGATCCCCTGGAGCCTAGAAGCGTAGAAGACGATCCCCCTAGATTCAAAAAGTCCATAAGTTGATCTCCTAGACCCCAGAAGTCTATAAGAGGATCCCCTAGATCCCAGAAGTTCATAAGAGAATCCCATATATCCCAGAAGTCCAGAAAACTATCCCCCAGGTCCCAAAAGTCTACGAGGGGATCCCTTAACATTGAAGATTTCTCTCTAGATCCACGAACTCTATACGTGGATCCCCTATCTCCCACAAGTCTATAAGAGAATCCCCTAAATCCCACAAGTCTATAAGAGTATCCCCTAGATCCCAGAAGTCTAGGAGAGGATCCCCTAATATTCAAGATTTCTCCCTAGATTCACGAACTTTATACTTGGATCTCCTAGCTCCCACAAGTCTTTACAAGAATCCCCAGAAGTCTAGAAGACAATTCCCCAGATCCCAGAAATCTACGAGGGGATCCCCTAACATTGAAGACTTCTCCCTAGATCCACGAACTCTATACGTGGATCCCCTATCTCCCACAAGTCTATAAGAGAATCCCCTAAATCCCACAAGTCTATAAGAGTATCCCCTAGATCCCAGAAGTCTAGGAGAGGATCCCCTAATATTCAAGATTTCTCCCTAGATTCACGAACTTTATACGTGGATCTCCTAGCTCCCACAACTCTATAAGAAAATCCCCTAAATCGCAGAAGTCTATAACGACGATCCCCTAGATCCCAGAAATTCAGGATAGGATCCCCTAACATTCAAGATTTCTCTCTAGATCCACGAACTCTATACGTGGATCCCCTATCTCCCACAAGTCTATAAGAGAATCCCCTAAATCCCACAAGTCTATAAGAATATCCCCTAGATCCCAGAAGTCCAGGAGAGGATCCCCTAATATTCAAGATTTCTCCCTAGATTCACGAACTTTATACGTGGATCTCCTAGCTCTCAGAAGTCTTCACAAGAATCCCCTAGATCCCAGAAGTCTAGAAGACAATCTCCCACATCCCAGGAGTCTACGAGGGGATCCCCTAACATTGAAGACTTCTCCCTAGATCCACGAACTCTATACGTGGATCCCCTACCTCCCACAAGTCTATAAGAGAATCCCCTAAATCCCACAAGTCTATAAGAGTATCCCCCAGATCCCAGAAATCCAGGAGAGGATCCCCTAACATTCAAGATTTCTCCCTAGATTCAAAAAGTCTGCACGTGGATTCCCTAGCTCCCAGAAGTCCTTACAAGAATCCCCTGGATCCCAGAAGCCAAGACGCCAATAAGCCCGGCAGAAAATGGCCACTATTATGCTCGCAGCGCGAAGCAGGGATACCGGGTAGCGCGTAGCCCACCCACGTCACTTCCACGTGCCATCTTCTCGTTGGATGAACGCTAGGGAAACGGTCAGAGAACCGGGTAGAAGTGGGCGGTTGGGTTGCGCGGGGGCAGAGGGGGGGTCGGGGGCAGGTCTCACGGCGGATGGGACAGGAGGAAGGCCGCTGGAAGCGTCGGGGTCAAATGGTAACCAGAAAGGCAATTCAATCTGAAATCGGCAAGATAGAGGCGAACCGTTGCGGCGGCGGCGAGACCGTTCCATTACCGGTTTACTGAAAGAGAAAAAGGAATAGGGAGCGGTGAATAGGCGGCGGTGGCGTCGTAGACTGGCAGCAATGCCACGGTTTGCCGCGACGCGCGGCTATTGTCACGGATAATTGCACGGCTAGTTACCCGGCTACGCGAGGCCACCTCGTAAACCTCTCCTACCCGCTCTCTTCCCCTCCCTCCTCTCTACTCTCTCTATCGCGGAAACCGGGCACGCTATCTCGCGCTGTCCCCTCTTTAAGAAATTTTCTTCCAACGTTTACGAGACGGTTTATCTCTCTCTCTCTCTCCCACTCTTTGTTTCTCTCTCTCTCTCTCTCTCTCTCTGTCTGTGCTCCGAGGGCGAATCTTTCGAAAGGGCCGAAAGAGGATGTAACCCCCGTCCCCCGATACCAGATAAGCGTGCCCCCTCTCCCGCGTCCTGCTTTCTATTTGTACCGAGCTTGATTCGAACGTTGGAGACAAAAGGCGAGACTCGTCCGTCCATTAGCGAGGCGAACAGGAACAACGCCCTGGGGGTGGGGCGGGGGCGGTGGTGTGCGACGGCGGTTGTAAAAAGGGATGAGACGCGGCCGAACGAGTACGGCTGCATAGGTAATACGGTCTCATAACGGGGGCAATGCCGCGTAATCGCGGAATTAAAGGCGCTACGGGGTCTACCGGACCGATTTCCTTTCGAGCCACCGCGAACGAACAGATATCCCCGGCCGATTTACCCGTGATCTACGCGACGCGACGCGAGCGGAATTTTACGCGAGCATCCCCCGTTTACCCGGGCTAATTTTCCCGAACGCGTTTCCGCGTCGGCGGACCCGTCGAAATAAGAATCGTCCGCGTCGATTCTCGAAGAAGCGGAGCACCTCTTTTCCCGGTTTCAGGGCTGCGTTGGTCCCCGGAGGGCAACAATGGTACCGGCACGCACACAGGGCCGCACACACACACACACACACACACACAGTTCAATTCACCGTACAAAGCGTCCCGAACGCCCACAACTCTCTGTTGCCTCTCAGACTCTCGGCAATCTCGACGCAACGCGGCGGCACCACGAAAAAAAGTAGCGTAGCGCGGAGTGTGGTCGCGAAATTAGCGAGCAGAGTGGGCGGCGCGACGAGAGAGAGAGAGAGAGAGAGAGAGAGGGGCGCGGAGGGGCGCGAGAAAAAGAAAGCCGGGGAGTAAGGGTCCGGCGGGTAAAAAGTTGGGAAAAAGAGTTGGAAAAAGGAAGAAACCCGCGCGGAGGAACCGCCACCGCGGGTAAAAGCTTGTTTCCGACGGCCGCTGCGTTGGCGAGCTCGCCGCCGGCCGCGGCATTAATATGCATTTCGTATCGTTAGGACGAGGCCGGCCACTCTCGGCCCCACGTGGATCGCATCGCGGATCGCGTCTCGCGCCGATCTAGGTGCGCGGATCGATCGTCCGCGGCGCGTCGGTCGCAATTCATCGCGGAACATGTGTCGAATCCCTTCGCGAGAAAGGCGGCCGGAGTCTCGGGAATTCCCCGATTGCACCTCTGGGAAATGTTTGCATCATCTAGGTTGGCAAAATCGATTCTCGATATATGTCAACAACGCTGGTCTAGCCAGCGTCATGTATCGCCCAGGAGACGTAACCGAGTTATGTTTACGCACCTAGGCGTCCGAGGCCTTTCGGACTACCCAACGGTAGCGGGGATAATTCCGTGACATTTATCAGCCATGTCTCGGCGACATATATGGAGAATGTATCTCTCAACACATGTCCCTGGCTAGACCCCATCTTTTGGACAGCACTACTCTAGAAGCCTGGGTTCGTAGCACCTGACGGAGTATACCCCGCGGTAATGGGGATAGCTCCGCGACGTTTGTCAGCCAGGCCTTCGCGACATATATAGAGAAATCACTGTATCCCTACTTCGCGCTGCAAGTGTCACGCAACTGAATCCATTCGCGAAAAAGGAAGACTCGGGGATTCCCCGTTGCACCTCTGGGAAATGTTTTTACCCTCTGTTTAGGACTATAGGTTTCTATCCCCTACTTGGTATAGTGAATTCTCGATATATGTCAACAACGCTGGTCTAGCCAGCGTCATGTATCGCCCAGGAGACGTAACCGAGTTATGTTTACGCACCTAGGCGTCCGAGGCCTTTCGGCCTACCCAGGGGTAGTGGGGATAATTCCGTGACAATTATCGGTCATGCGTCGGCGACATATACAGAGAATTTACTGTACTAGGTAGACAGTACTGCTGCGTGAAACAGTGGCGCGGCAATGAGAAAGCAAGAAACGCTGCGGCACCCAACCCGGAGAAAACGAATGTTCTACCACAGGCGTCTGAGGAACCGGGGTTTAAAAAAGAAGACTGATATCCACAAGTTTCCACTCGAGATCCCCGGGAAGTTTTTCCATTACCCTCGCAATAAACGTCCGGATAAATAACTGTATCGCCTAATTTCCACCCGTACAGCGACTTCTCCAAGGCGATCGTAAAACTGTCTTTAACCCCCGTCGTTTTGACGGTTTCCAATCGTCTCGCGGCGGCGCGCCGTGAAGTCAGACGTAACCTGTCGTGTGTAGCGTTCCGTTTAACAGCCGGGGGCGCGTTTCAATTGCCTTTTTCCGTGTCCGTCCTGTCACATTTTTCCTCCGGGTCGTTCCTTCTTTCTTTCTTTCTTTCTTTCTTTTTTTTCATCTTGTTTCAACGTCTTCCGAAAGAGAGACGTCCTTCGACGAGGGACAGACGAACCGTCGGGACAGCGTCTCGTCTCCGGCGGAACGGTCGACATCTGCCGAGCACGTGAAGCGTCGTGACGTCTCCGAACCGGAAGCAAGGACGTTCCGGGGCCTCGGAGGACGTTCAACGTGTTACTCCCCTCCCCTCCTCGGCCACCGGTTCAGACGGATTCCATTATACTCCATTCAGAGAACCGGCTAAAATTTGCCTGGTAGATTTACGAGGCACTGTTCGGGTCCGGCACGGGGAAAAAGCTGCGCGGAAAATGTTGCGGAAACTTTTACGAGCGGTTAGGCGGAGCGCGCGCGCCTTGCTCGAAGGCGACTGGTTGTCATCGATCACGACGCTCGCTGGTAAGTTCGAAACTAGAATCGTCGGCGGAACGGCCGTGCTCCATTTACCCGTGGTATCGTTTACTGCCCGGTAAAAATTCACTGTGCTACGGAGAACCACTTTTTTTCGTGACCTCCCACCCCCAGCCCCATCGCCAGCCCCGCCCGCCACTCCTCCGCGCGGAATTAGAAATCCGCATTATTCTCCGGTCGCGAATTTTGGAGAATCTTCGAAACGAGATTCTCCCGAGCAACCACTGCTGCCGATCGATTGGTTCCTGGTACTTCGAAAGACATCAGCCGAGTTTTTCTCTTTCGCCTCGGGGATTCCCCCCACCCCGTACTTTTCTCGAACTCTCATCCGTCCCTCATTTTCGCAACTTAACGGGTCCCTCGTGCGGGTAGTTGACGGAAAGGAGGAATGACACTGAACGATGAACACAGTGTTTACTCTATATATGTCGCGAAGGCCTGGCTGGTAATAGTCCCAGAATTATCCCCACTGCACCGGGATATACCCCGTCAGGTGCTACGAACCCAGGCTTCTAGAGCAGTGATGTCCAAAAGATGGGGTCTAGCCTAGGACATGTGTTGAGAGACACATATATGTCGGCGAGATATGCCCGATAAATGTCGCGAAAATGTCCCCACTACCGCGACGTATACCCCGTGAGAGGCAAAGAAGAGAGATCTCGCCGAGGAGTGTAGATCCCGTGGATCGAAGAAACCCTGGCCGATATATGTCCGTGGTTAGTCCCCTGATTTGGACATATATCGAGTAAACACTGTGCGTTTCTTCGATCCACGCCGAGCGTAGACAGCGAAGCTCAGTGGGGACAGTTCTGGGAGTTTTATCGCGTAGGCATTTGGGACATATATAGAGTAAACACTGTGATTAGCTTTGCTAATTTTGTTCTTGAGCAGGTAACACACTGGAGCTGTACAAGAATTTCAATCAGAAAATAATGTCACTCACGAAACAATTTTCACAGTTTCGTAGTTTTGTTGTAAACGCGTAAAAGCTCCGATCCGGCAATAAATATTAACGCGGTATGTTGCTCGCGTAACTCGCGTTTCTCGATTTCATTCGCGCGCGTCCGACTTCGCTTTGTTTCGATCGTGTAATTCTCTGGCCCGTCTCCCGACGAACAGCGGAACGAAGAGAATACGCAACGCGTCTTCGTCGCCACTTCGAGTTCCCGCGAACTTTTGATATTCAAAGCCGTACATGTCTCGCTGCGTTCCGAAGGGGTTCCGCGATGAATGCAAAATCGTCTGGTAACAATTACAAAACAATGAGCCAGCCGATCAAAGGACTCGGGAAGACCCGTGAAAGGCCCATTTCGTCGCGAATAGGTTGTCGCGTATTTTGCTATTGGAAAAATTCAAAGTCAGAAAATTTCCAGAGGAATTCTTCCGCGAGTCGCGCCACACCGTCGCGCTTTACGCGGACAATGTGTCAGATTAACAGGACGGAGAAATGTAGGTGACATGTAGCAGCGAAAATAATTTCTATCCCCAGGAAAAAGAGAGTTCGAGAATTTTTAAGCGGTCTCTTGAAGCGGTTTATTCGCATTTTCTCGTTTTCCGGCCGCGACTCGATTTTCCAGCGAATAAAGAAGCGGGCGCGACAGGATCTAATTATGAGATTAAATGTCGGCGGCTTGACGCGTTCACGGTGTCCTATATTTCACCGTGAAACTGGCCCGTTTTGAAACTGGCGGAACAGGCTTTCCACCTCGGCTCGCCAACGAGAGTGCAACGGGACGGCTTTTCTTCGCGTTTAAACTTAGACGTCCCGGCCGAGCATGTTAATGGACGACAGATCATCGTTACCGTTCGCTGTTATCATTCCGCGTCCCGCAGGGCGCATCGCGGCCGAGTCAATAAATCTGTCTCCGTCGAGCGCTAACGACTGCATCCGCCGCGCAACCAATTAAGGATCGGAAGCCGGCAAGACCGTGTTTCGCGTCTTGCGCCTTCCTCGTCCACCTAAACCGTCATTTCCCACCCCCGTGCTCTTCTCTTCACGGCTCGTTACCTATTCGCCTTGCCCCGATCATCGACGATAGCGCGCACGCTATCCCCCCCCTTTTTTTTATCCGTCTGCGTGGGAGAAATCCTGAAAAGACACCACCGACGGGGTTCTTACCTGCTGAAACGAACCGGTGCGCGCTGATCGTCCCTGGGAACCGACGGGGAAAATCCTCTCCTGGGAACCCCGTAGCAATACGACACTTCCCCGAAATCTCCCCCACCCCCACCCCAACCCCCATACAAATCGCTTTGGGAAAGTCGGAACGGCCTACAGTCATTTGTCCGGGATCAGGAAGCAACCACACCTACCAAATATCACAGAGATCCTGGGAAAGCTTCCTGGTGGTCTGCACCCTTTATGGTTTGGAGACGTGGGAGCATGCGATTGCTCCGAGGAGCTCTCCCTGAAAGCGCGGAGCAATAAAGCAGCATGTACTCAGTGGTCCTCATACTTAAAAATATTAAATTTCCCGTAAATTTGAAGATATAAAACCCCATATAGAGCTTTACTTCCCTTAAAAAGAGAAGAATAGGTGGTGTATGGACGCTTGAGATTCGACGGATCACAGCCTAGCTTCTTCAAAGCGAGGAGCAACATAGCCACGCCTTCTCGAAGCCTGCAAACCCAAAAACATTAAATCCAGTTTCCTAAATCCAAGGGCATCAAACTTCTACCTCTCCCAAAACCTCCTCTACTCTTCCAAACATTGCCCCAGGGTACTGTACCTAGCTCTCTCAAAACGTGGAGCAACAAGGCCACGCCTACTCGAAGCCTAAACACCAAAAAGCATCGAACCCAGTTTCCTGAACCCAAAGACATCAAATATCTACCTCCTCTAAATCTCCCTCTCCAAAAAATTGCCCCAAGGTGCACTGCCTAGCTCCCTCACAACGAGGAGCAACAAAGCCACGCCTACTCGAAGCCTCCACAATCAAGTATCAACTCCACTTTCCTAAACTCAAAGGCAACAAACTTCTACCTCCCCTAAAAGCCCCTCCACTGTCCAAGACATTACCCCACGGTGCACTATCTAGCTCCCTCAGAGCGCAGAACAATAAAGCCACGCCTACTTTGAGCCTCCACACCCAAAAACATCAAACCCACTTTCCTAAACCCAAAGAAATCAAACGTCTACCTCACCTAAAACCCCCTTTATTCTCTCCAAATCATTTCCCCAGGGTGCATCACCTAGCTCCTCCAAAAGGAGGAGCCACAAAGCCACGCCTACTCGAAGCCTTCACAATCAGATATCAATCCCATTTTCCTAAACCCAAAGACATAGAACTTCTACCTCCCCTAAAACCCTGTCTCCAAAAAATTGCGTGCAGTCCAAGGGGCTCCGAGGGCCAGCAGGCTCCGCCTACCATTCTCCTAGCGCGCTGATCCCCCACGTTAGCTCCGCCCAGTGTTCCGCGAGCACAGAGATCGTGTCGGAAATCGGGATCGGCGTTGTCCCGGCGCGATCGAAAAGAACGGGCTCTCGTCGCCGCGGAGATTTACGGGACGTAGTCGCCGTCAGTTTCTTGGCTCGGCTCCCGGAAATAAATTACACGGCCGTCGCTTTGCATCCCCGACAGGATTCTTTTTTTTTTTTCTGTTCGTCCTCCCCGCGAGCTAGCAGTCGCGGGGCTGCCCGGCGAGTCGTCTCGCTAACGCTTTCACGGTCGCTCGCTAACTCGCCGAGTATAGTTCGCTGGCTGGCTCGTTGACTAGTATCGCGGACTCGCTCGCTCTTGCGCTGGCTGGTTCGGTTGACCCGAATCCGCTTCTCGGCTCTGCGTTCCGCGGCAGTCGCAGTACCGTAACTTCCATCGAGGTCATCGTTCGTGTCGCATGCGGGGGAAAGCAGACGGTGTCGCGGCCGTTTGCGATCGCGGAATAGCGAGGGAACGGGTAGAGAAACGGCGGACGAAGGGAGAAAGAGAGAGAGGAGGGGGATAGAGGGAGAGAAAGAGAGAGAGGGTGGAGAATTAGCCCGGGAGGGTCGAAAGAGAGAGAGAGAGACGCCGAGAGAGTTTTGTTTTTAGGAATTACGAGGTAGCGCGCGCTCGCAACGGCGACCGGCTGACGGAGAATGGCCGGCACGTTTTCAATTAAGCCCATAATTACGAATTCGATGGGAATATGCCCTCGGTATATGTGCGGCGCGTGCACGCTCGTCGACGTAATTAGAGCCTCGATATTTATGCCCGAGCATTAACCGTTCCGTCCTTTCGCGAGCCTCTCGGCGCGCACACGCTCCGCTGCATCCGCGGTATCGCGATCATGCCGCCGCCGCCGACGCCGACGCCGCCGCGTTGCGCCGGCCCCGACCAATTCCATATCGAATCGCTGCACTGCTCCCGAGGGAGCCCCGAAGATCCCTCAACGGATCCCTGTACAACAACGATCACGGAGAATCGTCGGAGACACCGCTTAAGATATTAACGAGCCATCTGAAATATTTCGGAGACGCTGCGCGTCGGGGACCCGAGCGTCGGGGAAGCTCTGCGGATACATAGAGATCTGGAACTATGAAATAGGTTCTATCGTCCCCTGAAATATTGATGAACGGCTCCTTGGACCACGGCTATTCTGTTCTGCCTAATCAACAAGTCCCCCACTGCCGTCCGCGATTGCTATATCTAACCCGCACGTTCTACCATTTCGTAATCGTTTCTATTGACCTTCATCCCTTCAGTGGGGCATCGAAATGCGCTTTAAAAATCCAGCACTTCCGAATGCAACCTTCCGAAAATGCATGCAAAGTTCATCTAGATCTCTAAGTAGCTACATCAATTTAGGGACTCTGCATCTCTGAATTGTTTTTGTTTTGTGTGAAACAGGGTTTAATTTTGTCGTAGTGGGCGGTCGTGAGTAGGCGTGGCTTTGTTGCCCTTGATTCGAAAGGAGTCAGGAAGTATTCTATAGTGCAACCATTATCCCTTCGCTCAGGCATATTGTTGACTCCAGTGGCTCTGAACTGTTTTCTTTTCGTAGGAACCGGTTCTGATCATGTTGTATAGTGGTAGGAGGATCCGAGTAGGCGTGGCTTCGTTGCCCATGATTCTGACGGAGCCAGACAGTGCTCCATAGAGCACACCCCCTAAATATTTAGCACTATTGGATATAACGGCTCTGAAATATTTTTAATAGAGCCTAATCCCTGTGTATAATACTAGACCACTCCTAGTAGGCGTGGCTTCGTTGCTCTCAGTATTAACAGCGGTACTCTATACTTCCATTTTTATTGATGTCTGCCCTAAAGACTCCATACCTCCTGAATATTTAGCACTACTGGATATAACAGCTCTGAAATATTTATAACAGAGCCTAATCCCTGTGTATAATACTAGACCACTCCTAGTAGGCGTGGCTTCGTTGCTCTCAGTATTAACAGCGGTACTCTATACTTCCATTTTTATTGATATTTGCCCTAAAGACTCCATACCTCCTGAATATTTAGCACTACTGGATACAACAGCTCTGAAATATTTATAACAGAGCCTAATCCCTGTGCACAGTATTAGAGCGCCCCTAGTAGGCGTGGTTTCGCTGCTCTTAATTTTAACAATGGTACTCTATACTTCCATTTTTACTGATGTCTGACGCAGAGAGTCCGCACCCCCTAAATATTTAGCACTATTGGATACAGTGGCTCCGCATTATTTTTAACAGACTCCCATCCCTGTGCATAATATTAGATTGCCTCTAGTAGGCGTGGCTTCGTTGCTCTCAATTTTAACAGCAGTACCCTACACTTCCATTTTCATTGTTGTCTCGAATAAAGAATCCACGCCCCCCGAATATTCAGCCTTAACGAATATAGAAGCTCTGAATTTTTCTTGTTTCATCGGAGCAGAGTCTAACCCTCGTGCATAAGATTGAGCGCCCCCCGGTAGGCGTGTCTACGTGGCTCTCAATTTTAACACCGGTGCTCTATACTTCCATTTCTACTGATGTCTGACCTATACAGTCCGTATCCGCTTAAAATCCACCGTCATTAATCACAGTTGCACGTCGCTGCGAAGTTTTCTCTTCCACTTGAAAAATATTCTAATTTCCAGTGCCACTTTCGCGCCGGCAACCGCCAGTGCGCCGTCATTAAAAATCGTCCAAGGTCAACAGTGACATTAAAATATAGAGCGAGCGGGATTATTTTTATACGACGGGGGAGGGGTTGGACAGGAATCGACGAAAGGCGGGCAGAGATAGAGCACGACGGGCCGCGTTTCTCAAGGCAAGCACAACGAATTCGGCGAGGCCGAATAAAATTTTGTGTGCGCTGAATTCTGCGCGATTTCACGCGGAATGGCGCGATGAC
This sequence comes from Halictus ligatus, assembly GCA_028454255.1. Classification (NCBI taxonomy): domain Eukaryota; kingdom Metazoa; phylum Arthropoda; class Insecta; order Hymenoptera; family Halictidae; genus Halictus; species Halictus ligatus. Next base: position 7,140,073 of record CM052142.1, on the reverse strand, counting down.
GTCCGTGGGGGAGAGGGAGTCGCGGTTGTATTTACGTCCCGACGTTAAAACGAGCGGGCGACGAGTCCGTGAGAACAGGACGTTTCAGTTAATGGCCGCGTAGGAAACGCGCGGTCGCAAAGTCGTTCGCTCTTTTTTTTTTCTTCTTTTTTTCCCCCGCTCTCGTTGACCCATCTGCGCTCGTCCTCTCGTCGTCGTCGTTGCGTTCGTGCGTCGACGAGCCGTCCCTGCCACCGTCGACGAACTTTTTCACTCGGTTCGCGCACACACACGTATCATATCCACGGAAAATCACGCGGAGGCCACCGACGATAAATGAGCTCAATAATTTGCGAAACGGCACTTCAAAAACTGTGAATCCATTGTAGCGTTCACATGCATCATTCGGTACCGTGAGAAATATGTAGGATCACTTATTAGTTGTTCCTTGAGAATCGTTCGTGTTAAACGGGTAAAAACAACCCCTAATCTCCTGAAACCCCCCTATCAAAATTAAAATTAACACCATATTCTAACACATGGAGAACTAGAAGGAGTAGAGATATATTTTCTTTCCAACATTTATAACAATTGTATATCGTTTACAAATTAACAAACTCACCCAGGAGGGAAACAGATGATCTTTATGAGAAAAATAAAAATTATTTTCGTTGATTGTGAGATATAGAAACCAAATAGGTATCTGTTCATGAGGACCATGAGGTCTCGAATCTAAATATTCACTCGCATGCAAAATCGAACATGAACCGCCGATTTTCAATAATGTCGGTCAAGGAACAAGCACGAGATGATCCAACGATGTTCCAATATGCAGTAGACGGCGGCCATCCCACTTCCCCAGAAAAACATGAGGGAAGCGATGTTACAACAAAGGGGTCCGCTCGTAGATCCACCCTCGTCCCATTTTTCGTCGAACCATGCGGCGGCGAGGGTGGCCTGCAGCTACCGGGGAAAATGCATCCTTATTACCCGTTTCGCAGCTGCGGGTTAATGCTGTCTTCAGCCGCGGGTTTGGGCGTCGGCACCGGGTCGATTAGGTGGTTACGGGCGGAAACTTTCAAAAACCAGTCTCCCGCCTGTCTTCTTACTTAACGTGGATGCGAAGTCGAAGACGCGAGGTGCATCAGCGAAAGGCCGCGTTATGAGAACACCTTGATCCTCTTCAACGGGGGAAAAAAAAGGCAATCCCTGAAAGCCATGAAGTCTAGAAGTCTATAATCTCGAGTCTACACTTTCGTGTCCCGAAGGGAATTCCTCTTTGGTCCAGAAGCCAGAGTCAACAAGAGGATCCTTCTAGGTCCTATATATGTGGATGCGTAGAATCTAAAATTTAAAGGGGATGGTCCTAAATCGTAGAAGTCTAGAAGAAGAACCCGTTCTGATCACCTCTTGGATCCTAGACATTTAGCAATCTAGAAGTCTTCTAGAAGAGGATACCCCAAATTCTGTAAGTGTAGAAGAAGCTGGTCCTAGACTTCAGAAGTGAAGAACTCTAGAAGAGTATCCCCTAGATGCCACAAGTCTTGAAGTAAAGTAAAGGGTGTCGTGGATCCCAGAAGTCAAGAAGCTCAGAAGAGGACCGCCTTGATCCCAGAAGTCCAGAAGCCCTACAGAGTGTCCCCTAGATCTTAGAAGTCTAGAAGCCCAGAAAAGAGGCCCCAATATCTCAGAAGTCTAGAAACACAGAAGAGAGAACCCTAGATCCCAGAAGTCTAGAAGTTCAGAAGAGGGTCCCCTAGACCCCAGATATCTAGAAGCTCAGAAGAGGGTCTCCTAGAACCCAGAAGTGTAGAAGCCCTAGATAGGGTCCCCTAGACCCCAGAAGTCTAGCAATTCAGAAGAGGGTCCCCAGAAGTCTAGGAGCCCAGATGAAGAACCCCTAGACCCCAGGAGTCTAGCATCTCAGAAGAGGGTCCCAGCAGATTCCAGGAGTCTGTAGGTCCAACAGCCCAGAATCCTAGAACATAGGTTCAAGAGGAGCCTCCCTCCCTCCGCCAGTTGTTCAGCTCTCCATCCAGCGCCGCCAGAATGTTTTAAACATCGTCAGGTCTGATCCGTGGTCGTCTCCGAAGAAAAACGGACTGCTGGCTGTGTATAAGTCGATAACGCGTCGGTCGGCGCGTCCCGCAGAGGGGTTGGAGCCGCGTCGCTTATAGGTATATCGTGCTCTTTGATCTTTAAAAAGAATTCAATTTGCCTGGAGATTGAACCAGGGTCACTGAACCGCGCGCAAACGCCAATCGTTCTTCCCGAGTGCACAGGGGGCTTCTACTCTGCCACAGATCCACCGCCGCCCTCTACCCCTCCACCATCTATACTCCCTTTCCTCCCTTGCGCACCCCCTCTCAGGAAACCGGTCGTTTTCCACGAAAACCGTTCCGTCATGATCGCCCCTGGCCCTTCTCCCTCTCCTCCGTACCCACACGCCCTCGCCACACAGGTACGTTTCGGTGCCTTAATTAAAGGCGAACATTCAATTTTCTTACCGGCAACGCTGGGGTGGGGGGCTGACGGGGGTGGAGGGGCGGTGGCTATGTACCTTCCGCCGTTGGTTAACGGGTGGACCAGGTGGTTAACCCGATCTTCCCGACGGATACGAGATACGTTTCGGGGGTGGCCAGGTCAAAAATCGACTTTTCCTTCGCCTTACATGTTAATCCGAAACGATTTTGTTTTTTCTTTTGCGCCCCGTGCAATTTCTGGACCGTATCCTGGAGATTATCTCGAATTGAAGGTAGACCAGCATCTGAACGGTTAGAGAAATTAGAGTTGGATTTTGGAGGGTTCGTTTCCCAGTGGAGAGTAAAATAGAAATTATACTGCGAAGTTAGGGGGGCGAGGGAGTTAGGACTTTGAAGTTGCGTTTTAATAATTCTTTCAGAGATCTAGATTACGAGTATAGGGGACTATAGGCTAGCACGAGTTGAGCTTTGTGATCGTAGTTCGGCGGGCTGAAGTTTCGAGTGACTCTAGAGGCGATGGAGTTAATACTTAATCAGTGTACAGATCTGGGTTGCAGTCTTCAGCGATTCTAGGATGCTACAACACCAGGGTGGGTTCAATGCTGGGTTCACCGGCGACACTAAGACCGTGGGTTCAGCTATTCCGAGGACTCTGGAACTCTAGTTTCGACTAGTTCGGGGAGGTCAAGGACCTTCGGACTCTAGGGATCCAGGATAAATTATCCCGAGAAATTCAGGACTTCAGGATCCTAGGATCATAGCAAAAGATTCAACCGATAATACACCAGGATAGTCAGCTTCGCACTCTGAACGTGGGGAAAATCGCGGGTGCGGAAGGGACCGGAGCTCGCGGAATATAAACCGCAAGCGTCCTCCTCACCGTCCCGCAAGGATCCACGGAGCAAAACGGGCCGGTCTAGACGCGGAATAACCCGGCCGCCACGCTTCCAGGCATTTGCATAATATCGGAATACCCTTAATGGCGGGGGGGTTCGCGTTCGAGAAACACCGATTCCCGTGGGTGTCGTGGAACTTATCGTTTCTTTAGGCGAACGAGCCTTTCTCTTCCCGGTTGCCAACCCCCTATGTCTCTCGAATCCCCTCCACCCCCTCCCACGATCCACTGGATCCTCGGGAGCTCTCGTTCGAAGCGCGGCCGTCCGTAGATAACGCGACCGGAAGAAATTTGAATAGCGCCGCTGCTGAAGGAAGACCGTCCAGGCGCCCTCCCCCGTCCCAGCCCCCGTTTCCGCACCCCAGCATGGTCCCCCGGTCTAGCTCTCGGTATTTCGCGGGGTAAATTTAACTCGGCCGTTCGCTCGTTTTTAGCTCGCCGCGTAATCGCATTAGCCCGGAGCTACGCGGGCCGCTTTTTTTTCCCTCGCGGCACGCTGAAAAAATACCGCCCCGTCGAATAATATCGTTCCACGGTATTCCGACCGCGCCGCGAGCGAGCGTATAGAAGCGAGCAGGAGGCGAGCGAGGGCGAGTAAAAGTTCCAGGAGCGAGAAGCAGCGTGCAGCAGCTAATGGAAGCGAGTGCGAGCGAGTGGCAGAGCTGGCAGGACTGGGTGAGAGCGAGTAGGAGAGCTAGCAGGGGTAAGCGAGAGCGGGTAGCAGTAAATGGGTGCGAGTAGAAGCGTGCTACAGCTAGTGGAAGCGAGTGGGAGCGAGTTAGAGCGAGTAGGAGTGCTAGCAGGAGTGAGTGAGAGCGAGTAGGAGTAAATGGGAGCGACTAGAAGCATGCAACAGCTGGCAGGAATGAGCGAGAGCGACTAGGAGTAAATGGGTGCGAGTAGAAGCGTGTTACAGCTAGTGGAAGCGATTGGGAGCGAGTTAGAGTGAGCAGGAGCTAGCAGGAGTGAGTGAGAGCGAGTAGGAGTAAATGGGAGCGAGTAGAAGCATGCAACAGCTAGTGGAAGCGAGTGGGAGCGAGTGAGAGTGAGTAGGAGACAGGATTAAGCAAGCGTGAGTAGGAGTTAGCAGGAGTAGGAACTAGCAGGAGTAGGAGCGTGCGAGAGTAGGAGCTAACAGGAGTAGAAGCGAGCACAAGTAGAAGCTAGCAGGAGTAGAAGCGAGCGCGAGTAGGAGATAGCAGGAGTAGGAGCGTGCGAGAGTAGGAGCTAGCAGGAGTAGAAGCGTGCGAGAGTAGGAGCTAGCAGGAGTAGGAGCGTGCGTGAGTAGAAACTAGCAGCAGGAGAAGCATGCGTGAGTAGGACCTAGCAGGAGTAGAAGCGAGCGCGAGTAGGAGTAAGTGGCAGCGAGTAGAAGCTTCCAAGAACTAGTGGAAGCGAGTGGGAGGTTGCAGGATTGTGTAGCATTGAGTAGAAGAAATTGCGAGCGAGTGTGAGCTTGCAAGAGGTATTGGACGCGAGTAAGAGCGAATAGTAGTAAATAAGAGAGAGAGAGAGAGAGTAGGGGGAATTGAGAGCGAGTGGGAGCGCGTAGGAGCGTGTGGAATTGAGTGAGAGGAGCGTATATCCGTCTCGCCTTGGCCGAGCGCGTCGACGGTTTGATGTTGCGCTCGCTGATACAGAATAAACCATTTAACGCCGTTCAATCCTGCGCCACGGGATTCGCCGGCAGGAAATGGGCCGGAGAGACTCGGCGCGGATCTCGCAGGCTCTCTCCCACACGCTCCGGGCCGGGAAACTCCGCTCTGAAAGGGAGCCGAAGAAAAAGTTTCTTCTCATTAACCGCGACACCCGTCGTGCCAGCCCATGCGTGAATATGTCGATCGAGGTGCCGCTGCCCGCCGCCGCCGCCGCCGCAGCGAGAGCCAGCCGAGCTGCAAGCTGGCTCAAGAATAATTATTTGGCGCGTCGATATCGGGATGATTATTCATTGTTCCAACCCGTGCTTCTTGTTCCGGCTGGCATTCCGCTTCGAAATTCTCCCGGTGTTTACCCGGCGAGGCTGTTTCCTCTCCGGCTCGCGATTATCGGGAACGTGTTGCGTGTCCTCACCCCCTGTTCTCGCTTGTCCCAGTCTGTTCCCGCTTGTTATAGATTTTGTCCGCGGTTTGTCGAGGATCGCACGGTACTATTTTTAATTGGACCTCAGAAAATTTTACGACATTATTCCGGTGGCCGGGGGGCGGCGGCGGTTTCCAAATCGGTTTCCCGAGGAATAAATATCCTCGGAGAAATCCCGGGACAAGATGAAACTTTCAACGGAATATCGAAGATTGAATTTACGCCTCGCGAAGAGCCGCATTAACGGGATTGACGCTCCCAGGCGTCAACGGTTAAAACGTGGAGTCGCGACGCTCCGGGACGAAAGACATTTCTGATTCCCTCTCGTCACTCCCGACACACGTTCGTCCCGAACCGGGATTTTAAAAACAGTTCTTCCAAAGATATTCCGTGAGTCTGTTAACACGTCCGTCGTGTACGAACTTTCACAAAACCTACAGTATCAAAATTATTTCTAATGAAAAGAAAGAGTAGGTATAATTTGTAGTAGTAAAAACGTTAGAAGAATTTCAAAAGACTGTCACATTACCTGTTCAACATATTAAGAAAAACGACACAAATTTCTATTTCACTCAAGTTTGTTGCAACTCAGGTAGAACATTTCAATTTTGCGTAAAAATCCGCAGTCCAATTGCAGCAATGGAGTTCTAATAAAATTTTGATCTTGCTCAAATAAAGGACAGTAGGAATTAATTTCTGCGCCTGAACGAAGTCTCTTGCCACGTGATTTTAAAAGGAATATTCAAATTCAAAGTCAGCATGGTCTTAATAGGGAAAAATCGTGTTCCTAAAATTCTGTAAAAATTATTACGACGTTCTCGCGTACGAGCAGTCCCGCAGCGCAGGGACGTGGAATTTTCCGCAATTATTCCAGTAACACGAATTTCTTCCCGGGCGTATTTTAAGGAACCAGCTCATGCGATCGTCGGCCGAGCCTGATTTCCCATCATCACGGAACACGGCTGCCGCAATTCGAGATCTTCTCGAGTCGCGATCGATCAGGCCGTATCGGGACGTTATCACTGCGCGGCTGCTCGGAGTATTTCCCCAGGCTCGCATTCGGTCTCATTACTATTTATTAGCTTCATAAGTGAACTTAGTAGCCGTTTCATGCGCGACACGAGGGCGCTTTACGGGCGACGATCTTAAATTATTCCTGGGAAAATGAATTCTGCATGCGTCCCCGAATCGGGATCCCCTACAGGATCGTAGACGTATTTTCGGTGGCCAGGGAAAAATCGAATCATTTAGACGTCGAGAAACCTGGATGGGGATCCTCCCCCCGGATCCTACAAATCTGTAATTCTAGAAATCTAGACGAGAGTCCCCCAAGGTGCTGACGTCTAGAATCTCGTGTCTCAAGTCTAGAGTCCAGAAGGGTCTAGAAGACTAGAAGACTAGACATCTTCTAGAGGCTGGAAGAGGATGCCCCCAGGTACTAGAGGTCTAGAAGCTTTCAAATCTAGGATTTAAAAGATGATCCTAGATTCTAGAAGTTTAGAACAAGATCCCCTTAGGCCCTGGAAAATTAGAGGGTTAAAAATCTAGTAGAAGGGCTGCCTTGAGATTCTAGAAGTCAAGAAGTGCACAATCTATCAAGTCTAAAGTCTAAAATCCAGAAGGGACTAGGGTCTAGAAGTCTAGAAGCTAGATGCTAAAAGAGGGTCCCCCAAGGTCCTAGAAGTCTAGAAGCTAGAGGCCAGAAGAGGACCCACCAGGTCCTAGAAGTCTAAAAGCTTTCAAATCTAGGATTTAAAAAATAATCCTACAAGTTTAGAAGTAGATCCCTTTAGGTCCTAGAAGTTTAGAAGCTTAGAAATCCAAAAGAGGGTGTGCCCTTAGCTTCCAGAACTCTATGAGTCTACAATCTCGAGTCTAAAGCCTAGACTCTAGTCTAGTCCAGGGTCTAGGGTTCCCTTAAGGTCTAGAAGTGTAGACGTTTAGGAGCTGAAGGCTGGAAGATCCCACCAGATCCCATATACGTAGAAATCTAGAATCCCGAATTTAAACGACGCCCCTATATCCTAGAACAGGATCCGCTAGATTCTCGAATTTCATAAGTCCAGAAATCTACGCGGGGATGCCCCTGGATTCTACGAGTCGTGGAAAGGGTTTCCCCAGCTCGAGGAAGTTTAGGAGTCTATTAATCCGTAAGGTGAAGCCCGTACCGTTCCCGGATCGGGACGCAGCACCTCTACAGGATGATCATCGACTCCATTCCCGTGTTGGCCGGGGAAAAATCGAATCGTGGCGTGACTCCGGTAGCTATCCAATAAATCAACCGAATTCCCCCATGGTTACATGCTTTCTTTCGGCTCTGTCTCGGTACCGAACCAAACCAAAACGGTCGGGGGTGTGGGTAGTAGGGGGTGGCGAGGGATTGCATACAATTTTCCTGCACCTTCGCCGGGCTAACGAGGCGAAATACCGTGAGCCCGGTTCGGAGCCCGGTGCAACAGGAATTACCACGCATTATCCCCCGCAATTTCGCCTGTCGGGTAGACAGAACGGATCACGATTACGGTGTGCCGGTACTAAACTGCCGTGGCTCGGAAACTTCGACGATGCCCGAGCCCGAGCCCGAGCCCGGCTGCCGAGATACCTACTTGTTTCGAATTATTAATGGTCCCCGGCAACTATCGCTATACGCCAAACCCCGAAAACCCTGGTCCAAGGAGCCGCGTGTTTCAATGGGAAGTCGAAGACGACGGGGTGGATTCGGCGACGGGATCTACCCCGCACACGTCCGTTGGAACGGTTCGCCGTTTGAAAATCTATCTGGGTCAAAACCGATCGATTCGACCGACGCTCTCTCTCTCTCTCTCTCTCTCTCTTTTTCAACGGAACGGTTACCACCCTCGTTCTCCAGGACCCGATCTACCCATCGGTTTTCTCCTATTCTTGTACCGGTGCTCCTCGTTCCGCGATTCCCTTTTAGTAATGGCCGGTCACTGGCCATTACCGTTATTATTACTGTAATACGTTGCATCCCTAAGCGATCGAACCACCCACCCGATCCACAGGACCAATGGATCCCCGTTGGAAATCTCTGATTCTCCAGGACTCGATTTATCAATCGCTTTTACTCTACTCCTTCTCTCGGTGTCCTATCATCTTCCCTTTCACGGCCCGCCATCGAAAATTGCTATTATTATGACCTACGGAGCAGGCCTGGGCGCGGTTGGGGCCCCTCAAACGCTCGCTTCCCCCACCACCTCTGTCCCATGACGCAGGTCCGTCCCACTCGCTCGTGTCACGTGTCTTCGTTCCCCCACCACATGCACCTTCGTAGCTACTCGTGTCAGGCGAAGCGCGTCCTTTCTCCATGGCAACGGCGCGCACTGGAGGGGGCCAGTGGGCGCTATGGAGGGGACGGTTCCGGGCTCAGCCAATGCCAACGCCACGCTCAACAGGACCCGCCTCCCAGCTGAAATCCGTCCGCTGTAGCCGCGCTTCGATTGGCCCACGTTTTTCGTGGATAACTCCTGAACGGAGCCACGGAGAACATTTTCGCAAAGGAAAAAGTTGCTTCAAACGACCTCAGGAATCTCTCTACCCTCCTTTCAAGGTAGTACATTTTTCGGAAACCTTGTATTGAATCTACATTCCTATACAAGTCGACAAAATGATGACTACCTACAACGTCGGCAATATATGGAAAGGATGAAACCGTGAAATGGAGAACGTCCTCGAGCGGTCTCATCAGGGCGCTATCGTCGAGCAAATTGCAGTTCGCCACACGATCTCGTCCGGCGATTAGGTAGCCGATCGCACTCACTATCGCTATCGGTCTTCGAGCCACGACCGTGGCTCTTATTACAGTTGGGGCAGGTTTCGGAAGACGAACACGCGCGGATGTTCGAAACCGTACGCCGGGAATCCAGCGGCGTACATTCCCGGTGATTTAAGCAGCCCGTGCCGAGACGACGGGGTTACGGGTTACGGGTTGCGCGGCACGGGAACACGCACACGTGCACACACACGCACACACACAGACGCGGCCAGGCACACAGGCAGGCGGGGCGCATGCACCGGGTGCCAATACTATGAAAATATCCGCTGGCCGACGGCCAACTCGCTGCCTCCGCCGCCTTTCCGCGAGACACTCTACCTCGTAGGCCGAAAACCGGCTCGCGTACGCGATGTATCGCGAACCTACAACGCACGTATCGCCCCCGCTATTTATGGATCCTCGTCCGCCGATTTATCGGTATCGAGCGTATTTACAAGCGCCAACCCCCGCATACAACTCCGCTCGAACGCGTGCATGCACGGCGGGCGCGCGCCCGTGTGCCGCCACATCTATAAGTAGCCGGGACGCGTCCATTGAATTTGTAAAAAAGGGCTGATATTTCATTTACATTCCGCCGCATTGGTTTTTCAATATTACAGGAGGATGCATTTCGGTGCATCCAGGTGATATTTATAATACCACTGTAATTATATTTCAACCCTTTGCGCTCGAAGCCGCTCTAACCGCGGCAATCCGGCGATGTTCGAACACGGCCAACTACTCGCGTCAATCTCTGCTCGATATTTATCGGTCTGACCTAAATGACGATGATCCGATCAACACATTTTGTGATATCAAAAGATCGCAACAATTTGTTATTTCTAACTAATCGGATTTACAGTGAGTTCTCGATACATGTCAGCAAGACGGGTCTCGCCAGGGACAAGTATCGTACAGGAGACATACCCGAGCAGACAATCATCATTTTACAAATTGATTTCTTTGGGTATATATTGTTTAAAAAATGGCTACAAACTTTGATAGATAGATTCATGTTATTTTTATAAAGTAATATAAAATAGTAATTTTTAGTGCTCCGTACACCTAGTGTTAATACAGTGAATTCTCGATATATGTCAAGAACACGGATATTGTCAGTGTCTTGTATCGTGCAGGAGCCGTGTTACGTTTGCACTCCTCGGCGTCCGAGGTCTGTTCGGGTCCCCCGACTGGGTACACCCCGCGGTAGTGGGGATAGTTCCGCGACGTCTATCGTCCAGACTCTGCCGACATATACAGAGACATCACTGTATCAAGACACAAGTGTCTAAAAAGGTCCCGTTTCCTGCAACCGACGCACACAATTTTCACCTTTGCAGGAAGGTGCGCAGTCAACTCTATTCCACTTGGCGAAAAGCGCACAGGGGTTGGCAGTTTGTCGCGGATTTCATCGGAGAGACCTTTTTCGGGTGCAAAGCGACATAAACGCAGACGACGCGAGGAAAAAGCGCTTGGACTCATCGAATGGACTCTCGTTCTGCAAAATATCAGGGAAAAGCCGGAATTTTCCGCAAAATCGCAGCCGACCGCGGGCCGGATGGAACGATTTTCTAATTGTCGGTGTCCGTCATTGCTGAAGGTAGCCGCCAGCGGGGGTGTTTTCTAGGATCGTTGGCGCTCGATCGACGTGGGCTGCGCGTCCGGCACAAATAAAATAGAAAAAAAAAAAAGAAACGACAATGCAAACAGAACAATGCAAAAATTCGACACACATTCGGGGGCATCGGGGGGTCGCGGATCGGTCGTTGAAGGAACGCGGCGTTGTTCGCGATGCAATCGAAAGCCCGAGAAAACATGGCTGGACGCGTGTGCACGGTCGATGGCCTTATACCGTAGGGCCGGTTCCGCGTCGTAGGCCACGTTTACGCCGGTGCAGCAACCCGCGAATTCTGTCGAGTTGTGTGACCCTGCACAGAGAACGGGAGAGTGGGCGAGAAAGAGAGAGAGAGAGAGAGAGACACTCGTGCGCACACATTGACAGAAAACGGCGCGGAAGAGCGAAACAGCTCGCGGGAGAGAGGGAGTGACTGAGTGAGACAGTCACTCACACGCACACACACACAACGGAAGGTTTTGACGTTCGCCACGCTCCGACAGCCAGAAAGCTCTTGAAGCAATTAAAATGAAAATGCACGAGACGAGTGCGTCGCCGTTGTCAGTCTATGTTTATAAAAATAAACGTGACGCGTTGGCCCCGATTTTCCGCCCCGATTTTCCGCCCCGTGCCGCGCCGAGCCGAGCCGAGCCGAGCCGACGCGATACCACTTCCATTTTGTCGCCCGACACCGAACTAAACAACCACCGACGGTTCTCCCGTCGAGTTCCCTCTAACCGTGATGGCCCGCGCCAAATTCTTCCGGCAAAATCGCTGCAACGTGCTGCGGACACCTCGACGCCTCGTAAGACTTGTTCTACGCGTTTAAGATCGCGGGAGTACGCGCGAGATACGTTTCCGCGCGGTGGACGCGCTTTTGGCCCCCCGGAGCGCTCCCGATTGCTCCCGGGGCCAATGCGAGTTGCTCTCGACTCGCGTCGGAAGAAATAGGAGAGCTTCGATCTTCCGCGAATTTGTCCTCGGCTGTGATTAAACCTAGATAACTGGATCTAGTGATTGTCCACTAGATTTTAGATTATGTTATTGCGAAGCATTTGTGAAAATGTGTATTCACTACTAGGTGCACGAATACACAAAAAACAGAGATAAAATATCGTCCTGTTTGTATAAATTACATATGTAGAGTTTGTACGCGTAGAGCGCCACGAGTGGGCGTGGCTTTGATGCTCCTGGGCTAAGCGGAGCCAAGGCAGTGCTCCACGGGGCAATATCATATGATTGTCTGATACCACAGGATTCAATAGTTCCTTTTGTTATCTTAACAAAGTTAAAACGACACAAATCTCCAACTCTGTATTGTAGTGGATAAAGCAGCATCCTGTTCGTACGGAGCGCCACGAGTGGGCGTGGCTTTGATGCTCCTGGGCTAAGCGGAGCCAAGGCAGTGCTCCACGTGGCAATATCATTTGATTATCAGATACCACATGATTCAATTGCCCCCTTTGTCATTTTAAGAAAGTTAAAACGACACATCTTCAACTCTGGATTCTATTGGGTAAAGCATCGTCACAAGTGGGCGTGGCTTAGCTCCCCCTCGACTGAACGGAGCCAGGACAGAGCTCCGCGGAGCAATCTTAATATCGTTTGATCTGCAAACTCGATGCAGTTACGACAAAAGTGACTAGATTAGACACGCGAGACGATTATTGTTGACGACTAGACAACAATGCAAACGACTTTAATTTTGCATAAATTTCCGCAATCTAATTAACTAATATTACAAGATTGGACAGTTCCCTTTCACTAGAAACTAAAATAAAACAACACGCACTGTCAACCTTGTGGAACTTAACTTTCTTCGTGTGAACCATTGTCTTATTCGTACAGAGCGACATGATTGGGCGTGGCTTTGTTGCTCCTCGGCTGGAGGCTGCTCCGCCGGGCGACATCCTCGATCGACGCGTATATCAAAGACTGTTCTCGGGCCAGTCCGGTGCCGAGATTCACAGCTAATGAAATCGCTGTCCGGTCTGCATGGAGGCTGTTTATTTTCCCGCGCGGCTTTAGACGACCCGAAGACGAACCTACCCGGCACCTCATTCCGACGCCGAGGCAACCCCTCTTGGAAAAGCAAACAGCCATCGAGAAACACGTGTTTATTTATCAGCGAGCAAGCCCGAGACGTCGGACAGGGGGGGAGGGAGGGCCGCGTGCGTGTTTCTTTCGTGTAAACCTCATTCCGGCAGCCACCCCATAAAAATCGACTCGCCAAAAAGGGGGTGATGGAGGTGAAGATGGCGGTGGTGGTATTCGCCGCGAGCTGTAAACCCGGGTCGAACGCCGAGCTCATCATTCCGCCGCGGTGTAAACCCGCGGAATCTAACCCGCCATTGTTGCGAAAGATGATCAAAACACAGGTGTCCCGGGGAACGAGCGTCGGAACGAACGTCTAACAAAAGGCGAGAGAGGGCTTCGAGACTCGTTCCCGGGAGCGGGCGAGAGAGGATGCTTCATCCCCTATCTTCATCCACTCTTCACCGTCTAATAGGTTCCTCGAGGAAAAGTCACCCCTTCTTCCCCCCCGCTCCTGGTCTACCCTCGATAAAAAGATAAAAGAGCGCGACGTCATCCTGCCAATTCCGACGCGACGCCTTCCCGTATTAGGCTGGGGGCGCATTCGACGCGTTTTCAGGCGACTAGCTCGCCCGAATTGGTCATCCGACGTGGCCGGCTATAATGGATGCCTCTTCGATCAGTTCTGTCTGTGCCCCGTCGTGAAATCGATACTCTATCCTCTTCGAGGATACTCCTCCGACGACTCTCCCGTAATAATTAGACTGCAAACTATGGAACGCGTCAGGTCAGAAAATGACTCCACGTTTTGAGAAACATCGTTCCGATGGTAGGAAGAATGCCAGGCGCGTTCGTGCCTGCAAGGAAAACGCTTCGAGGCAGTGAATTAAACTGCGAAGTTAATTGAGCCTTCACAGTTTCGCATGCAGATCAGCTCCTCGTAGGAAAATGTCGAAGGAAGACGTTCTATCTGAATAAAGCATATAGGTCACCTGAATGACAGGCTTGTTTTCGAAGCTGGAAGAGAACCACGTCAGAACAATCTCATTTCGTATCGAGGAGCTCGTAATGTTGCTAATTTTGCTCTAGGTCGAGGCGTCAAGGAGACGCGAAGGTCACCTCGGTTCTCTCGAACGGTGCGGTTTTTTGTTTACAATCTCGCAGTGCCTTTCGAGGCGAACACAACAACCTATTACGAAGGTCATTCAAGATTATTCCAGGTCATTCAAGGTTACTCGATATCAACAGTCTCGAAACACGCTTCTAACATTTTTGTGCCTTCTCTGGATGTTGGTATACTGCTCCGGTAGTTATCGATGGGGGTCACAGAACATAGACATACGCGATGACATTGGAGGCTCATCTGTATCCACTAGTGTTATCGAGTATTAGTAGACTGCGGATTTAATGCGTTTATGGCAAAATTGGGTAACCACAATTTAAACGTCTGGACATATTAAAAGGATTTCAGGATACCGGCGTGTTGCTTTCAACTTAACCAGTTACCTGTTTCTGACGAGTATACTCGCCATGAAGAAATGGCAATGTTTTTTGTCACGGCAAGTATACTCGTCAAAACAGCTGTATGGTTCATTTTTACGACTCGATTTTAGTACACATTTTTCAAGGAGGTCCAAACAGTTAACTCTTTGGGGTTAGGTGGGCTAAAAACTATCCCTTAAACTATAAAAAAGTGGGATGCACTTTAACCCACGAAAAGTTGAAGTTACTCATAGTCATACAGTTTAATACTTCATTTAAAGTTTTCCGTTCAATTGGCAATGCTGCGCACCAACGATAAATGCGTAAATAAGTGGCAAAAAAATTTATGCAAATCAGAACGCATCAGTGGGTTGTGTGTGCTGCTGTGATTAAGGTTCGCGCATAGTTTGACGCAGTGAATTCGCAAAATTCTGTGCAACTAAAGTTATTATTTTCTTTAAAAGCGTGCGCCTCAAAGATTTAACACTCTTAATAGAATACGCTTAATACTGGTTAATAGAGTAATTAACCCTTTGTACTCGAAGCTATTTTACCTCTAAAACGAAACATTTCTTGCAACCTAGAATATTTCCCTTCTATATATATATGTATATATATATATGTGTTTTCACGCTAAACACGCGAAAATGGTGCAATTTACTCGCACAGTGCTGAAATGTACAGTAATTCACTAAATACAAACAAATATAATAATGTAAAAAATATTTCGAACAATGATACAGAAATTTTTAGTGGCGCCTTCGAGTGCTAAGGGTTAAACGAAGAATATAATGCCAAATATAATAATGTACAAAATATTTCGAACAATGATACAGGAATTTTTAGTGGCGCCATTCGAGTGCTAAGGGTTAAACGAAGAAATAAATTTTGATTTCGCTCCCGCGTCTCGCAATCGATGCAAACACTTTTCATTTTCAAGATCCAGTTGTTAGATAGTCGTCTGCAGAAAATCCGAAAAACGTTTCTCACTTCATCGGATCCGTCCGTGAGGTTTCGCCGGCCACCGGAAGCGGTCAGAGCGGATTCGATAACCTTGCCGGGGCGAGGGGAAGTTGATTTTTTGACCAAACGAGACCAACTAATTCTTCGATCTGGCCCGGCGCTGCGCTGCTCGGCGAGGCGCGGAGCGGCGTTCGCCAAGCGGGTTCCATCCCTTCGCAATCTTCCTCGGCGAGGTTCGCTTCCGTTCATGACTGCCGGCCGTCCATAACGTTCGCCCGGTGCCCGGCATCGGGTATACTTTAAATAAACGATAACCGGTGCTGGGCGCGCGGGGACGGGGGAAGGGGGGGCGTGTGTGCTCGGACACCATGATCGCGAGCGAGTTCAGCGCTGCGGCGGCGGCGGCGAGCATATTCAAAAAGTCACACTTTACCGGTGGCCGACCGGGTCCGCGGGGTTTGCCGGCCTCGTAAACCCGGCAGTCTTATCCGCGAGCAGACATTAGCGTGGTAATGGACGGGGGCCGCGTGCCGAGCAAAATCCGTGCCGGGCATCGGTGGAAAAATCGATAAGCGCTAACGAGCAGCGAAAAACCTTCTTCCGGGTGGCGTTTGCACGCCGGCCTGCGCCCGGCGCGGCGACCGCCGCTGGACAAGGCAGCGCAACAAAAAGAAAAAAGAAAGAAAAGAAAGAAAGAAAGGGAAAACTGTTGGAGTTGAAGGGACGAGCGCGGATCGCGGAGCGCAGGGTTCGCGGTGCAACGGGTTCACGACGCAACGGTTTCACGGTGCAGAGGCTAAATTCGAGAGCTCGAAACACGAGCGCGAGGCGCGGCGCGGAGCGGCGCGACGCGACGCGACGTGTCGTGCGGGCTCGCCCACCCTCGCGACACGCGCGCGTATCGGGGCGACAAGGGTTCACCTGGAATAATTTCACTTTGCGGCGCATGATAAGCCCTCGGGTGCATGTTACCATGCCCGGCCGCGTATGATTGCGAAATCGCGTGATCCGCAGAGGCCCGCCGCGGAGACGAAGAGAACGCGTATGCTCGGCCCTTTCGCAGCCCCGCTGAAAGCTGACCCGCGACCAAAACCGCCCCCCACCCCCCCTCCACCGGAGGGTGGTGGTCTCCGGGGCGAAGACGTTGCACGACGAGGGCGCACAACCGAATGCAACCCCCCGCCGATACAACTCGATGTCCTCTACACATGCACACCACCACCACCACCACCACCGGCAGGAGAACCCGCACGATTACTCGTCGCGCAACCGGTGATTATACTTCGTAAGTTCGCGAGTTTCGATAAAAAGTAATCCGGGCTTGTGGTTAAATATGATTTACGAGCCGCCTCGGGCCGGGAACCTCTTCGACGTGTGGCCCACGGTGCAAGGACTTATCGATTTTTTTTTTAACGATTAACCTACCCGGCAATGCTCGAATAACCTATTTTGATGCTCTCGCGATTTAATTGCCGAAATACTCCGAATTCTCTAGATAATAAAGCGTTTGTAATAAAGGGCTCTGAGCAAACTTGAAATAACATTTGTTTCTCATTTCCACTTGCAGGATATGCTCCCCAAGTTTGTCCATTAAAGCCCGGGACACCCTGTATATGTCGCCGGGGCATGGCCGGTAAATGTCGCGAAAGTGTCCCCACCACCGCGGGATTTATCCTGTGAGGAGCCAAGAAGTTTGAGAGACCTCGGTCCCTGAGGAGTGTAAAATAATACAAAGAATAGTGGGGGATCTCGTCGACTGTGACTTTGACTAATAAAGTATAGGACGAACGTATTTACCCTCTTCCGCGACCGAGGCCTCGGTGATCTTTTGAACCTAGTTGACCTTTTCTACGTTCGGCGCGGATCAAAGAATAACGACGAGCAGTACTCCTGGACGATAAATGACAGGACCCGTGTTGCTGACATATATCGAGAATTCACTGTGATTAGAACGACGCTTTCTTGAGAAGTATGAGCTAGGAATCCCCATCGCTTTAAACTGCTGATTTTTATTAAGATTTTTAAATTAATGACAAACAGAAGATAAATGGAAATGTATTATTTTTTTTTAATTACAGTAAATCGAAAGTGACAGAAAATATCCTCAAATTCGTGTAATGTTATTTTTATCAAATCCGCGATTAATGTAGCCCGTGGTCTCGATTCTCTGGGTCGATGGAGACCCAGGACGTTCAAAGGTTAACATTTTATTTATTCCGAGGGGAATTTCCTTCCGTCGAAACCGGTGCTTGAAAATTCAATTGCTTGTTGAATCCTCGTTTAATTCCATCCGGAATGGAGAAAATGCTCTTTGGAATTTATTCAATTGATCCAAAAGATCTTGGAAGGAATTGCGATCCTTTCCTGCTGCCTCTCCGCTACAGAAAAATACCTAATTTTTCCGTGCCAACGACCCGTTTGCCGGTGATATTAATAGTCGGCGGATGTTCACGGAAATGTGAAACGTTCCTGGACTAATTTCGAAAAATTGGAAACGGGAAAAGACAGTGCTCCGAAGAGGACGAGAATCCTGCTAGGTATTATTAAGCAACAATTTTCTTGCCCCAGTGCCAATTTTCCAGAGACGGACAATTGTTATTGTGGATTTTTTACGCGTCTATAAAATGTTTGCTCGAGACGCAGAGTGTTTAACGATTTCAACAATGCCGTTGCATTGTTTCCAACTAATCGGAATCGTTAAAAAAAATATTGCATAAACGTGTTGCAATTAATACAGACGATTCTTCTTCTACATGAAAATCCGCAGTCTGGTAATCACTCCGACGAACTTCAACCCCACGGTTTCGGACTCATTAATTAAATTACTTTCATTATCCGGGATTCTGCGGGACGGTGGTTCGGCACTCAACGCGTCAACCCTTTAATACTCAAGAGACAAATATGTCTCTTCTAAAATAGCCCATAAAATGTAGCGATAAAAAGTTATCCCGATTGTCGGGGTCCGAACAAAAGCGAATAAAGTACTTGACACTTCTCCTACCGAAAAGCCTATTAATAGTCTTTTCAATGACTGCGTTTCGTCAGAAAGACACGCTTAAAAATATTCTCTTACATAATAATCCGAAAGAGAATTATTGGATTACTTTAACGAGAGCGACTTTTCGTTTCATGGTAAAAATAGTCGTTGCTGGACCGCGAACTGTTATTAATCTCACACTTATTACGTTAACATTCAAAGACTTTGAAAGCCCTACTGTTCTATTTCCGACTCGTAAAGAATTTTTATAAGGAGAAATTAAAGTGTGTCCTGCAGGAAGACCAATTTTGACAATTTTTGATAAATTGACGCTAGGTGTACGGGACGCGTCAAAATGACGAATTCTAAAATTTTTAATCTACGATTGAAGAGAAATTATTAAACAAATATATTCCTTTGGTATATATTATCAAAAGATGGTTATAAATTCGGATAGCTCTTGTTATTTTCACCAAATAATATAAAATAGACGCTTTTAGAGAAAAATTGATTAAGAAATCCCGAGCTGCGTGTCGCACGGTTCGGAAGAATATTAGATGATTCCCTAAGAGGGGTGGGGGGATTTCTCCCTCTCGGGCGAGATAGAATGATCTAAACACGTGATTCCCGCAGGATTGATTTCCCGGCAGTTCTAAGTCGAGATTGCGCGACGAGTCGAGAGTTTCCGGGACGATTCCTTCGGGACAGGTTTAATAGTCGATTCGCGGTCGGTATCCCGAAGGATGGAGGACTGCGATCCGCAATGCAGAAACGGATATCTTTTCCCAATTCGGCGAAAGTCCCGTGAGAAGTCGAGCAAGGGGTAACGAGGGATCGAGGAGCTCGCGATAGCTCCGACGAAGCCGACGTTCGTCGGGTAATTAAGTGTCCTTTGCAACGGGGGGGGGCGGGGGGGGGGGGGGGGGGGGGGGGGGGGGAGGGGCTTTACGAGTCGATCCGTCGAGTGGGCGTAAATTACCGACGGAAACGAGCGGGACCGTGTACGCGCGAAAGAGAGGCGAGATTGAAGAAGGAGCCGGCAAAGAGAATGTGGGGAATCGGTTTTCGAATGACGCCGGTCACGTGGTGGCCACTGTTCCCCTAAACCCTCGATTCGAGGAACGTGCCCCGAGAGCGTCTGATTTCTGACGAATCAGATTAATTGGCGGCTGGTCAGCCGAGTAACGAAAAAAACATCGAGACGACGGATCAAAGAAAATGTTTGTAGGGACGAGTCGAATTGCGAATTGTACCGCAGTCGGAAAACATAAGTTTTTCGAAGGGTCGGAGATTTCAGGGCACCGGTAATCCCGTGGAGCAAAGTATGGGATTGGTAGGGCGAACTTAGTTCGGCAAAACCATCAAAGCGTTTTACGAAACGCGCCTTCGTTTCCGAGAAACTGGAGCTTAAAGTTTATTGGGGGTGTGAAAATGGTTACCATGATAACCCTACGTGCAAACTGCTCGGCAGATACATCAAACCTAGTGGTGAAAAATCCTCGAAGTGTTCCGCAGACACCTTCATTTCGGAGAGATTAGAGTCTAAAGTTCTTAGATGCTCGGGGGTTGGGAAAATCGTTGTAATAACTCTGTCTGTGAATTACTGGACGGGGTGGATCAAACCTGGAGCTGAAAAACCGCCCTTAAAGCGCTTTGCAAAATGTGCATTCATCTCTGCGAAATTGAAGTCTAAAGTACAGTGGGCTCGGGGGTGAGAAAATTTGACTCGTAACAACCCTGCACGAAAATTACCGGGTACGTGGATCAGATCTAGTGCTACAAAATCCTCAAAGCGTTTCTCAAAATACGCCTTTATCTCTGCGAAGTTGAAGCTTAACGTTCATATTAGGCTGGGGGTGAGGAAATTTTTCCCGTAACAACCCTACAGGAATATTACTGGGTACGTAAATAAAATCTAGTGCTACAAAATCCTCAAAGCGTTTTCCAAAAAATTTCTCCATCTCTGAGAAATTAAAACGTAAAGCACACAGGGGGTTGGGGGTCAGAAAATCTTTCCCACAACAACCCTGTACGAAAATTACTGTCTGTGCAAATAAGATCGAGTACTAAAAAATTCTCAAAACATTTCTCAAAATACGCCTCCATCTCTGCAAAATTGAAGCTTAAAGTACACACAGGGTTGGGGGTGAGAAAATCATTCCCTCAGCAGCCCCACACGAGAACTACTGGATACAGAAATCAAACCTGGTACAAAAAAATGCTGAAAAGGGTTCTGAAGTTCTGAAAATTGAAGCCTAAATTTCATACCAGGCTGGGAGGTGAGAAAACCATCCTCATAACAACAACCCTGTATCCTCAATGAACTTCTGTATCCAAAATGACTGGATACAGAAATCAAACCTAGCGCCAACAAATGCTCAAAGCGTTTTCCAAAAAACTCCTTCTACCCTGCGAAATTGAAGCTCAAATTTCATACGAAGTTGGTGGTGAGATACGCGTTCCCATAACAACCCTGTATAAAATGACTGGATACAGAAATCAAACCTAGCGCCAAAAAATGCTCAAAGCGTTTTCCAAAAAACTCCTTCTACCCTGCGAAATTGAAGCCCAAATTTCATACGAAGTTGGTGGTGAGATACGCATTCCCATAACAACCCTGTCCGAAAATGACGGGCTACAGGAATCAAACCCGGCGGTAAAAAATGCTCAAAGCGTTTTCCAAAAAGATCTTTCATCCCAGCGGAATTAAAGCCCGCGTATGAAGCCGCGGGGGTGAGAAAACCATTTCGCTAACAACCAAAAATAAAACTGCCACGGCAGAAAGCTGAAACGGCGGGTAAAAATCCTCAAAGCGCTTCCTCAAAATCCGCTCTCCCCGTCGAAGTCGAAAGTTCTCCAACGGGGAAACTCGAAACGTAAATTCTCCGAGCCGATGTGCGCGCACTTCGAGCGCGCGGTTCGCGCTCCGCCCATCGGGCGATTTGCGAGGGCTCGATTCGAGAAGCGATTTTCGTCGGCTATCAACGCTCCGGGTGTTCCAGTCTTCGTCTTGGGTCCCGAAGACGAGGGTAGCGCAAAAGGTGGACGTCTCTCGCGTCGGGTGCGAGCGGTTGCGCGAACAAGGTTGAAGCAACGGGACGACGGTTCTTCACGGTCGGCGGCTATCTCGTCAGCTCGTTTCCATGGGGCCGTTTCGCGCGAGCAGCGCCGGGCTCTCGCTAATAATATCCTCGTAAAACCGAGGAGAAGTCCGCGCTAGACGCTGGACGTCGTGCGATCCGATCGATAACCGTCCTGGCCGGCGCGGCACGGCGCGGCGCGGCGCGTCGGTTACGAGTGGTTCTCTCTGCTCGCGCTTCTCGCCGAGCGGGAAACAACGGGGAAGACGACGCTCCGAACGAGCGTGCCGACCGTTTCGGGGCACCGGAGATGGTCAGAGACGAGAGAGAAGAAAAAGGAGAGAGGGAGAGAGGGAGGGAGAGGGCGGAGGTGGTTCCGCGGCCGGAAAACCGGACGTGCCCTCTCGAACGATCGCGGTAATCCCGGTTTAAAGTGGCCGTTCGTCTTCCTCGACCCGAACCGCCCCCGGGGATGGCGCTTCACTTATTTATCAACGGGATTAACTTCCGGTCGCTTAGCGATACAATGTAATAATAATCGTAATGGCCGGTGGCCGGACATGGCCGCAGAAAGTGAGAGGACTTCGTGCACGAGGAATAAAAGGGATGAACGTCCTCGGGAAAGAGTTCGCAGAGAAGAGCTACGTCGCGATCGGTTTCGATAGATCTAGATAGAACCGGTGTAATTTATTAGAATTAACGATGAACCTACCGAGCACAAAACGTATAAAATTGAATCGTCTTCTGGAACGGGAAGATTGAATTCAGTTGAACTTTGTACGATTTTTAAAATGATTTTTAAAACGATTTTATAATTTTAA
The DNA here is from genome assembly GCA_028454255.1 of Halictus ligatus. NCBI lineage: Eukaryota > Metazoa > Arthropoda > Insecta > Hymenoptera > Halictidae > Halictus > Halictus ligatus. Next base: position 7,117,893 of record CM052142.1, on the reverse strand, counting down.
TAATCGTGAAATAGAGAACAGGTCATTTCGACAGGGGTAGGGGATGTTATGCAGTTGTGGCAAAACTGAGCGGGAAGAATTTAAAAATATTGTTGCATTATTTCCTACCTATCAAACATACTAAGAATAAAAATAAATTTCTACTTCGCTTCGGTTCGTTGGTACACAGGCGGACAATTTTTATTTCGCGTGAAAATTCGTTGTCTATGCAAAATAAAAATTGTTTGCGTTAGTTTCAAGCTGTAGGAGCCACCTTGATTTATTTTCTGGACAATTAAGGTGGTAACCTTGGAAATAAGACAGTGTTATTAAAACTACGTTCACTAAAAGCGACTACAGTGTTTACTTTATATGCGTCCCAAATGCTTAGCAGATAGAAGTCCCAGAACTATCCTCACTACCGCGGGATATACCCTGTGAGGGGCCATGAATCGAGGCCTCTCGCTGTAATAGTATCTCCTGGCCGATACATGTCCCTGGCTAGGCCCTTGTCTTGGACATATATCGAGTAAACACTAATTATAACAAACTCGAGCAGCTAATTGCTCGCTAGCTGTGATTAAAATCGGACACTAAAAATGAAACGCACTAAAATATAAGGTATGAAACAAATTAAATTAAATTGCGAATATTGAGATTGTAAAAAAGGCATCCATGAGCACTTATTTAACAAATTAATTTCTTTGGGTATATATTGTTTAAAAAATGGCTACAAACTTTGATAGATTGATTCATGTTATTTTTATAAAGTAATATAAAATAGTAATTCTTAGCGCTCCGTACACCTAGTGTTAATACATTGAATTCTCGATATATGTCAACAAGACGGATCTTGTCAGTGTCTTGTATCGTGCAGGAGCCGTGTTACGTTTACACTCCTCGTCATCCGGGGCCTCTCGTTTATCATTGACGGACGTTTATCATTGAGGCGTTGGCGACATACACAGAGCAATCACTGTATATCTCAGAATCCACCCTGTAACTATTTTCGGAAATCGAGCAACAGTTTATCTAGACACACTTTCGGCTCGCAATTTCCGAAATTGTCGGTTCCGAAACAGCGACAGTTCGTTGCACAGCGTCGACACTGTTTGCATTCAATTACCCAGCGGCGAACAACAATAATAATAATAATTGCAAGGATAATGACCGGTGGCGTACTCGATTCGGTCGTCGTCCGAAAAAGAGCGACACACGGAGCGTCATTGTGATCGCCGGAGCAATTGTCAGATCGCCGACAATCCCCTAACGAGAGGGAGAGGGATAGAGAGAGAGAGGGAGGGGGGTAGAGAGAGGGAGCGCGCGAAAAAAAACAGAAGACACAGAGAAGAGAGGAAAAAAAATGGGGGAGGAAAAAGGGAGAAGGAAAAAGGGAAAACTGGTTCAAACAGTGGTGCGGGGGTGCGCCCCGCTCCGCGTCCGATTTCCGAAAGCCGCGAGCGCGCGCGTTCTCTCCCCGGGTAACAATGCGGAACGATCGTCATTTACTTGGCCGCGATTGCTTCGCAGCCCTGACGGCGAACAAAATCGAGGACCGGGGCCATCGAGTCGATCGACGACGGACCGGATAGATGGAAAAAAAGAGAACCGGAGCACAGAGTCGGACATAGTCCGGGGCTTCGAAAACTATATCGGTTTCGGCTCTTGATACGAAGGAACACCTCATTCCGAATAACTGTTACGAAGAACCGAAATTTTCCAGCTGACATTCACAGAGACCCCAATTAATGTTCGGACGCCGTTAAAGAGACAATTTTTTTTAGTATTGGACCCCACGACTCTAATTTTCTCAAGAGGTCAGGACAATTAGTTCATTGTATTACGCTGATATTATTTTGGGACACCCTGTAGATTTATGGAACAAAATAGTTTACACAATGTTATTTGTTTCTTACGGGAACGGATTGAAACTAATAAACAGTGAATTCTCTATTTTGTTTTGGGACACCCTGTAGACGTATGGAATAAAATAGTTTACACAATGTTATTTGTTTCTTAAGGGGACGGATTGAAACCAATAAACAGTGAATTCTCTATTTTGTTTTGGGACACCCTGTAGACGTATGGAATAAAATAGTTTACACAATGTTATTTGTTTCTTAAGGGAACGGATTGAAACCAATAAACAGTGAATTCTCTATTTTATTTTGGGACACCCTGTAGACGTATGGCACAAAACAGTTTATAAAATGTTACAATTGTTTTTCAAGAGAACGGCTGAAAACCCATACACAGTGTATTCTCTGTGTCGCCGAGGCATGGCCGATAAATGTCGCATAATAAATGTATAAATAAATAAATGTACACACGGCTCGGGGTATGTATCCTGGACGATATATGTCGCTGGCAAGACCCGTGTCGTTGACACATATCGAGAATCCACCGTATCTGGTAAATATTGCCTTATAAAAATGGCAACCCTAAATTTCTTAACACTGTCCGTCACTTTCAACATAATAAATGCTCGTACAAGGAAATCTATTCCACTATTTTCCGTAAACGAATTTTCATAGTTTCAATAATTACAAATAGACTGCGTTAAGCAAAATAAAAATGTTCCATCTGAACTGCAACAAACTGGAGTGAGACAGAAATTTATTTTCTTTCTTAACCCCTTGCACTACAATTTATTTGACGGGGTTTCCGTGATTAAAACTTTTATGTAATTCGTAATTTCCTAAAGAAAAAAGAATATTATACCTATCGTGTGCCTGTATGTTCTTCAATAGCTGTACATTAACAACATAATAATAGAAATTGAACTAGAATTTGATTTCGATCTAAAGGAAATTAATAACACACATATTTATTAGACTCTGTTCAGAATCTTCGTCACGAGTCTGACTCGATATTGTAGGGCAAGGGGTTAATATGTCTAACAGGTTGAGAATAATGTAACAGCATTTAAAAATTTTCTCAATGTTTCTACTGTTCCCAAATAAGTCTGCCGATTCTTCTCATGAACGCACAAAATCCGCAGTGTCTAATTACAAAATATAAAACCGGTCATTTCGTTAGTGGCAGGTTTGGCGTCGACGCGCGGACTCACCCCCTGCGCGTTTGTGCTCGTTACTCGGCCACGGCCAGCACAACAGTTTTGAACAGTTATTTTCGGAACGGATCCGAGCCCTCGGACAAATCGAGATAGAGATAAAAGAAAGAAGAAAGAGAGAGAGAGAGAGAGAGAGAGAGAGAGACGGAGAAAGAAATCGAGAACGAGGAGAGAAGTACAGCACGAGCATCCGGTCGATTTTAAAGAGTTTTGCTCGGCGAGTGGCGCGGCGCCGTTAATCCAACTCCCGAGGCAAATCGACGCCGCGGCTGGGAAAACGATATCGAAGCGGAATTTCCTCCTGGCGCACACGCTCCCGGCGCTGAACAGGAACGATAGAATGGCCGTGCGGGAGTAGGTGGAAGGAAGGGGAGGTGGAAAAACCGATTGCCCGAAAAAAATCGAGGCCGCTTTCGCAACAGGACGCGGTCGAACGCCTCGCGAGTCGAATTTGATCGCGCGGGCCGGTCGCGAATCGAGGCCGTTCGTCGAGCGTGCTCTCCACACAACTGCAAAATAGAGAGAGAGAGAGGGTTGGTGCTCGAATCCGTGCGTCCACGAAAATTCGCCAGGCGGCCGTCGCCCCCGGGACGGCTTGACGAAGGCGTTAGGCGGTTAAACGGTTAGCCGTGCCCCGAGCAATACGGTAAGTGCTAAATTAAATTCAGCGGAATGAGCGAGCGTGCGAGAGCGAGCGAGTGCCGCGAATCAAGAGACCTCTCTTTGCCTCACGCGCTGGAGTAGCGTAAATGAGGAATAGAGAGAGAGAGAGAGAGAGCGGGTTCCAGAGGGGACAAAGGGGCGATAGAGAGAAAAAAAAAGAGCACGCGCGGTCGGCGAGCGCGGATTTCGCCGCGTGAAAATTAGTTTTCCCGTTAATTGGACCGAGGGTACGCGAAGTCTCCATCCCGCGTAATTGGATTCGTATACGCGTATCCCCGCCGGTGTTCTTCTCGCGGCGACGAGGCCGTGCTCGTTGCCCGATTTCCGGCTCGTTTGCCGCTCCCGGCCGTTTTACCGCGGAGACCCGCGCGCGACCCGAGTCGAAGCTCGTTTTAGCCGTCGCCGTCGTCGCGGCACACGTGGGCCAATCCGGGGACGCGATCGTCTCCGATCTCGATCCGCGGAGATCCATCCCTTCCGCCCTTTGTCGCGCGACGCCGCCGATTTTCCGGCGAAAGAATCTCGATCGGTGGATCAACTTCGATTTAGTTGACGATTGCGGTCCGCGGATTTTTTTTCTCTCTACCTTCCTCCCTCTCTCTCTCTCTCTCTCTCTCTCTCTGCGAGATTATTATCCCTTTGTGCGGGAAAACCGGGGCAAGTTTGATTTCATTTTTATCCGGCGATTCGTCCTCTGCGTGTCCTTTGTTCGCGGCGAGATTGACGCAGCGAATCCGTCGGCGGTAATGGGTTGTAGCGTATAGAAAGCTGGTTTTCGGGTTTGCAGGTCCCAAAGGGCGGCAATCCCTTTAAAAGAATTATTTTGCAACAGAGCCGAACGGACCGGTCTTCTGTGCGAACCACTCGAACGTAGGCGGCTTCGCGGGATAGATAGATTTGTCGATGTACAATGAATCGCACTCGAAAAAGAGGGAGCACTTTTCGGCCTTAAAACGAAAATTGTCCGCTGTGTGATCGCTGAATATTTATGCCAAATGAGAAGCTGTTGTTTGCTCCTGATTTTAGAGAAATTCTTGCAACGCCTTCTAAATTCTGGTAATGTTCGGACTATTTTTCAATAAGAATTTAGAAACGAATTTGTGGAAGTCGAAACCCCCTTCGTACGATCTGGGAAAAACCACCCCTCAGGAAGACACACGACCCGGACTCTCACGTGCGGGTGCTAAACAATTCACAACACTTAATTGCGTGAAATAAAAAAATAAAGTCCGTAATTGCCGTGATTACAGGGTGAGTCACGGGCGATACGTCTCCAGAATTGGAAAACGTGGCTGGCCAACTGCGGAATTAGCGGTCCCATCGATCGGACGCGACGGCGATACGTGCTGGCCGAACGCGAGTGAGAGCCGAGGTCGTTTATAATAAATAAATAAATAACCCGCTCGAATTAATCCCATTACCTTCTTACTTATACATTCCCGCAGAACGACCGCCGCGCGCCGCGATTCGCATCAATTAATCCTCGTTCAATTAACCGACGCGTGCGCCCGCGAGCGGAGGATCGCCGGACGCGGCGAACCGTCGCTCGGTTCCTCGCGAGTATTCTGATCCCACGGTCCGCTGCGCCGAACAGAGCATCTACGAACACGGGGAAACGATTCGGTAACGTTAGCGCGACGCGTTGTTTATCAGCCGACAGCCACGCGAGCCGTTCATCCCCCGTAATGCTCGTAAGTCATTCTCGCAGAATCGACTCGGGTTTTGCGAAATATCGCGTTACAGGGGATCCGAAATCCTGAAACCAGAAGTTTCGTTCCCCGGAAATCTCCGGGATGAAGATTCTTCGGTCAGGGGTGGATCCCCACCTCGGCGGATGCCTCGGCTCTCCGTTGGACGCGCAAATAAACTCGCCGCCATTTCAGCGATATCAACGAGGCTGTGCCTCTCATTTTGTAAAAAATTTTTAACGTTGAAGGGCGTAGCCGGATTTCTTTTTAACTATCTTAAAAAACCTGCAGATAAAAATACAAACTCAATGTCTCATAGCTTCTAAAGAAATCGATATTTCAGAACTTGTTTTATTTTTTCAAATTCGGTTTCGAGGCTAAAAATTCTGAAAAAATTCGTAGACGTGCGGTCTAGTAGCTCAAATGTTCCTGATTTTTTTCAGAATTTTTAATTGTAGGGGACAGGAGAAATCGCGGAAAAACCTGATTTTGCCTTTCACCCCATTGCTAGCCCCCAAGTCGACATAGAGGGTTGAAAATTGGCACCGAGTATTTCCTTTGGATAAGCTATCGAATGACCTATTGCGCGTTCAATTTGAGGGGCGGCGGGGTGAGTATTTTCGAAAACCCGTGACGGCACCCGTTAAATTCCAGCGGTGTTCTCTATCGTCGATCTATGATCGTTGCCCTAAGCTGGCCTGATTTACAGCGAGCTCCACCTTTTCGCGCAAGATTTCGCAGCCGATGTAACACGCCTGATGAAATTACCGGCGCAAATTCTCTCTCTCTCCCTCTCTCTCTCTCTCTCTCCAACCCCCTCCCCCTCCCGGCTCTTGACTCCCGGTTGCGGATCGCGTTTTCCCGGCATTCACCGTGGAAAATCAAGGCACCCCCTACCCCCCGTGTCGCCTCGACCTTCCGCCTGCACACACCGTGCCCCGTGCAACCCCTTGAAAACGCATTAAACATCAGCGGATCTCGACCAGCCGGCCATGCTTTTAATCAGGCTAATGCGTAGCGTCGAGTTATCCCGCGGTTCGTTTCCCTTCCGCGTGTACCCGCCCCCGGGTACCCGCGAGACCCTCCGCTATCGAGTAACGTCTGTATGTATGCGCGTGCGTGTGTGGGCGTGTGTAACGGCGAAAACCGAGCGACGGGTCGTCGCGCGTCGGTCAACGAGAACCAACCCCATGCTAACCCTTTGAAGAACGGGATCTTCGCTTTGAAGCAAGCAAACCGGCTCCTTCGGCTGGAAATACCAGAGGAACCGGATGCCGCGAGACGTGTGGCGAGAATTATCTACTCGGCACGACACCGTTTGTTTAATCATTCGTTCGTTTAAGATTTTTCTGTTTTTCTGTTCCGACAACCCTTCCGAACCTTCGAGCACGCTCTCCGTGGGATTTTATGGCGATACCGTGGGATTATTTTATATTTTTTTTCGCGGTAGAGAATTGACACTGAAAATGGTGAATCCTGAGGTCATTTGGAAAAACTTTTTCCTTTGCGAGAATGCTCTCCGAGGCTTCGTTCAGGAGTTATTAACGAAAAACGCGGACCAATCGGAGCGCGGCTGCAGCGGACGCGTTCTGGGCCAGCCAATGCCAACGCCACGCTCAGCAGGCCCCGCCTTCGACCCGGACTCTGTCTGCTGTAGCCGCGCTCTGATTGGCCCGCGTTTTTCTTCAATAATTACTTAACGAAGCCGCGAAGAACATTTCCGTAAAGGAAAAACTTGCTTCAAATGACCCCAGGAATCAGTATATTCAAAGGAATACGACAGTTTTGGGACACCCTGTACTTTACAATTCTCTGTTGAATTATTCCGTTAAATAAATTCTCTACCAATCCTCTTAAAATGTCGGAAACAATATCTCAATATCCTTGAATTCGTCAATATTTTATTTATAACTGTACAATATTAAATAATGAATAATAATTTGCTCTTAACGTTGCTCGAATTTCGTTTCCGCGTACAAACGAACCTCTTGAACTGTTAAAATGATTTTATGGACCACTATGCGAGGATGAGAGAGCACTTTGATTTGGTTCTGTGTTTATTTGAAAGATACAAATGTTATGTTGTTTGTTTCCCTATTACCGAATATTTTGAGAACGATTCACTACTATTTATGTAAATGATACTATCTTCAACTGTTTGAACGTTGCTTTTAACTTTTAACAGGTTTCGCATTTCCCTCTGTGTTTCGTTTGTGTAACAATATATGCACTCTAAATTCGCGAAATGAACGTGGGAACAACGGAGAACGATCTCCGAAAGTTTCACGAATTGCAATATTGCGAAAGTAATTATTCTCTTCCGTCGTAACGGAAACGCTGTTTTACGTTTCAAACAATATTAAATATCAATTTCCATCGATGACTTAAGCATTCCACAACTTCCCGAGCAGAGGGAGATGATAATTTCGGGCTCAGTTAATTTAAAGCACCTGCATGCATAAAAACGCACTCGAACGAACATACTGCCAGATTGTGCAAAACGATTAATTCAAACTTGCATGATTTTTCATTGATTTTACCCCTCCCCCGGTTTCTCTGAGCCCGTGATAATTCTACGTGCAACCGTTTATTTATTTATTTATTTTTTTAATTCACGACGTATCATTTCAATCCTTTGTAAACGAATAGCACGTTACTAATTTCGTTGAAATATGTACGGCTGAGTGTGTTGCATAAAGCGTAACACGATTATGAACTTAGCGTAACTTAGATAACTTCAGCCTGGTAACCAAGTCCATCATTTTACTTGAATTTGTCGCGCGGAAGATTGCTCTGTGTGCTCGAAACTGTGTCGTTATGAACATTTTCATTAAAGCAACCCAGCCTCCAACTTGGTAACTAATGCGAACCTAACTCTTAGAGCAACGAACATTTTTATGCTCCGTCAGCACGTCCTGAACTGTTGAAACGAATCTCTCAAAAATCTGGTAATTCAACACGTCAGACATGAACGAGTGCGAAACTGGCACAAGAGTGCGAACCAGCACGAAATAAGCATGCGAGAAATGGATTAGTGACATGCATTTGAGTTAATGAAATCTGATTTATGCAAATAGGCTAAAGGTCTTAGGCGTTGTTGAAGATAGTACGAGAAAGGAAACAGAGAGTTGATTAATAATTCATCGTCCTGTTCCAGCTATTTTTCAACGAGAAAGTGTACCGACGTTTATTTTTAACCGGCGAAGCATCGGCACCTCCATTTTCTCTGATCCCTTCACAGATTTTAATTAACTTTTTTATGCCACCCTTGACAAAAGTTGTTTTAGAATCAGAAGGTTTGTTAGAGACCTTATTTACTATTCTTTGACAGCGACGCCTTTGACAGTGAGGCCTCGGTTCTCGCGGCGTATACGTCGCGGCAGTGGGGACAGTTCTGAGACTTTTATCGTCGAAGCATTTGGGACACATAAAGAGTAAACACTGAATTTACTTCGGAGTTCTTTCTTTCTTTCTTTCTTATTCGGGCACAAATCAAAATAGTTTGACGGTTATTGGTCAGTTTACCAGTGAAACGTGAATTTTCCTTACTGATACACCGGGTGTGCTCAATTTTTCTTAAACACGAAATACAGAAAATAAAAACATGAATGAATGAAATACATCTGAGTGGAGCTTGCAAACCTAGATCTCTCGGAAACGGGGGCATATTTTGAAACACGTCTCGAGACTGCTGCAGGGTTCAATCCACCGACACGTTAAAAATAAATTTTCACGCTAGTACGCCCAGCGTGCCAAATTTTGTTAACATAGCAGATGCAAGGAGACAAAAATAGCAAAGACTATGATTCTCCAGAATGAACAGTTCAAACTTGAATCTCTCAGAAACAGAGGCAAAATTCCAAAAATAGCTCGGGGGTGTAGCTACGCAAGGATTAATTCACTCACAAGCTAGAACTAAATTATGGGGCTAATACGTAATGTAAATACGTATAAATTATTTAAGTAAAAATGTCTAGGATTCTCGTTGCCACCCCTTTCGAAGAACGTAGCTACGCGAGGATTAGTTCACCCCCTGGATCCAAATTTTCGTACTGATATGTAATATAAATATAAATACATGATATGTAATATAAAAATTGTTTAAACCTTGCGGGTTGCACGGGACCAAAAATAAAAATGTCTAGGATTCTTGCAGTGGATTCTCAAAAGCCCGCGTCCCTCAAAAACGGAGGCCACCCCTTTCGAAAAACGAAGTTACGCGAGGATCAGTTCATCCCCTGGATTCAAATTTTCGTACTGATATGTAACATAAATATAAATACATGATATGTAATATAATTATGTAATATAAAAATTGTTTAAACCTCGCGGGTTGCACAGGGCCAAAAACAAAAATGTCTAGAATTCTCTGTGCGTCCTCAGAAGTCCGTGTACTTCAAAAACGGACACCACCCCTTTCGAAAAACGTAGCTACCTTAGGCTTAGTACAACCCCCACGCTGGAACCAAATTTTCGTGCTGATACATCAACCGTGCAAAATTGTTTAAACCTTCCGAGCTGCACAGGGCCAAAAATACAAATGTCTAGAATTCTCGCTGCAGCCTCAGTAGTCCGTGTACCTGAAAAACGGAGACCACCCCTTTCGAAAAACGTAGCTACCTTAGGCTTAGTACAACCCCCACGCTGGAACCAAATTTTCGTGCTGATACATCAACCGTGCAAAATTGTTTAAACCTTCCGAGCTGCAGGGGGCCAAAAACAAAAATGTCTAGAATTCTCTGTGCGTCCTCAGAAGTCCGTGTACTTCAAAAACGGAGACCACCCCTTTCGAAAAACGTAGCTACCTTAAGATTAGTACAACCCCCACGCTGGAACCAAATTTTCGTGCAGATACATCAACCGTGCAAAATTGTTTAAACCTCGCGAGCTGCACACGGCCAAAAATACAAATGTCTAGAATTCTCGCTGCAGCCTCAGAAGACCGTGTACCTGAAAAACGGAGACCACCCCTTTCGAAAAACGTAACTACCTTAAGATTAGTACAACCCCCACGCTGGAACCAAATTTTCGTGCAGATACATCAACCGGGCAAAATTGTTTAAACCTCGCGAGCTGCACAGGGCCAAAAATACAAATGTCTAGAATTCTCGCTGCAGCCTCAGAAGCCCGTGTACCTGAAAAACGGACACCACCCCTTTCGAAAAACGTAGCTACCTTAGGATTAGTACAACCCCCACGCTGGAACCAAATTTTCGTGCTGATACATCAACCATGAAAAATTGTTTAAACCTCGCGAGCTGCACAGGGCCAAAAACAGAAATGTCTAGGATTCTTGCCGAAGCCTCAAGCTCGTCACAGAAACGGAGGCCGCTTTCGAAAACGCCTGGGGGTGGTCGGAGCGACGCAGAATTCGGCGCGGCCACGCACCCGCGTAAATTCGCAACATCCCCGGCGGCGGTTTTCGAGGTTGCTGAAAGCGGAGAGGAAAGTCGAAGCGGAAGCGTTCGCGCGACTCGCGGCGCGAGGGAAGGAATCGAATCGAAAGTTCGTTGGAAAAGAGGCCGGCAGTTTCTTGCAGACGATGGGTGCTGCGGGGGTGGGGTTGGCTCTTGCCGTGGCCAGCGGCAAGTAAATGAAAATTTATTCGCGGACGTACCGACGACGGCGGCGGCGGCATAAATTGCGCAAGTTCCCCGACGAATTAAGCGGAGCGCGGGCACAGTCTTCGGGTTCGCTGACTTCTCCTTCTTCTTCTTCTTCTTCTTCTTCTTGAACTCGTTGCGTTGGTACGCGAAGGTGGCCCTGTGCCCGTGCGCTGCTCGGGAGAGCGAATTTTCCAGTGTCCCCGAAAACCGGCTGGGGAGCCATAGAAATCGCGTTATTTAGGTTACGAGGAAACCCGACGAGCACGGGGCGAGGCGGGGCGGGGGGGAGTCGGAGGATGATGCAGGCGGAACGAGCGACGATTCGCGAGCAAATCCGCTTTGGCTGGCAACGCGAATTCCTGACGCGGCAGCATTCGCCTCGGCGGCAGGCCGCGGCTGACTTCCGGCGAGCGAATTTTCGGAAGAGAACGAACGATCCGCTCCGTTCCGCTCTGCCCCGGTTCGCGCCCGCTTCGGTATCGGCGCAGTTTTCCAACGATAATCCTGGCCCCGGCGTCTTGCCGCTCGTAAACTCGGACCTTATTCGCCTGATTCTGGCCCGGGCCCAACACCCTTTCGCTTTCCCGGAATCCTCTCTTATTTCCCGGCCAACCCATCGTCCACCGCCTCTCTCTCTCTCTCTCTCTCTCCTCGGTCGCCTAACTGCCAACCGGGTTTCCCGAGAGGCTCGATGAGAAGTTACGCTTCAAGGCCGAAATTTGCGATTACGCGTTCGGCCGATCGTCGACGTTCAACCGCGAAAAAAACCCGCGACAAACCCGCCCGAGGAACCTGTTGAGCCTCGAGGCTCTTTCGTTGGCCGCTTCGTCGTCGGAGCACACGGCGCGCAAGAGAGTCTCGCGCTTGCCAAGACCAGGCCGCAGAACCCGCCGGGTTATTTGTTGCTCCGGACGGTATTTTTAACGCGTTCACCGGCCCCAACATTCGGCGAAATCGCCGGCCGTTCGTTTCGCGGAAACCGCGCTGCGAGAGAGAGAGAGAGAGTGAGAGAGAGAGAGAATAGGGTTTTCGGTAACCCGCCGCGATAGA
>CM052142.1:7069263-7101778 GCA_028454255.1 Halictus ligatus | reverse complement strand
CGGAAATTGATTGTAAAAATTGCAGAACTACGTTCGTCAAATAAAACTGGTTTGTCCTGTGTAACTGCGTGCCCCCAGCTGTACTCCCACCACAAAAACAAGTTAAATATTTCGTATTATATATTGACAAGGTATTTAAAGACGATAGAAACCGTGTAAATAAATAGCACAGAAGTAAATAGATAAATCTGGTTTGTCCTAACTGCGTGCCCCGAACCGTACTCCCACCCCAAAAACAAGTGAAACATTTCCCATTACCTTTCGAGTAGGTATTCGAACGTGACAAAAACAGTCAACCTAAACAACTTAAAAAAAAAGAGTTGCGGACCGGATTATTATCACCGTGCCGCCGCGAAAGCGCTTCAACCCCGAAAAGAGAACAAACAAGGCCCCCCCCCCCCCCCCCTCGGTTTCTTGCCGAGTTATTCAGCGGCGATAAACAACGTAGAATAAACATCCGAGAAACGTAGCGAGAGAGCCTCGGAAAACAGTTCGTTAAGTATAAAACACCGGGGTGTACCTAAACGGTGTCAGTTTGCGTTTCCGCCGGAAAATAAGTCAAACACCGGCCGTTTGCCGGCGAATTACTGAAAAGGCGGACGACACGGGAGGCACACAGAGGAATAAACAGCGAAGAGAGCGGGAACAACAGGTAGAACAAATTGAAACGGCTGCAGCCGGCTAAGAAGATCAAAAGATCACAAGCTGATTTCGTGACTCACCCACGGTTCCGAGCAGCGCGAGCAGACACCAGCATCCCCCGATGAACGTTCCGCTCCTATTTCTGCGGTCCATGATCGTCGAAATGATTAATTAGCCGGTACCAGGGGTGGGGCGGAGGGGGGTCCACGGGGGGGAACACAGGACACAATCACTCTAGAGATCGATCAGCTGCACGAGGTGGTCTATCGTCACGGTGTCCCGCGGGACGGAAACCGGAAGACACATGGATCCAGTTCCTGGTTCACCAAACAGAGTCGATGACACCGCGCCGCTCTCTTTCGGTATTTGCGAACTCGTTTGTCGCACTCGAGAGTGTGGATTTACACAGAGAATCAAGTTTCAGAGAGAGAAAGAGAGAAAGAGAGAAAAGTTCATTCACGCGTCGAGGTGCGGGCCAACGGAGGGTCGCGGTGGCCTCGATCCCTGGATCGTTCGATCGTCATCGCGCGCACAAAAGAGGAGAACCGCGGGAACGATCTCTCGGTGACCTCGATGAGCGCTCGCTCGCTTGCTTGCTTGCTCGCTCGCTCGCTCGCACGCTCGCTCGCTCGCGAAGATCCGCTTGCACGCGCGGGCGGAGGACGCTCGAGGACGATCTGGATGATGGACCTCGCGAGCGGATCGGAGCGGAACGGAGCGGAACGCGAGCCACGGGAGCCTACCTGGCACCTTGATAGCCGGCGGTTAAGTGCGACCGCGGACCGTCCGACTCGCGTCTCGCTCGGTCGTTCCGAGAGTGAGGGAGAGAGAAGGTGAGAAGGAGAGAAGGAGAGGGAGAGAGGGAGAGTGATCACGCGCGCATGCCTCCGGCTGAAACTTTCCTCGACTCGACTCCACACGACGCGACGCGACTCGACTCTACGCTGGCCGACCGCGCGGTGCAGTGCCATGCAACTCGATGTGCAACCCCTCGTGTGCACGGTCGGCTGGAAAATCCGTTTTTTTTTTCCTTTTTCGAGGGAAACTACATTATTTCATCAAGGTTGTCACGCCGAATCCGTTTCGAGCCGGAATATCATAAAGTCGAACGTATGAATGAACGTTTGTATAATCGACGTGACCCACATTTTAAACATTTTTTTTTTCAAACTTCTCCATTTCGAAATTTGACCAACTTCTATTCGCAGCTTTTTCTGGCCGGATCATCGGAATTTTTAAAATCGTGGCGACAGTGCTGAACGGCCCGGAAAGTGGTTCTTTGTAATTAAAAGCTCGGTTGTATCGAACAAGAAATGTTGTCTTATAAAAATAACGAGATTGAATTTATTTGGATTTCGTGCGGTTCGTATTATAATATATGGTCCACTGATTTATTTAGTCATTTCACAGGAAAGCATCTTTATAACTGCGGTAGTTGCAAGATAAAAAATCTGGAACCAATTTGACCAGGGGGTGGGAAGGTTTCGGTGTTAATGTTGAATTTATTCGGATTTAGTACGGTTCGTATTATAGTATATGGTCCACTAATTTATTTAATCATTTCCCAGGAAAGCATCTTTAGAATTTCAGTAATAGTAAAATAAAAAATCTGGAACCATTTTGAACGGCAGTGGTAGGTTCAGTGTTAAGGTTGAATTTATTTGGATTTTGTACGGTCAGTATTATAAATATATTTATTTAATCCTTCATTTAATCATTGTGCAACAAAAAATCTGGAACCATTTTGACCGATGGTGGTAGCTTCAGTGTTAACTAAAACGACTACAATATTCAGGAGAAAACAATAACTGACAATTATAAAAACACAGAGCTCTGGTACCTCTCCAATATCCTGGTATTAACACATTCGCGACCGCTGACGTGAATTCACGTCATTCTAAATTCTATTCCTGATTGCCGCTGACGTGAATTCACGTCCTGCAATTTTTGTTTCTGAATGCGGCAACATTGGGCGGATTAGATTGAAATTGAAATAATTCGACAGAAGTTCGCGGCAAGCAGCTTCAGAATTTCACTATTTTCGGAGATTTCATTATTTAGAAACGGAAAAAATTTGCCGGTCGCGAATGCGTTAAGATGCAGTGCCACGCAACCCCCGGGTGCAACGAGCACAGCGGCCCGACTCGGACTCGAAAACGCTCGTTTATTTCTCGCGCCAGGATGCCTTCTTCACCGGCAGGCTGCGCGAGACCCTCTCCGCGAGATCTCTTTCTCTTCGGCTTCCTCTTTTTCTCCGCGGCACGATTGATTGATCAAAAGATATCGCCCAGAGCCGAGAAACCTCGTCGGTTTCTTACCGGAGAGAGAGAGGGCTCCTCCCACAGAGTTTTACCGAGGTTCCCGAGGTGGTTTCTCCGAGGGGTTAGAGCGCCGGTGTGTTTAGTCGACTCCTTGACCCCGATCGTTCCCGCAAAGCTCAAACGCGGCGTCGATGCGTTCTTTTCTCTATTGTTTGTTTGTTTTTTTTTATTGGAAAACTAATTGCGCCCGCTGTCGCGTGGAAATGGCACCGGTCGATTCGCCGCTGGAACAACAAGCCGCGAGGAGGAATATTTCGTTTCCCTTGGTGGGACAGTGTTGTCGGAGCCCGACGACCTTGCCGGGATTTATAGACATTCGGGGACAATGGGATCCGCAGGACCGATGGAATTTAATACTGTCCGCCGTTGGTTCGACCGTCGATGCGCCCATTTTACGTGTCCCAGAAAAATTGGGGAAACTATCCGCTGATTAGAGGCAATCTCTTTTGCCCTTGTAATGGTCCGCAGAAGGGTGGCAAGGTCCCATGGGGGCATTTAATTTTATTGCAAAAATATTGCACCGCGATAAAGTCAGTCATTTCCGAGCGGGCAGAACTGACAAGTAAGCAGGACAGGTTAGCGTAAAAAGACAAGGCCGTGTTAACTCTGCGTGATAAAGTCTTTACTCGATATATGTCCCAAATATCTGGGCGATAAAAGTCCCGGAACTATCTTCACTGCGGAGTATACTTCGTGACGGATCAAGAAGCTTCGCTGTACTTTCCTACGTTCAACAGTGTATTCTGGGATAGTATCTTCTAGCCGATATATGTCCCTGGGTAGACCCCTCCTGTGGACATGTATCGAGTAAACACTCTACTGTGTTGTGGACATATATTGAGCAAACGCTGTACAAAACACGGGTCTAGCCAGGGACATATATCGACCAGGAGATACTATACTCTTTGATCCACGCGACCTTGCACTCCTCGGTGAGGACTCTCTAGTTTCTTGTCCCCTTACAAGGGTATACTCCGCGGCAGTTGGGGGAGTTCTGGGACTTTTATCGACTAGGCGTTTAGGAAATATATAGAATAAATTCTGTACAAAACACGGGCCCAGCTAGGGACATATATCGGCCAGGAGATTTGATCCAGGTGACCTTGCACTCCCGAGCGAGGACTCTCTAGTTTCTTGGCCCCTTACAAGGGTATACTCCGCGGCAGTTGGGAGAGTTCTGGGACTTTTATTGGCTAGGCGTTTGGAAAATATATAGAGTAAACGCTGTGTAAAACACGAGCCCAGCTAGGGACATATATCGGCCAGGAGATAGTATATTCTTTGATCGAGGCGACTTTGCACTCCCGGGCGAGGTCTCGCAAGTTTCTTGGCCCCTTACAAGGTTACACTCCGCGGCAGTTGAGATAATTATGGGACTTTTATCGGCTAGGCGTTTGAAACATGTATAGAGTAAACGCTGTACAAAATACGGGTCTAGCCAAGGACATATATCGGGCAGGAGATACTATTCTTTGATCCACAACTCTAAAAGCGTCTCACGGGGTATACTCCGTGGCAGTTGGGATAGTTCTGGGGCTTTTATCGGCTAGGCATTTGAGACGTATATAGGGTAAACAATGTAGTTCTGGCAAACGATAATCAGGGGCGACTAAGCGTAGTATAGCGAGGCTGAACACGTCCGTGGTAACTGGCCCGTCACCGGGTCGAGTCGCCGCGGCCACCGAAAATGACGCTGGTGGCAAAGTAGCCATAGGGTAGGATGCGCGGCGTATGATGTCCAACGGGAAGCAGCAGGTACCCTCTGGCTGGAACGGTGTGCGGTGTGCTCGGTGAATTACTGGCTCGCATTCCAATGGTGGGTGGATCGGTGGTCGCCGGTTTTCGCCGCGAGCACGTCACCGGCCGCGGACAGATGTACCCTCCGGCCGGGTCCAGGTTTCCATTGCGTTAACGCGGGTCCGGCCGCGGTTTTACGAGCGGCTCTGTTCGACCAGTAAATCCTGCCACGAGTGGGATCCTCTTTATTCGCGTGAAATACTTCGTCGAAAAACCGGAACGGCTGCCCGGAGAGAATGATAGACGGGCCAGGGAGAGCGAGACGGACAAAGAGAGAGAGAGGGTGATAGAGAGAGGGTGAGAGAGAGATAGAAAGAGGGTATGTGTGTGTGTTTTGCGACCTAGCACGCGCGCGCCGGCTGCTAGAGAGTCGCAACAACCAGGCCCCACTCGCTTCCAACGCTCGAAACAGAGCTGTCACGTGCTGCGGACAAGTTGACCACGTTTTAGGCCGGAATTCGCCTGAATGAGTTGCCCCCGAGGATACTCTTCGGTTAAAATGGCGGTAGAGACGAGGAAACTCCCTTTGACCGGAGGGGGAGGGCCGTTTCGGTGGGCGGGGCTTCACTGCTCTCGATTTTCATTCGACATTATGTTTCTGAAAATTCTGGCTTTGAACATTGGGAAGACTTACTCTGATTGCGACACTGAGGAAATTAGATTCTCTGCTTGGTGGGAGGGGAACATTTTTTTTGTGGGCGGGGCTTCACTGGTCCCGATTTTCATTGGGCATTCTCTTTCTGAAATATCTGGCTTCGAACATTGGGAAGGCTTACTCTGATTGCGACACTGAGGAAATAAGGTTCTCTACTTGATAGGAAGAGGAACATTGTTATTGTGGGCGGGGTTTCACCGATCCAGATTTTCATTGGACAATCTTCTTCTACGCCTACAATTCTGACTTTGAATATCTGGAATTCTTACTCTGATTTTGACACCGAGGAGACAAGGTTTTCTACTTGGTAGGAGGGGAATATTGTTTTCGTAGGCGGGGCTTCACTGCTCTCGATTCTCATTGGACATTCCTTTTCTGAAAATTCTAGCTTTGAACATTGGGAACCCTTACTAGTATATTCTGACACTCACGATCTTTAAGAGAATAAGTTTTTCTAGTTGGTAGAAGGGAAGCATTGATTCAGTGGGCGGAGCTTCGCTGCTCTGGATTCTGATAGGGCAACCCTTTTCTAGACATTAAATTCTGATTTTGGACACTGTGATTCTCTAGCATGATTACAGCTTTTTGTTAGCATAGCGTACTGTTCAATTGCGAGTGACGACAGACAGGAGAAGATTCCTTTTGAAAGATGGGGAGTGTCATCTAAGTGGGCGGAGCTTCGCTGCTCCAGACTTGAATAGGCCACTCTTTGTCTAGATCCAAAGTGCTAGCTTTGGAAACTTCAAAATTTAATATATTCTAATGAAATTGTTGAAACAATCCTTAACGTTTAGAAGGCCAGAAATCTAATCTACTTACTAGATCCAGGATCTAGGACCTAAAGTCAGGATCTAATCTGCTTACAAATGAGGTATGTCTTCTATACCCATACAAATTTGTATGCACTTGGAGGATAAATACGACTGTATCGCATACAGAGAACTGCGTGAAAAATCTACGTTTAAAAAACAACTTCGAAATAGTCCAACGTGCGAGGTAGTTCTCGTACGATCCGGTGTCGAAACGTTTCGAGATCCCGTCGCGTAAATCTGCCCCCGGAACATAAGAATACCGTTTGACCAGATTTACGGAGAGCGTGTACTCGGCTTTCGCCCGGCCCGTTCCCCGAGCGAATTAACAAAAAGAGCAAACAGCCCCCGGATTCCCCGAGTGTCTGGATACTTAGGGGGTGTGTGCACAGGGTGTATTCCTTTCAAGACGTGGTCGGGGGGATCGAGGGGTTGGTAGCGGTGCGGGAGAGGGGCGACGGTAGTCCCGCGTTCGCCCGAGGATTTATCGCATCGGGCACTCTTCCGGCATCGGAGGTGCGCGCTCTCTCGGAGTGTCCCTTCCGTAATCCGGCTCGGCGCGAGCTCGACCTTTCGGGTCCGGGCAAGAGTCGACTCCTTAATTAATGGATGGAAGTAATTAAGAAGCGGGGAATCTCCCGCGGGTGGTCCCGTGTCCCTCGGAGCGTACGTGCCCGCGTTGCTCGTTCCGCGCGTCGCGCACATTCCGCGTCTCTCTCGCCGCGGTGAAACTTTTAACCTTCCCCCCTTAAGGACTCGTCTTACCCGCGGAACTCGCTACCCACCCTCCGATTTCGATGATTTTTCCACGATTTCGATAGAGTTGTAGGGTATTGAATAATCGAGGTGCAGCCGCCGTCCTCTTATGGGGTCCTCTGGACGGGTTTTGAGGGGCAGGAAAATATTCAAAGAGGGCCGGCCGGCATGGTCGAGCGGCCGGGTTTAGGTAAACGAATAATCGAGCGTGGAGGGAGCGATGGATCGAACCGAACCGGGGAGAATTTATCAAACGGCGAGGAACCGGCGCGAAGGTAGAGACCGTAGAGACACACGAGGGGTTTTTGTCTGGAGGCCCCCGGAACGTCTCGGCACGGTTCGCGCCAAGCCGGACGGAGGACGAGGATCGAGGAGAACGTTACACGAAGGAGGACGCGGCGGCAGCCGGAGCCTCGGCAAACGGAATGCCGTAAATCTCATGTAAATTCGGGCCGCCGCTTGATTTGCAAGCACAATGCCAGACAATTGTACGGTCTACCATCGAGCGGCCGGATGCGGAGTCTGCGAGTTTCTCCGGTCTCCCTGGTTAACTTCTCCCGTAGACCGTCCTACTGTTCTCTATCGCTCTCTCTTTCTCTCTCTCTCTCTATCTCACGGTTGCCCTGTCCCTCGGTCTACCGATACTCCCCGTTCCGTTCCCGTTCCCGTTCCCGTTCCGTTCCTCCGCCTCGCCTCCTACGAGAACGCGTGTCTGAACGCTTTAACGATCCTCCTCGCTAGTCCTCTCGCGATCCTTCTCCCTGTCTCTCTGTGTGCGCGTCCGTTTCCACCGTGTTCCTCCTTTCTTTCTGCTCCCCTTGTTTGTTGGACTGCGAAGTGTCAACGCGAACTCCAATTTTTGTAAACTATTGCCGACCGAGCGGAGTTTTATTTCCTGTTGCCGCAACTTCGCCCGAATACACTTAACCGAACTTTCCCCCGCTGTTGCTCGCAATCTGTGGATTGCGGATTTCGGGATCTTCCCGCGTTTTCTAAACGAGATCCTTCCCCTCCGGCGGAATCATCATCCCCCTTGGTGTATCGTTTGGTTCCTAATAGAGGAACAACTGCCTCTACTCTGCTTTGAGCTCGTTTGCCCCTCGGGGAAAATGTGACGCTCCTAGAGGCGTAGTTCATTGCGTCGTCGTTAAAGACTAGAATATGACAATTTATGTGCAGTTTGTATGGTTTCTAATAGGGGCAGCACGGTCCTTCTTCTGCTTTGAGCTGGTTTGCATCTGGGGCCAAATGTGGCGCTCCTAGGGGCATAGTTCTGACCCCTAGCTATGCGTTAGATACATTTTCTGAACGAGACCATTACCTTCTTCGAAATTTAATTTGGTTATTAGCAGGAGAACAGGAATAAAAGGGCAGTTGTAGCTCTGCTTTGAGCTCGTTTGCCCCTGTGGGCAAATGTGGGGCTCCTAGGGGCATAATTCCAACTCCAACTACTCATTACATCGTCGTTAAACACTAGAATATGACAATCTATGTGTAGTTTATATAGTTCCTAATAGGGGAAGCGCAGTCCTTCTTCTGCTTTGAGCTGGTTTGCACCTGGGGGCAAATGTGGCGCTCCCAAAGGCATAATTCTGACCTGTAATTCCAACCTGATTCAATAGTTAAAGACTATGTCCATCTACGCCATTGTCATCTTGAGAATTAGAGTTTTAGAGGATACAGAGTCATAACTAGGGTGCAAAGTACTTCATTAAGGATTGTACTGAAGAGCAACGAAGCCACGCCTCCTTAATGCACTCTAGAAAGAGCTAGTTAATCTCATTTTTCTTAGAACAGGTCGGGGAGTTACGGTGTTCGAAGCTATAATTTGGAGAAGTATAGAACCTAGGTCGACCATAAGACAGATCACCCTATGGGGCGCTGTCTTGGGCCCGAAGAGCAACGAAGCCACGCCTACTTAGAGAACTCCGCCCACTATGGCACTCGGCGAGTCTTCTTTCCTCGAAGAGATGATAAATCAAACACGAGTTTAGAGCTAGATATTTAGAAGACATCCGCAGTCTAGTCGTGCGATAATTTCTATTCTTAACAATCTTTTTGGGAAACAAAGTCTGGAATCAAAGGAACATTTGTACGCCACCTCGGGCGTTTGCTGCACCGCGAGCAGAACTGAAAAGTCCATCAACCGTACGGGACTGTAGAAAATCTGTTCCCGGGGAAGAATTGCAGGGCGTTCGCCGAAGAATGCTCGACGATAGCATCGAAACAAAACGCATGTTGCCGGCATCCCGTGCCAATCCGACCATAACGGGACCATCAAACACAGGATGATCCCGGCTACCGAGCATATCGGAAAGATATACTTTCGCCGAAATTTCGCGTCGGAATTATTCGGGATGGGGGGCAGCCGCAGAAACAATTTCCGTTGTCCGATCCGCGTCGAAAGCACGCCGGTTCGAAAACAATGGGCATTGTTTTATTGGCGAAGGTCTCGGCAGCACCGGTATATTTCATATTTTTTTCTCTCTGTCTCCCTCGGGCGAAGGTACGAGTTCCGAAGCTGCGCGCGGGACCCGGCGAACGATACACATCGCCGTTCGAAAGTTTATCAATCGATAGCACGCTTCGCGCGGAAAGTTGGTAACAGCAACGGTATTGGCAGCGTCGTCGACGACGACGACGGGCACTAAAAGCCGGGCGGAGGAGGTCATTTTCTTTTATTCCGGCGAACGGTATAAATTTCTTCCTATCTCTCCGTTGACTTCGGGCGCCGTCGATTACGCGGGACCCGTTTTCCGCGAGGCGACACGTCTGTTCCGCGGAATTACTCGCGTGAAAGCGGCTCCCCGAGCGGAGCACGCTCCCGCGTCCTCGCGAGCCCGCGCGCCACCCCCTCGGAGACGCACGAGCCAGCTCGCGCAGTTAAATTAGGTGAAATAGCTCCCCAGACGTCTCTTCGTTAGACTTCTCTCCGGGCCGTTATCCGACGGCGTGATACGCGAACTAAACTTCGCTCTCCGAGCAGCCCGGCGCTCGTCCGAGCCCGACAGCTACGACCCGAAATCGCTCCTCAAGATGGCCGCCTGAAGCAGCGTATTTATCATTTCGCCTTTTCAAATGGGACATCCGTGCCCGGGCGGGCGGCCCGAGCCCCAGCGGGCATTTCTTCCGTGACAAGTGCATTCGACAGTCAGCTAAATACTCGCACATTCTCTCGTCCGCTTCTATTCTTGGTGCATTGTTAACCCTTTGGACTCGAAGCCATTTTAAACGTTTGCACTCGAGTGGTGACTCTGAGGCGCCATTGGAAATTATTGTGGCATTAGGGCAAAGAAATTACGAGATATATTGCAAAATATTTGTTACATTACGAAATTTGTATTCAATAGATTACTGAACATTTAAAAGCCATATGTGGAAGTCGGATCAGTTTCGTGTGAATAAAATGAAAATATTCTAAGACGAAAGAAAAATTTAAAGGGTTAACTCATAGAATATTTCCCTTCTATGTACAGGGTGGTTGGTAACTGGTGGTACAAGCGGAAAGGGGGTGATTCCACGCGAAAAAAGAAGTCGAAAATATGGAATAAAAATTTTTCGTTTGAGGCTTTGTTTTCGAGAAAATCGACTTTGAATTTTCACAAAGTACGCGTACACTTGATCACGTCTAGTTATAACGGATCTCACTGTAGATCGTTGTCTGTTTGCGATTTTCTCGAAAACAAAGCCTCAAACGAAAAATTTTTATTCTATATTTTCGACTTCTTTTTTCACCCCTTTTTCGCTTGTACCACAATCTTACCAACCACCCTGTATATTTTTTCGTGTTATACATACGAAAATCGTGCAATTCACTCGTAGAGTATTGAAAAGTTTAGTAATTTATTAAATACAAACAAATTTAATGATGTAAAAAATATTTTGAATAATGATACAGCAATTTTTGGTGGCGTCTTACAGTTGTCATTCGAGTGCAAAGGGTTAACAGTGGAAACATTTTAAGAATTTAATTATTACTATTCTCAGCTTGTTACAATCATTGAGAAATACATGTCTACAGTGTTTACTCGATATATGTCCAACACACGGGTCTGGCCAGGAACATATATCGGGTAGCAGTTACTGTTCTTCGATACACCGTAGAAAACGAGGAGTAGTATTAAAAATGGATATAATATCACACATATATTAACAGATTTTAATGGAAAAAATGTATTATCCACGTGTCATTCCCAGAGACTCTGACAAAATCAGAATAATTTAATTAATGAAAGCGATCCTAGAAATTTTGAATGTATTAAAGTTTTAACCGTTTTGAATTCTAAAGGTGTTGATAATCTGGAAAATATTTATCCGGATATGTCACAATCAACATGAATGTCTAAGCCTAGTAAAGAATCACTGTCAGTCATACGTGACTGACGTGGCCGTTAACGTGTTAACAGAGGCACAGTAATTGGCCCACCGTAATCCCTCACCGTATTCTTGGTTTCACACAAAGATCCATGGTCTATTAAACGGAGATTATAACAGACGATTAGAACAGTGGTGCACGTGTTCTTGCAGAATCAATTAACGGGATCGCTCTCGGTTGATCATACCCGGGAAAGATCCACGGAGTACCATTTCTCGCGTCCCGCCAGCTGTAATAATTATCCCGGCCGGTGTATTTAGAGGAGTAATTATAGGAAGTTACGCGGGGTGCCGGGGGGGGGGGGTTGGGGGGGGAATTCGCGGAAATTTTTCGCGGAACTTGTTACTCCGTAGAATCGGAGCACCGATTGGAGAAGTTTCATCCGAAGGGAAAGCGTTCTCTAATTGCATCGAGGGAGGGAAGACGACTCCGGGTGCGCGTTGCCGTTTGCCGCCCTATCAGCCCCCCAGCTACCCCTACTCCCCCTCCGTGACTCGCGCGTTTGACTCGCTCTCTTTGAGCTCCTCTCGAAGATCCCCTTCTCCGATCCCCCTCTCCACCCTTTGGTAAGGATTCCCCGGGGGGAGAAATCGAGCTGGAACTTCGGATACTTTGGATACCCGGGGCTCCGGGCTAAGTTCCAACGGTCGGTGGGAATTTTTACGCGACGAAAGGGGGCCCCCGCGAACGCCCCGGGACACGGGGGTGGCCCGTGGGGGCAGCCAGCTCGGCTCCGTTCGGTCCCGATCGAGTATGCAGGCGTCGCGGAAACTTTTCCAATCGAGCGGAAACTTTGTTCTCGTAATTAAAGCCCGCGCGAATACTTAATGGACTCGTGCCGGCTGATCGATCGCCTGCCCCGCCCCCCCCCCCTCCCCGCCCCCCCCCCCCCCCCCGCCCCCCCCCCCCCCTCTCGCACAACCCATCGACTCTGTTGACCTTAGTCCGCCGAAAAGCCGCGGTACCCCTCTGTCAAGGCCGAAACCTGCTATAGCGATCTCACGCCTAATCGGTTGCCCTCGACCGAGGCCGCGGGCTGTAACTGTGCGGGCTTCCGTAGCGCATTATTAGACTCTCATTGTTAGCTCATTAGTCGCTCTTTGTGCGAAAGAAGAATCGGTATTAATTACAAGGAACAGACATTTTTATGCTCCTTCAAACTTTCTAGTCCTTCGAATTGCGCCTACTCGGTTCTGGTAGTATGCAGAAAATGCGTGAATTGTTATGAAATAAAAATTGTCTGCATCCATTACGAGGATAAAAGAATAAATAGAAAGGTATTTCCACCGTTAACAGTCGTGGTGCGGCGATCGAAATAATGCAACAATGGTTATTAATTTTTTCTGATGACTGTACCGCTTTGAATTGGATCAGCACCTTTTTCTTCTGGTTTCATATAAAAACGTGAAATCCGACATTTCGGCGGGTTTACGGCTGTAACATTTCGGCGCGGGTTTATAAATAATGTATACTTATAATTTATGCAGAACGTTTCAAAAAGCCGGCATAAAAAAAAAACCGGTACGCTTCAGATTTAAAAATGTGTGCAACATACGTTCAGCAGGTTTTATCGAATTGTTTAATCCCTTCGGGACTGAAAATATTTCGAAAGAAAAAAAATGAAATGATGGGGAATGCGTTGAATTAACGATATTACTCTCTTTTTTATTCCACTTTCGCAAAGGGACTTTTTGAGATAAAAATTTGGTGAGGCTCCGGACAACTGAATTATTCACAATCATTGTGAATTTCGATCGAATTTTATTTAAATATCGCCGTTGAAGATATATATTAAAAAAAAAAAAAGAAATTGATGAACAGCATCCTAAACGGAGCAAACCATTTTCACTCCTAGAATAATTGACATGACAACAGCGGTGTGCACTCGCGTGCTAAAGCAAACATTGCCAGCCAAACAAACTTTACGCTAAACTTTAAAAGCCAGTTACAACCGGAATAAAACATTTGCTCACGGGATGGACAACAAACAGCATTTCAACGCGGACAGGCCGCGCGTCCCCCGCGCGGTTTCCCGGAGACGGTTCGTCAGGCTATAATTACCATTAGGAAGATAGGCGTCGTCGGTTAACGAGCCCCGCGATCGAATAAACAAATAAACAAGCGAGCTCGTTTCGGCCGGCTCCATTTCCGTAGGGGATCCCTCCTGCAGCCAGCTAGCTGGAAAAAGCTGACTCGGACGATCGCCGATATTGCGTTTGGAGCGGCGCCTATCTCGCGAACAGAGAGAGACAGAGAGAGAAGGTGCGAGCATCTGGATCATGGATCTGGAGTGGATCACCGGACCGGCGGCGTTATCGTCGTTCGATAAGATCGTGGTGTCGAATTTTCCCGAGCAGTTTCCTGTTCCGAGGGGCACGAATCAGGCTGATACTGCAGAACGGATCCATTCTCCGATTGCGATGATTTTTGGACACGTTATCCATCCCAACATTTTTCGAAATAAAATTTTTCGGATAATGGCGTTATAGTAATTCTCACGAAAAACTGTCGATACCCTTGTTTCTGAATTTCTGAGCTCAGATCAGGAGAACTGACTCGAATTGAGGGGAATACAGTTACCACCTCTCTGCTACTACCGGATTGGTCACGTGACGGTGTGACTCATGCGCGACAGAGACGCGTCACGTGACCGGGCCTTGACGAAAGCGTGGGGGACTAGCGCGGTGGAAGGGAAAATTAGAGTGGGGGAACGAGTCCTAATCTGGCGACCCTGGACCAACAGTAACGCACACGGAGCCACGGGGGCGCATAAGTATAGTCAGAGTTCGCTGGTACTCATAGTCGTCAGATGAGGAGAGGTAGTAGGAATCAAGGGGTATACAGTTACCCCCTCTCTGTCACTACCGGATTGGTCACCCATACAAGACAAAGACGCATCACGTGACCGAGCATAAGCATGGGGGAATAGGACGGTGAGAGGGAAAGTTAGAGTGGGGGAACAAGTTCTAATCTGGCGACACTGGACCAATAGTAACGCACGCGGAGCCACGGGCGCATAAGTATAGTCAGAGTTCGCTGGTTACCCATAGTCGTCAGATGAGGAGAGGTAGTAGGAATCAAGGGGAATACAGTTATCCCCTCTCTGTCACTAGTAGATTAGTCACGTGACGGTGCGGCACATGCGCGACAGAGACGCGTCACGTGACCGGGTGTAAGCGTGGGGGAATAACGCGGTGGGAGAGGAAATTAGAGTGGGGGAATAACGCTCTAACTGCCAACCGTACCGATAGTTTTTCGCGTGTATCTCATAGACTAAGCGACACCGCCGCGAAGGAAAATGTTGTCGAACACATTTCCAAAAATCGAAATATGAGGCTGGGTAGCTGTTGCGCAGTTCCGGTGAAATCAGTTTCCGGTGAGGGAGGGTGGGATAGCTGATAGAGCGACGCGGGTGCGAGCTCGGTGGCCTCGTAATCCTTTTGTAAGATGGTCGTGAGGTCGGCGAGTAACGTTTATCGCGATAAATAAAGCCAGCTCTCGCTGTCCCGAGCGGGTAGCGGGTAGCTCTCGCGTTCGGTCGTTAGGGGTGTTCCGGGGTGTATCGTTAACCGGGGGAGCCGCGGTGGCAAGAAGCAGGAGGACTCGTAAAAGCTCTTTGAGGTCGCGCCCGATAGTACGCGCGGCGGCTAAGTGCTCGCCAAGGCCCCGAAGATTCGGCTCCGTCGGCTTAATAAGCTCCCGAAACGCCGTGGAAATTTGTTGCCCCCCGTGCGAGCTATACACAGCCGCCCCCTCCGCCCCCTCGCCCCCCCTCGGTGCTACTTGCTCGCCGAACGACTAATCCGGATCTGCACACCCCCTAGACGGGAATTCCCACGCGGAGGGATGCTCCGTTGCGGTTCCATCGCCGCGGAGCAACTCAGGAAACCGAGGATCCAACAGATTCCCATCGATCCCCCTCCGACACCTCCCCTCTCACCACCAAAACCTAACAGATCGGCACCAGAACTTTCGCATCATCGTGCCTACTCTGGGGCTGGGAGGGTGGGGGCTCCGTTTTTCGGATTAGCATGCGGGAAATTGGCCATCGCTTAGGCCCATCCTCCTCGATCATCTTGATACACAGTGCGAGGCATCTAATTTGATCGAATGACGATCAAATTATGTGCTGTACAAAAAAAAAATATACTTCTACAGTTGTCGCATGATATCGAGGGGGATATGGTTCGCATCACTTTGTTATAAGTGGTAGCGTTTGGGGATTTGTAGGTCGACTGTGATTTTTTAAATGGTATCGTATATTTTGTTACACACCAATCGATACGGGGGTTTATTTTCTAGAAAAAAGTGTTGACCCATGCGTGTCTGATAATGTTTAGTTTAGCAGATATGTTATTATCGCGAATTCAAGCGTTTGTGGAAGCATTAAAAATATTGTTGACGTCTGAATTTACAATAAACTTGAAGACTGAACTGTTCCTTTGTTCCTTTGATCCACTAAAGCTTGTTGAACGATTTTGTGAAATTGTTTTGTGCAGTGAAAAAGGGGCCGCACGTTCGGTCAAGCACAGTTCTCACACGGTGTATATTCCTGCAAAATTGGTACAGCTTTCATTGAAAACTTTATGAAAAAATATCGTGCACCATATTTCAAAGGTTTGTTGTTAAGGGAAGGCTTCAATTTTCAATATTCAATACTCGATTTCAATTGTCAATGTTCAATCAATTTTCGACGAATGAAAAAGAATTGCTTTTTCACTCGTCGGATTTTTCTGGTAGCTTTCGTCCCGTTGCTAGAACGAGAACGGTATCATACTGATTTCTCTGTCGGGCGACTCCGCCCATTCGTCATGCTTAACCTTGGGCCGAGGGCAAATGTCCATCTCCGGAAATTTTTGCGACATCCGCAACTTTGTTTAGAAATGTTTTTATTTCTCTGTCCCGTCGAACCCTTGCCGTTGACCACCCTCGGAAGGGTCAAAGGGTAATTCAACTTTGTCGAATCGAGGTTTGTCAAATATTGATGTTGCTCGTTTCAGAGGATCTGTCATACTTCAGAGTGTTCGCTTATTTACAATATTTATTTCGCCGGAACCTCTTCATACTGAGAGACTCTGTGCCGAAGCCAATACTTCGCTGCCTTCTATTGACGATTCCTTGTGTCCTGAAGAAACTCTTTGGTCCCTGGCGGGTCCATTTTGTTCTTCCCAGTAGACATTTCTGCGAAATTTCTCACATGGAATTGTCCTCTCACGACAACAGTAACTTCTCATACAACTGTCAGATCGAAATTCACGAAATCTTCTACAAATACAGTCTTCACTCGACGAATGTCCCAGATATCTAGCTTATAATTGTCCTAAAACTATCCCCACTACCGGCGGGGTACGCCCAGTGAGAGTTCGGCAGTCGATCAAAGAATACTATTTTCTATCCGATAATTGTGTGTGGTCAGACCCGCGTTTTGGACAACTATCGCGTAGGCACTGTGTTCGGAAGAAGAATTTCCTTCGCGCAAGTAGGAATTCGCAGAAGTAGATGGTGCAGCAGTAAACTGTTTGCGTTCCCCGTAATTAGGATCGCCGGATGCTCCCTTTTAAGTACTCTACCATTCCGGCCTCGTGCACGTTAGGACGCCGGGTAATTCCACGTTGGTGTCTTTTCATACCCATGCAGATTTCCGAATATGTTTAAGGCGGCGCTTATAGCTTTGTCAGCGAACAAATTCGTCGATCGAAACCGTTCTTCGGGACAACGGTGGAATTATCATCGGGGCATTCGTTGGAAACCGTTTCTTTTCACGGACGCGGCCGGTCGTCATCGGGCATGTTTATGCGTCTCCGCGTCGACGCGAGGTGCCGCACAAAGCACAATTAAATTCAATCCCGTCTCCCGCTTCCATTTGAACGCATTAAATTAACCGCGAGCCGCGGAAAATGAACCCTCCGGCCGTCCGCGCGTTCAAACTCGCGGGACTCTTTGTGAATTACACCAAGAAAATTTTATTTCCCCCGGAATGATCCGTCGGCGGTCTATTCATCACCGGTTTGCCGGCTTTTATAGCGTGATAATTTTGTTGCGACAGTTCGAGGAAGATCGAGTGTCCCGCGGACAAAGACTCCCTTTAACCGTCCGACCGCGGAGACGGGAAAAACGGAATCCGGTCATTTTTGCCGCATAATGCGCATATTTATAAAGCTCTGACTCCTACGACGCGAACAATAACATTCTACCCGTTATACGTACAGATTTATAATTTATGCGCGGGGACCGCCGGCTCGCGGCATGCTAATTAATATTGAAACAGTACCTCGAACTTCATTTTTATGTACGGCGAGGGTTTAATGGGCTCGGCTGAATGAAAGTAATCAGAGTTAATAAATGAATGCGCTTCGATCGGGGTTCTTGAACTTTCGAGGATCGATTCCACGTCTTAAACCTAGTTTACAGCAACCAAAAGAGAAGATATTCTACGGGGTGTCTCGAAAATGCACCTCCTCGAAAGGGCCGATTCCCAAGGTCATTTCAAGTAACTTTCTCCTTTGCGAAAATCTTCTCAGCAGCCTCGTTAAAGAGTTATTAACGAAAAACGCGGACCAATCGGAGAGTAGCTACAGCGGACGGGTTTCAGCTCGGCCAATGACAACGCCACGCTGCAGCCGCGTTCCGATTGGTCCGTGGTTTTCGTTAATAACTCTCTAACGAAGCGGCGGAGGACATTTTCGCAAAGGAAAATGTTACTTCAAATGACTTCAGGATTCGTTTTGCTCAAGTATGCACATTTCTGGGACACCCTGTACATTTACTCGCAGTTCACAGTGTTTACTCGATATATGTCCAAAACGCGAGTCTGCCATATATCGTGGGTTCGTGGCTCCTCACGGAGTATACCCCGCGGCAGCAGGGATAGATCTGCGACTTTTATCGAGTAGGTATTTGAGACATATATAAAGCAAACCCCGTATATCACGAGGAATTAAAATCGCCGAGTTACTGTACCCTTTGAAGTGTCATACAACGCATGATATCGAGTCAAATTATTCATGGAATCGGACGTGCACAACACGCAAAACTCGTCGCTAACGACTGCAGATTTCATGGATTTACGATAAAAACACAATACAGGGGAAATATTTAAACAGTTCAAACATACCGTTGCATTATTTCCGAACCCCATTAACGCTCCGCGGGCAACCGGGGTCGTTCGTGTCAGGATCGAAATTTCACTCTTGAATTTCTTTTTTCCGTCAATATTTGTTTTTTCCCCGTCAATGCTTCAAAGGGTTGACGTTCCGACGACCATTATTACGCGAAACAGGGGAGAATTTTTCGGATTTCCTCGAAGCCTGGAACAGTGGACAAAAAAAGAAAATTAGAACGCGCAAAGCGAAGAAGAGAAAATTCGCGAATATCATTTCCCGGAGTTGGCCAGGCCGAGAACAGAAAATCC
Organism: Halictus ligatus; assembly: GCA_028454255.1. Taxonomy (NCBI): domain Eukaryota; kingdom Metazoa; phylum Arthropoda; class Insecta; order Hymenoptera; family Halictidae; genus Halictus; species Halictus ligatus. The sequence continues at coordinate 7,083,012 of CM052142.1, read as the reverse complement.
GGTTGATGCTTAACTAGCCCGGGTAATTAGGGTACGGAGTCGACACTAGGCTTGCGCTTCCGATACGGGATTACCTGGCGGGCGGGTCCTGCGCGAGGATTCCCCTCTTTGATAGAGCATTCCGTTTTGTCTCGCGCCGCTGCCTCGCAACATCGAGATCTCTCGTTGAATGCTCGGGGGAGCGGCACTCGGTGCAAGACGCACTCGAAACGAGTCACCGGCAGCTGCGCCTCTTCCGTCTATCAAACCGATACTCGACTTCTTCCCTCCTCGACGGCGCGACGCCGACGCCGACGCCGACGCCGACGTCGCGCCGTGTCCCGGTTTGAAATTGTCGAGCGTTCTAAGGTCTAGGATATCGCGTTTCCCATACGAGACCGACCGATTTCTCGACAGCGAACCTCGGACCCCCGAGATCGCTATCGGCGCACCGGTAAGGGCAATCGCGACGTCCGGTAGCCTCCCACGCGCGCCGGCCCCTTAGCCCCGTCTTCTTCCCGGGCTGGAAACCCGGAGGAGAAACGCTTTTATTGCGAGGTGCTCGTACGGGCCGTGCGAACGGAAGCCTCCGTCACGGCTCGTCGAGTCGCCGTCGAGCTCTCCTTTCGACCGTTGGGACGATCTTCTTCCCGCTTCTTCGCGAACCACCGCGTTCCACCTGCGGCAGCAACACCAGCCAGGGGACCCTCCGGGGGCCTTAACCTGCCACCTTCGTCCTGGATCGCCGGCTAGATCCAACCCACTAACCCTTCGCCGTCCAACCGGCTCCCCTTCTTCCACCTCAGCCTCTATTCGTCTACTCCATCGGATGGTAGACTGCGGATTTCTATTCAGAATAAAAGCTTTTTAAGTAAATAGCACGAGACAGAAGATGGATGGACATTTATTCCTTACCGTCAATAATTTTAATTAAATTTTGTAACTACTTGTTGTATTTTGCACTTGATCTACTCTATTGTCTAGCTAAATGGGGTTTCGTAAAATTTGTATACTACTGGAGACAGACCAGTTCACATTGGACCCGTCAAATACAACTGCATTTTTACATTTTTTGATTGCTTTTTCAATTGTGCATTTGATCTACATTACTGTCTAGTTAAATAGGGTTTTACAACATTCGTACACTAGGGGAGACAGACCAGTTCACATTGGATCCGTCAAGTACAACTGCAGTCTTGAGTTTTTTAATTGCTGCTTCTATTTTCCATTTGATCTACTCTACTATCTAGCTAAATAGGGTTTTACAACATTCGTACACTAGTGGAGACAGACCAGTTCACATTGCACCCGTCAAATACATATGCAATTGCTTTTTCTATTTTGCACTTGATCTACTCTACTGTCTAGTTAAATAGGGTTTCACAAAATTTGTACACTATTGGAAACAGACCAGTTCACATTGGACCCGTCAAATATAACAGCATTTTTACATTTTTTGATTGCTTTTTCTATTTTGCACTTGATCTACTCCACTATCTAGCTAAATAGGGTTTCATGAAATTTGTACATAATTTGAGACAGACCAGTTCACATTGGATCCATCGAATACAACATCATTTTTACATTTTTTGATTGCTTTTTCTATTGTACATTTGATCTACTCTACTGTCTAGTTAAATAGGGTTTCACAAAATTTGTACACTATTGGAGACAGACCAGTTCACATTGGACCCGTCAAATACAACTGCATTCTACATTTTTTGATTGCTTTTTCTATTTTGCACTTGATCTACTCCACTATCTAGCTAAATAGGGTTTCATAAAATTTGTACACAATTTGAGACAGACCAGTTCACATTGGCCTCGTCAAATACAACATCATTTTTGAGTTTTTTAAATGCTTTTTCGACTTTTCATTTGATCCACTCATTTTTATCATAAATACAGTTTATTGATCAGCTAAATAGCTAAATATATTTTCACAAGATTCGTACACTGCTGGAGACAGTCCCGTTCACATTGAACCCGAAAACACCACTTTCTTTTTTATTTTTTTAAATTCTTCTTCTATTTTCCATTTAATCCGCCCATTTATATCATAAAGTTCCGCAGTCTATAGATCGGCTGTCTATCTAAATATGTTTTCACAAAAATCGCATACAATTTTAAACAGACCAGTTCATATTTAACCCCCCTTGTTTAACACGTTGACGTCGGGGCCGTATTTTGGCCGTATTTATACCACCTTAGGTACATCCCCTCGTGAACGTGTTAACGACGGCGTAGGCCGGGTCACCGTTGACCCGTGCCATCAAAATCGTCGTACAATTAGTTTCCAGCGAGCTAATTAGGCGAACCGCATTGGGCGCAGGGTTACCGTGTCTGGAAGAGCTGGTGAACGGTCCTTATCAATTGTCCGCCGTCGAAGGGTTAAAGGGCGAGTGCCGTTGCCGTCTCGGGGGCTGGATGAATTCTTAAATGGAACGTTAAGAGTTTTACGCGAGCCTTGTTGAAATTAGCGTTATCCCTACTTTCGCGGAGAGTGGTTGTTTCCAGGTGTCCCGACCCGGCTGCCTAACGACACCATAACGCGCCGATGCCGCGACCCCGGTGTCCATAAACACCGTCGAACGAGCCCCATAGTCTTCTCGCCGCGATAAGAGCCGCGCGCACCGTCCAAGATTTACCGCGGCTGTTAATCCTTCGACCCCTTTTCCCCGCCGTAATGACGAGTGGTTGGTTAGCCGCCCGCCGCATGTCCGCGCCATGCAAAATGGCGGCGAACCAGCGGGGGGCCGCTCGTCGCGAATTATTGAGGAATCAACCCGCCCGATGACGAGCAATTACTTTTTTTTTTTCCCCGGGACCCGCCGAAACTACCGCCGGGAGTTCCTCCCGGTTAACCGTCCGGCGGGTCATAAAACTTAGGAAAAATTAAATTTTACGAGCGGACATTACCCGCTGGTAAATAAACGGGTTAACCGGACCGCGTTTTTATTCGGCACGGCCGAAACGAGTATCTCGCCACGGGGAAACGCGAAAACGGTTAACGAGAGTCGATCGTTCGCCGGGAATATGCTCGACGATTTTCATACCTCGAGCGACTCTAACTATGTACAGAGAGGCGGCGCGGCGCACAGAGTCGCGGAAACTTCCCGCGGAGTTTCTTAAACCGATATTAATTCCATTCTATCCTCGCAAACGAAAGTTTAACGCCGCTATTTATCCTGATATCCCGGCTAAACTGCGAGAATCTGCGCTCGAATAAAAGATTCGGATCTACCGGAATCTATTGCGTTAAGCTGCGGCCACAACGACCGGCAACTTTTTTGTCATCCCTCGAAACACTTCGTCCGAAATAACGTTCCCATTGAACCGGGAACAATGGAGGCAATTAGCACCGCCAATTGACACCGGACTGCGGGTCTCAGCGCGAAACAATAATTGCATTGAATTGCAAGAAGCGGGAAAGAAAATTCCTTCCTTCCTCGATAGTTCTTAAAAGTTGAAAATATTTAATATTTTTCTATCCTTCTAATCGTTATATTCCGCCTATACATTTTTCTCATGGATGCACAAAATCAACAATATTTTATGCTGATTTTTAAATTTGTTCTAAATGTTCGAGAAATCTAACAAAATTCAGGAACGCGCATCGGAGTTCCTACTTTGATTGTATAATCGTTAGAACGTTGAACGTTCGACAACCGGAAGAAATAAAAGTTGGAAAGAAATCCAAGAGTGAAACTCCCGGTAGCTCGCGGAGGGTTAATTATTAATTTTGGGATAGTTCGTATCGGCCGGCTATTTAAACGTCATCAGGCATTCATTTCGTTCAGCGTTTCGGATTATCAAAAGCCCAATTCATAAGCAATGCGAACCGAAATTCGCGGCGCATCGTTTGCCCGATGGTTATGGTCGTGATTAAACTCGGCAAGAACGACTAGAATCGACTGGCAACGCGTCGAGTTAATTCGTCCCGTCTCGGGAACGAGTTAACGCTTCGACGTTATTAACGGAGGAGGAGGAGGAGGAGGAGGAGGAACGGAAAACGCGCGAGCGCAGGACGAATTAACGTTATCGCCGTGTCACGTTTAATCAGCGTCGGTTTAACATCCCCTAAATCTTTCAGCGGGGCCCCGGGCTTCCTTCTGCAACATTAACCCCGATGATTCTCGGGCAACGACGGACCGCCGATAAACGAAACGTTGGAATTAATCAAATAAAAGGAACGGGGACGGAGTAAGACAAAGCAGGTGAATCCTCCATGGGAACACCGGGAGACCGTACACTGTCCGACAAAAGTTTCAAACCCCTCCGGTATTTCGATCTTATTCAGTTTCCGGTCCCTCGTTCTCGCTACTTTTTTTCCCGGATATTAAACTGACGTTTTTAGCTATTTGTCTTTCCGCGCGGCGCGCCGCTGTGGCCGTGTGATGCGTTTTTATCCGAGACGAAGTTTCGAAAATCCCCGACCCGGCAAACTAATGCCCGGAGTATGGAAAAACAGCCTTAAAAGTCGAGGTTACGAACGAGCGCGAGCGCGAGCGCGGTTTATTTCGAAATAGTTGCGGAGAAAAAGGTTTACACTCGGAAAGTTTATACTCGCGCGCTCTTTCAGGCTGCGTAAACGGATTTTAATTTTGAGGAGCCGGGTTTCACTGTTTCAACATCAACGATGACAGCTCGGAAAAGCTCGCGCGTACTTCTAGTTCTATATTAACCCTTAGCACTCGACTGGCGGCTGTAAAGAGCCGCTAAAAATTGCTGTATCCTTTTTCAAAATATTTTTTACATTATCAAGTTTGTCTGAATTTAATAAATTGCTGAACATTTCAGTGTTGCACGAGTAAGTTGCAGCATTTTCGTATTTGTAACGTGAAGAAAATATATAGACGGGGAAAATATTCTAGGTCGGAAGAAATGTTTCGTTTTGGAGTTAAAGTAGCTTCGAGTGCAAAGGGTTTAAAAAGACGATTTTTTCGTAATCTGCGACTGGAGATTTTGGATCAAAATAGAGTATCTTGTGGAACATGACGAATTAGGGGGGGTTTAAGTCATCGTTTTGATGGAGTCGAACTTATTCGCAAGCCATTGACCTTTTAACCTCTTTTTGCATCAAGGAAACAGGCTTTATGAATTTTGAGACTAATTTCAAGATTGACACTTTTTTTTAGTTCCTTCAGGAAAGTCGAGATCCGAAACACGAAAAAAAATGTCCTCACTTTCATTTTAGAATTACTGGACGTGCCACAGTATGTTAAAAACGACGTACTCTCTTAACCCCCAACTTCGAGGGCTGTTTTCACCCCTTCTGAACGGTGGCCTATAAGGAAAGAAACGTGTAAAATATTTTTTCGAGGACTATCTCTCACATAAATCATCTGTTTGGAACAATTGCCATTTCTCTGCTGCCCCTATCAAGTTTAACTCTAGGTTTACGGGTTATAATAATTTTAATTTACGATTCCTGAGATTGTAGCGATGAATTATGCAATAAATTTACTTTCTCGGGTATATACAGTGTTTACTCTAGATATGCCCCAAATGCCTGGCCGATAAAAGTTCCAGAACTACTCCACTGCCGCGGGATATACCCCGTAAAACTCCTGTTCGATATCTGTCCGTGACTAGACCCGAGTTTTGGACAAGTATCGAGTAAACGCAGTACTAATTCAAAAAAGCTAAAACTTCAGACAGACACACCGCCATCATTCTTCTAAAACAATTTAAACTACTTTCGGTGCTCCGCAGACCCAGTGTCAAAAGAATAACTGCACAACTTTTCTGAAGATTCCAGAACCTCTCCGGGAAACGCATTTTTCCCCCCAAAAAAAGAAATGTGCGTCTCTGTTCAGCATGTTCCTTTGTCGCGCGGATTAAAAAGTTTGGAGCCAATGAGAACGACGAATCCCGAAGTTTCGGCGTTAAAGTGTCGTGGATCCTCGGCGAGTTCGCGGTCCAATCAGAAGTCGAAGACTCGGTTTGGAACAGGGACGGGTGGAGTGGGAAGAATAGTGACTGGCCGCAATTCGTCAGGCGATTCGAAACTTTCGGCGTGCAGTGTAGGTTTAAAGCCGGTGTTTCTTCTCTTTCCGGCCGTTCCGTCTCGCTTGGCTCGGCCGGCGAGCTTAAAGCCGGCAGAGAGAGAGAGAGAGAGAGGGTGGGAGAGGGTAGAGGGAGAGGGGGCGCGGGGGTGGTTCCGGGGCAGTTTCGCCCGGCATTTAACCGAGCCAACGGTTTTCCAGTTTGCACTGGTGGCCGGGTTTCCTTTGCTAACGGTCGTGCCGACGGACGCGTGCCGGACGACAGGTGTGTTCGCGCGGGTTCGAGCGTCGAAGCGCGACGCGACATGATCCGACGCTTATCCGCGTTCTTATCGGCTCGGAACGATTCCACCGGTCGTCCGTCCGTTACAGGTACGTTGTCTCTATCGAATCTCTGTTGAAACGCGGCCCGTAAACCGCCCGAACTTCGTCCGTTTCAGGACGCCACGCGGAAACTTGTGGGAAGAAATCCGTGTCCCGTAGGGGTGTGCGGGTACCCGAAATCTCGGGTACCCGAGCCTCGGGTCAAGTCGGGCAATGATCGGGTTGGGCCGGGATACCGAAAGTTTATAAACTTCGGACTTCGGATAAATTAAATTTATTAAGATTAATACCTTATATTTTTACCCCATCAAGACATTTATCTATTAATCTTTCTTTATCTTTAAGTTTATGAGTTAGTTTTATATTACACGGATGACTAAATAATACTAATAAAATATTTATCCACCTTCTTCCTATAAATACACCTGGTCCATTAATAATTTTTATAATTTTAATTGAAACTATTAGAAATTTTATTCGACCATGAACTTTAGCAATTCGATTATCTGCAAATATATTAGCAGGACACTTACTTCTTTCTTTATTAGGTTCAACTTTAGAAAATACACCTCATATTATTATTCTCTTTCTTATTCGAAATTTATTAATAATTTTAGAAATTTCTGTATCTATTATCGTTTATAAACCCGGAATGGGTCAGGTTGGGTCGGGGTCCCGAAAGTTTGCAATATTCGGGTACCCAAAGTTAAAGTGTCCTGATACTTTTCCTGGTCATATAAAAAAAAATTCATAAATCTCGGACGATAGTTCTCGTCAGGGAGAACAACTTTTGTCCGAAAACTTTTCTCCTGTTATTTATGATTTTCGAGTGGAAAATCGAAAAGTATTACTTTGTAATTCGTAATTTTCTAAACAACAGGGAGAAAATTTGTATCTATCGTATGACCATACGTTCTTCAATAGCTGTACATTGACAACGCCAAAATAGAATTTCATTTCGGTTTGAAGGAAGTTAATGAGAAATATATTTATTAGACTCTGTTCAGAGTCTTCATCACGAGTATGACTCGATATTGTAGGGCAAGGGGTTAACCCTTAGCACTCGAATGGCGACCGTAAGGCGCCACTAAAGATTGCTGTACATTATCCAAATTATGTTTTGGATTGCTAAATTTGTTTGTATTTAACAAATTACTGAACACTTCAGTAGTGTACGAGTAAACTGCGTCATTTTCGTATGTATAACACGAAAAATATATGTATATAGAAGTGAAATATTCTAAGAATATCGAAAGCAATATTTCGTTAAAGTAGCTTCGAGTGCAAAGGGTTAAATTTAATTTGTGCGTAGAAAATAATTTTCTCAGGTTCGGGATCATTCCTGCAAAACATTGTACAATGAAGATTTACATAAACAAGTGAATTTTGTATTATCTGAGCGGCCACGTTTCCCTGTTCGGTGCGAATGATCGAGATTCTACTGTATTATTATATTCGAAGACACCCTCGCTGCAAAGAACGAGTCCGCCCTTTGTTCCCATTCGAAGATCGTGACTCAACGGAAGTTAACAGCTCCGAGAGCCACATCCGACATTTCGAAGAGCTGCATAGAACAGCCTACGGATCGAAGCCCGGCTAGCTCTCGCAGAAAACACTAAAAACGTCTTGCATCGGATCCGCGAGGATCCGTTTCCTCGCGGCCGGGTCCCGCGCGTCGGCCCGGTTTTTCTCCGGTCGGGTAACCGCGGGTCGAGTAAGTACCCGACGACAAGCGGAAGCGTTTAGCGAGCTATTAAAGTCAGCTGGCCGTTACGATAATCGAGCAAATCGATTTATATCCGGCCCTCGACGACCTCTCCGCATCGGGTAAGCGAGGAAATCCGATAAATTGATCCACCTCACCTCGAGAGAGGGAGTGAGAGAGAGAGAGAGAGAGGGAGGGGACACCGATGGGGGTTGAAACCAGTCGCCTAAATCTCCCATCGGCCGGTACGTTGGAGGAACGATAAGGATCGGAACACGCCGATTCACCGGTCGCTTTTCAATAAACCGTGAAACTCGCGAGTTCTCGCGATAAGAATCACTCTTGTATTGTCCGTCCGCCGGCCCTATTTTAATCTAATTTGAGCGATTCGACAGCCTGCCAAAAAGAGACCTCTCGACCGAGTTTCAGCCCGATAACTCATCTGTAAGGGTAATTATAGAGGAAAATCGAAAATCCAGTTTTGGCCCATTCTCCCCGTTTAATGACAATTTGAAATTCTGAAAAAATCTGACACATTTCGGATATCAAGCCACATATTTTTCCGTTGCAAACTCGGGATTCGAACATGGTCCCAAAAGTATTCAGAACAACTGCAAAACATGCGGGAAATACCAACAAAACATGGCAAAAACACCCGCACAACACTCACAAAACATGCGGAAAACATGCCAAAAACTCCTCAAAACATGCCCACGGCATGTGGAAAAACATGCGCAAAACAACAGCCGAACATGTCCGAAACCTGACGGAGAGCACAAAATCTGACAGAGGGTGTCTCTGTGATTCTTGAAGCATGATTGTAGTTCCTGGTACGACATAATTGTAAACATTCTTATCGAACCGATTCAACTGCGAAATGCTTGTAGCAGGAAGTGGGGATATCAGATAGTCGTAGTGGGTGCATAATCATATGTTATCTGCCAACAAGTTTCTCTCTGCCTTCTTCTCGTGGACGAATCATAGCGAAGCCTATTGCCCGAGCAGTTCAAACATGGATGCGTCCACGTATCCGTAACAGCAGTGCTCTTTTCCCATTATTTTGACATTGAAAATGACGTTGGTCCGGTGCCGTGTACTGTAAATGTCGAGTAGAGGCCTTCGTTTCAAAGGAGATGGTAAACGGCACAATTTGCGGTTTCGCATACGTTATACACGAATTACAATTCTTGGCTTTTTGTAGCGGCAGAGTGTACGCCGTCGGGGAATCTCGAGGCCGATCACCGAACAAAGAGAAAGAGAGAGAGAGAGAGAGGGAGAGAGGGAGAGAACAAGATCGGTTCTTCTCGATCTCGAAGACGATCGCGCAAGAAGCCGCCGAAGCGTTGCCAGTGTAAAACGCGTGTCGCCAGCCGGTGCGTTATTTACGAGGTCCGTCGCTTTGTTCGTGGTTCTTGCCGTTGAGGGGCGCACGTGCAACCCCCTCGGCTAACGAGCGTGACCGCGCGGCCACGCATCGCTCTCCCGCTTTTTCCACCTGTCCGGCTAACCGATGGATAGACGAGAGAGTCCCTCTTGTTGCGCAGGAGCGAAAAGAAAATTCCCGAAGCGGCAACGCGCGATGCGGGTTCGAGAGGTCGCCGATTCCTAGCCGGCGGTACGCTGTACCGGGCTCTCTTCCCGGAAACCCCTGAAGAAATATTACGCGTACAAGTCACGCTGGATTCTCGATATATGTCGGCGACACGCGGGTCTCGATGTCGTTAATTTCTATTTTCTAATTTCTATTCCCTGATCTGCATCGAGCATGGAAAAGATCAGCTAGGTCGAATGATCACCTCGGTCGCCGAGGACCGTAAACACGTTCGTCCTATATTCTATTAGTCACAGTCACAGCGGCAAATGCTGTCGACGAGATTCCACTGTTCTTCGTATTATATTTATATTTGTATTTGTAGGAGGGATGGCTCCGCGACGTTTATTATCCAGGCCTTCGTGACATATATATATATAGAGAGAGAGAGAGAGAAATCACTGTATCCCTACTTCACACTGCAAAAGTGACGCAACTGAGTCCCTTCTCCAAAAAGGCAGACTCGGGGATTCCCCGTTTGCATCCCTGAGAAATTTTTGTACCCTCTGTTTAGGACTATAGGTATCTACCTCCTAGTTGGTACAGTGAGTTCTCGATATATGTCAGTAACATGGGTCATGGCAGCGTCATGTATCGTTCAGGAGACGTACCCAAGCCGTGTTATGTTTACCCGCCTCGGCGCCGAACTTATGTTAGAAGAGTACAGCGATGCTCGCCGCAGAGGTCACGGTCGCCGAGGAGTGTAAACACATTCGTCCTACACTTTATTAGTCAAAGTCACAGCAGGTGAATGCTGTCTAGGAGATCCATCCTTTGTATTAAGTTACGCTCCTCGTGGGCCCCTCACGGGGTATACAAAGCGGTATTGGGGATAATTCCGCGACGTTTACCGGCCATTCCTCGGCGACATATATAGGGAATTCTCTGTAATTCTTGGCCTGTTCATCACGTTTACCTAGAAAGGATGTCTAGGTCTGGAAACTAATCCCCATAATCGTTTATATTGTCACTCCACCCTAAGTTCCCTAACCCCCGCAACAAATTTAATTATAATTCATTAAACTAGCTAATATTTACGCCTGCGGGCGATTGTCTGCGACGAATTCGCGCCACTGTTACGACTCCACAAGCACGCAGACTCTTCTGACGAATTTCTGTTTACTTGGAGAGTAGCCTACGAGAATATGGTAGCCGAAGAGTCGCGCGAGGAAAATTCGCGAAGCGGGGGCGTCGCGCCGCGGGTTCGAGAGGTCGCCGATTCCTGGCGAGTGAGCGCTCTTTCTCTCTCTCGACCGGTTCGCGTTCTCTTCGAGGAAAGCCGGCGAAGAAGAAAGACGCTCTTCGGCATCGGAAAAAGATGCTTGCGGGACGAGTAGCGTGGAGTAGTCGTAGCGGCGGCGCGATCACCGGGGCTTCTCTCTCTCTCTCTCTCTCTCTCTCTCTCCGGCCTCGTCGTTAGATCCGACGCGAAGCGACGAGTCCGTTGAACTCTGCCCGCAGAACGAGGCCGACCTCTGCTCTGGTGTCTTCCACCTTACCACCCGTGTATCCTCTTCTCTCTTCCCCCATTCCTGTTCGTTTCCTTCTTCTTCTTCTTCTTCTTCTTCTTCCTCTTCTTCTTCGTCTTCTTCTTCGTCTTCTTCTTCGTCTACTTCTGAAAGCTGACAAAACCAAAGCCCTCGGGGTCGGATCTTCGATACATGGGGAGCGGATTCCAGCCCTTTATTTCGGATCAGATTGTCGGTCTGGGTCTACGGCTATTGGAGTCTCCGTCGCCGCAGCGCGTGATACATCGCGTCCCTATGAATCACGCGATCCCACGTACACACACACACACACACACACACGCGCCGAGGCCCGTCCGGAAAAAGAGGATCTTGCCTTTTCCACGAACAACAGGTACCTCTCCCATTGTGCAACTGTTTCCCCCGTGATTACGAGCAATTTCACCGTATAATGAATCGCGAGCAGTGAACCGGAGTGCGCAACCGGTCTTTGTCGTCGGCCACCGTCGTCCCGGGGCTTTCTGGGTCAAGACGTGTTCCTTAATCCCTCGTAAGCGACCAGATATGAATTTATCATCGGGACGGTCCGGGCTAGGTGTGCTGGAACGTCCTCGTCGCACGATGTATCACGGTTTGTAATTGGCCACGATCCCCCGAGGAGCTTCGAGATCGATGAACGATGCCGGCTACTTTTCATCTTCTCTTCTCTTCTCTTCTCTTCTATTCTCTTCTCTTCTCTTCTCTTCTATTCTCTTCTCTTCTCTTCTCTCTCTCTATCGATCTATCGATCTCTTTCTATCTTGTTTTCCTCCTGTTTGGAGTCCAGGTCGTTCCAGAGCTCGGATCGTCTGTCTTCTTGCCTGCGGTTTTTCCGCGAGGAACGATCGAGGCGCCTGCGATCGACGCCGCGTTCCGAAGTTGTACGGCTTCTCGTTCTTGTCCTTGGACTGTTTGCCGAGGCTGCTGTCTCCCGATTCGAAGGGCTAAGGGTTTCCGAACGCAAACCGTAGGAAAAAAAAGGCCGGCGAAAGGGAGCCGACCGACCGAGAAGCCTCTCGCGATCGAAAGATCGATTTCGCAAACATATTTTCAGCTCCATTGTGATCACCTCGGCTCCTCGGTTTTCTCGCTTGGTGCGTGGACCACCGCTTTCATGCGTTTATGGGAAGAACGCGTTTGTGCGATGCAAAACTGCAGGGAGAATAGAACCACGCCCACTCGGGGAAATTTTATATGGAGAGGGGGTAGTGGTCTTCAAGACTTTCGAGGAGTATGGGGTGAATGACTCCATTGAACTGTTGTTGTACTAGGATTGGCCCGGGGAGCGTTGATCTGCCTCGCTTTGCCCTGTGAACCTCGAAGTCACGCCCACTCGGGGCATTTTATGTAGAGAGGGGTAGTGGTCTTCAGAGACAGACTTTTCAGGGATGTAGAATAAGTAGAGATGGTTCAATTGAATTGTTGTTGAACTAGGACTGCTCCGAGGGGCGTTGATCTGGCCTTCTTTGTCCTAAGAAGTGCAGAACCACGCCCACTCGGGGCATTTTATATAGAGAGGGGGTAGTGGTCTTCAAGTCTTTCGAGAAGTGCAGAATAAATTGCTCAATTGAACTTGTCTTGAATGAAGATTGACCTAAGGAGCGTTGATCTGGCCCGATTTACCCTAAGAACTACGTAACCACGCCCACTCGGGGCATTTTATGTAGAGAGGGGTAGTGGTCTTCAGAGACGGACTTCTGAAAATAGATAGAGATGGCGAATTTTGAACGTTGAAGAGCAGGCGTTGCCCTGAGGGGCTTTGTTTCGGCCCTCTTTGACCTTAGATTAGCGAAGCCACGCCCATTCGGGGAAATGTTTATAAAAGGTGCCACATGGAGTTAAATGCTCACCGTACCTGATACAGACACTGTCTGACGTATCTATTAAACAATATATTCAGAAAATTACTGATATAGTACCCACTGATTTTGAAGGGTGCTCATCTTAAATGAACAAAATGAGTCCCAATAACGTCTAGCTTATGAATTCCATCGATTTACGATAAAAGTAGTTGCAATTTGATGCGATAGTAAGATTGAAACAATTCGAGAGCACCGATACACCGCTTTCGACCCACTAGAATGATTGAACAAAGAAAGAACTTACTCGAATTCGTTGCCAAAAGATGCAGAAAAAATTCCTCTTCTGCGTATAGATCGACGGTCCAGCGACGAGTTAGCGAGCTCGAATGGGCTCCGGTTGCTACCACCAGGTCGTACCGCTACGTTGAACTCCGAGATCTATCATGCCACACGGTTAGGGGAACCGGGGCTCGAGGAATGATCGAGAAGTGGCCGGTTCCGCGACAACGGCACTCGTCGCCCGGATAAAGAATCGTCTGAAGGTGGCTGGCCCGCGGACGTTCTCTCGTTTGTTCGGTATTCTTCGACGACCCGCTCGAAGGAAGAAGCGGCGATACTCCGAACGGCACTTAGCGAAGGCATCGGCGGAACATCGATTTTCGATTCGAGACCGAACTTTATACTTCCCTCGGCCAGAACCACCGACGAAGACATTTTTTCCGGGCTACGACGGGAGGAGAGGGGGGGCACTTCACTTCGATAGGCTGCCGGTGGCCCCGGGAATGGCTGCGTTAATCTTCATTCTTTCATCGACGTCCTATATCGTACACGTCTC
>CM052142.1:7038344-7069163 GCA_028454255.1 Halictus ligatus | reverse complement strand
CCCTCCCTCCTTTTCTTCTCGCGAAGCTGCGGCGACGATATCGAGCGCGTTATCCGGGGGACGGGAGACCGCAGCCGCCGCCGCCGCGGAACAAGCTGAAATAATGCTCGGTCCCGACGTGATCGCGAACTTCGGCGCGTTCTTCGGGAAATTAACGCCGTGCGAGGAATAAATTGCCGGGCTTGCGCGTCGAACGCCGAAGAATTCCATTGTTCCGCGCGAGCAGACGGATGTCACGGCGATAGTCGGGCCCGACAACGGCGCGCGTGCAAGCGTGCGAGCCGCCGTGCTCGATCCGATGATCGACGCTAATTGCCCGGCGAACGATCGTTCGGAAAAGGCGAACGGCGCCACGCGGATTCCCGCGCGCGAAGTATTCCACCGTGCAATCTGCGGGATCTTGACGCCGGGGCTCTTAAGCGACCAAGTTTTGGCAACCTCCGTCAACTTCCCCGAGCGTTGGACATTCTCTGGAATAGGACGATTAGGTGCCATCTGATCTCGGTTTTGAAACTGCGGCTTCGTATTTATCTCCAGGAAATAATTGCCTCGGGGAACCATTGCTATTTTCTGAACGGAATTTTGAACTTGAAGACGGAGAAATATTTGGTATATAATCTACTAATTTCTTCTGGTACTCACTGTTGGAGTTTATTTTATAAGTGAAACAAAATGTATCTTTACTTTCTTTAGAAGGAGGGATCGTTTATATGATCGTTTGAAGGATCGCTTGAGATATACATTGTATATTGTCCCAGGCATGGGACCCTCGATCTTCTGATGTTTATATTGAACTGTTGCTCCTCTGTTTCATTTCCTTGATTCATTCGGGACGTTTCTTTCGATGTGTAAATACGTGTCTCACGAAGTGCTGTTAGAGAACTTTTAAAATAAAATCTCCATTCTACATATTACAGAAAGAGTGTGTTTCATTATATATACACCCATATCCCATTACTCACCGCCATTTTTTTTTTGTTTTTTTTTAAGAAGAAGAAGAAAATTAGGTGCAATTGGAATTCCTTCGACAGTAGATTTACCAGTCAAAATGGCCGACTAGACGTTTTTAAATTCACAATTATTAACCCTTAGCACTCGAATGGCGACATTAAAATTGCTGTATCATTATTCAAAATAATTTTTATATTATTGAAGTGTGCATTTAATGAATTACTAAACATTTCAATATTGGACGTGTAAATTGCGCCATTTTTGTATGTATAACACGAAAAAGAATGTATAGAATGGTAATTTTCTAGGTTGGAAGAAATGGTGGAAATGGTGGTTGGAAATGGTTATTTTGATCGTTTTGTTTTGGAGTTAAAATAGCTCCGAGTGCAAAGGGTTAACACTTTGACTGGCAAACTAGAAACCGCAAAAATTCGATAAAATCAAATTAAGTTATTCGATGAAATAAAAATCGAAACAAATTAAATGTACGATACTGAGTAGTCCTCTCTTGCATTTACGGATCCTACTGAAATTAACGTGTTAAGAGTGCAAGCACGCATTTGCGAAGAACTGCACGTACAGTAAATTCTCGATATATGTCAGCGAAACGGGCCTTGCCAGCGTCATGTATCGTCCAGAAGACATACCCGAGCTGTGTTGTGTTTACCCTCCTCGCCGCCGAACTTAGAAGAGGACAGCGATGGTCGCCGCAGAGGTCTCGGTCCCCGAGGAGTGTAAACACATTCGTCCTACACTTTATTAGTCAAAGTCACAACAAATAGATGCTGTCTACGAGATCCATACTTTGTATTACGTTACACTCCTCGGGGTCCGAGGCCTCTCGAGCTTCGTGGCCTCTCACGTGGTGTATCCAGCGGTAGTGTGGATAATTCCGCGACATATACCATCCAACCCTCGGCGACACATACAGAAAAATCACTGTATTACGATAAAAATAGCAGAAAATAACTACAATATTGTTAGTTGTACCACCCGAAGTAAAATAGTCGCTTTTAGCAAACCTAGAAGCCCCATATTTTTTCGTGGAAACAAAAATTTTCGATTGCCTGCCCGAGGCACGGTGACTCCATGGCAAC
Source organism: Halictus ligatus (assembly GCA_028454255.1). Lineage (NCBI taxonomy): Eukaryota > Metazoa > Arthropoda > Insecta > Hymenoptera > Halictidae > Halictus > Halictus ligatus. The sequence continues at coordinate 7,067,115 of CM052142.1, read as the reverse complement.
AGTTGCTATGATTCTTCAAAAGCCACCGGTTTCAACTGACAAATTTCGAAGTGGCTTTCCGCGTTTCTGAACGTTGTGTCGCCGGTGGAGGTTCGCTTCGAGCGAACACCGTTTATGATTTAGGTTTCATCGGAATCGGTGAAAAAGGACGGTAATCAGCGCGAAAGGAAGCCAGGAATTGCCCTGTGCGCGCCGAGTGTCGGGCTTTATTGGAATCCTTATTTCGCTTGTTCCGATTCGGGAAAGCTATAAATGCATAAACATCCGCAGTCTAGACTGATAACGACGAGCCCCTGTGTTTGATCAGTCGGCGTCGGGACTGCTACAAAAGGAAAAACTAAATAAGAAGCGCCCGGGAAGAAAGCAACAAGCAACAGAGGGCGGGGGGAGGGAGGGGCTTCAAAGGGAAGGCTGAATGTAATTGGTCGTTGATTCGAAATTGAAATTCTCCCGGCACAAAAGAGCCCATTCCGACGACAACGACGTCGACGACTTTATTTATTTATTCTCATTAATTACAATCGTTTTACGGGGTCGAGTTCCTCGCGAACCCTTTCTGCGCTCTCTCAATGTACGTTGAAACGGTGGGTGGGAGAGAGTGGGGGGAGAGAGAGAGAGACACACACACAGGGAGAATGGTATTATTTGACTGGCCAAATTTGTTCGTTGTCACGTCGACGTCTCCGCGTCGTCGAATTAACGGCACGCGAACGCGTTGCTTGCACCCCCGACGGGGATTCAGCTCCGAACGAGCGGAGAGAATCGTTCCGCTCGTGTAATTAAATCCCCTTAATTGCCGGCGGATTGCTGCGCTCGAGCAGGCCGACGTAAGTCTCTCCGCGAAAGTAAGACTTTCACCCTAATTTTGATCACGGCACGCTCCTCCTACAGGTCGGACCAACAGCGGCCACTCGCCGGCATCTTTTTCTGCGCTTAGGCTGCCGCGAGATACCAGCAGATCTCTCTCTCTTCCTGTATTATCCGTTCACTATTACACGCAGCAAGCCCGTACGACCGACATTTTCACTCGCTCCTATTTCCCTGATCCTTTCACTGTGTACCTTTTAATTAGAACTCAATTCGTGAAATTATTCATACGCGGATTTTATGCATTAACCCCGCGACAATAACCGGGGAAAATGCCGGACTGCAAAGACACTTTAGCGGACTCTCGTAATCTGACGTGCTTCTCGAGTCGTTCAAATTGTTACAATTCACAATTTTGGAAATTTTTATTCTGCACGAAGATCCATATGTTTCCGGTTGTCAGTGATAATGAGACCATGGATTTTATGCATTTATGACAAAGATGACTAAAAAAAGAAATAAAATAGTGAATATATCAGATTTTTGGGACTGTGTTATATTATTTATAACTTGGTAAAACCCTTAAGAGGAAAAATAAATGTCTGTGCAGTTCCCGTTACTTCCAGTCGATGCACAAAATTTTTATTTTGCCTAAGATCCACAGTTTAGTAATATTTTTCTTCACAATTAATTTAGGGAATTTGTATTTTGCGCAAAGACCCACAAGTCTGTTTATATGTCTCCTGATATTAGCAATGTTTTTCACGATTAGCACTAACCTACCACAATCAAAATGACCGGTTCCATATTTTACAATGATTGAAACTGTAAAAATTAATTTATAGAAAATAGTGGAATGTCCTTATCCAAGCATTTATTCTACAGAAAATTACAGACAATCTCAATAAATTTAACGCGTTATAAATTTCATATAAATTTTACTCAATATTATTAACGCGTGGTAAGTTCAACGTTAATTTATGAAATTTCTATTTTGCCTAAAAGATCCATACTCCACTCACGTTTCCAGTCATCGGTGATAATGTTTCTAACGATTCAGGAAATCTTTATTTCCCGCAAAGATCCACACAGCCCATTTCCGTTTCCAGTGACTAGTCACGTTTCTCGCAATTAATTTCGGAAATTTCTATTTCGCGTCGAGGCCCACATTTATATAATTTTCCGTAATTAGTAAGATTGCTTTACGTTCCGCAAGACTGACTATACAAGCAGTTAGCTTCGTCCGCAGCGGTTAAGAGTTAATTCGAAATAATTCGCGACGTTTCCAACAGTGTTTGCGCGGTATTTTTTTCCCGTGGTGCGTTTCTGCGAACTCAATCCGCCGGCTGGCCGTTCGTTTTCATAAACGTTTTTAGTGGATAGGCAGAAGCACCTTTTTGAGCCTTTAGTTCGCCGGACTTCGTATAACAGCGTTTGCTGTAAAAGCATAAAGACCGGCGCGCGCCGAGCATAACGAATCCCTCTCGGCGCGGTCGAAATGAAATTTTCCAGTGCCCCAATCCTCCAGAAAATAAATTTCGTAAAGAATCCCTATTTTGCCGGGGACCTCGAGTGCCAACAGCGGGGAATAAAATGCGATTGAATCCGCGTCTCGCGGTCGAGTCGATTATCTCGCTTCGTAAAATTCGCCGAAAAATGTCTTCCGAGTTCCCGTAGCGCGCCTGGCACGCCTAACGAGTAAAACGGGCCCGCGCGACGTCCTCCGGGAATCGATCTGCTCGGTTCCCAGCGTTGGTCGTCCCGCGGGATCGCGTTTTCCGAGAGTCGCGGCTCTCGCGGAATTTTTATTCGCCGTTTAGTTTTAATCAAAACTCGAGGCGGTCGTCGCGATCCGCCCGCGGCTCTCTTCAACGATCTCTCTCTCTCTTTCTCCCTCTCTCTCTCTCTCTTCCTTTTCCCTGTCCCCCGTTTTCGTCCCCGTATCTGACGCCGGGCAAGAGGAGAGGAGAGAAAAGGCGAGGAGAGGACGCGTCCCGGCGAAATGAGAATAGGAAAACGAGAGACGCGCGGCCCTGTTCTGTCCGAGGTAATTGGAAAAGTACCGGAGAAAATAAAAAATTCAGTATTCCGCGTGTAAGGCGAGCCGCGAGGAGCGAGGCGGAGCGGGGCGGAGCGGGGCGGGGAGAGCGAGAGGGTAGAGACCGGAACATCGCGGAACTCTAATCTTTCAGCAAGATTTTCAGCGGGCCGGGCTCGCGTGACTGAAATGCCCTACGTGGCCGTCCCGCCAACCCGGAATATGTTAATCCGCGGTGTCAGCCGCACAACGGAACCCGTAACATTCGTTCCCGACTTCTGTCTAGCCGCCGACGCCGCCGACGCCGACGTCGCGGTCGTCCGCGATGCCTAATCAGCCGCCCTTCGGCTCCCTTGATCTTCCCGGCCGGAAACCTCGCGAAACTCCGCGGAAACGGTGTGCTATACGTGCAGATTTTACAGTGCGCCACCGCTTTGAAGAATCTGAACAAATTACATGCTAACAATCACAACCAGACGCTAAAATTGTAAAAATGTGAACGCAGTATCTCGATTTCTACGAGATGTCGGCATTGCATAATTTTGATTGTTTCTTAAAATTCGGATTCGACGCTGAAAAATCTGAAAAAATTCATAGATCTGCATTTTGATAGCCGAAATGTGCCTGATTTTTTTCAGAATTTTCTATCGAAGGGGGTAAGAGAAATCACGGAAAAACCTGATTTCACTTTTCACCCGCTTACTACCCCCCGTGTCGAGATATAGGGTTGAAAATTGGCACGAAGTATTTTCTTTGGATAATCTGTCGAATGGTCTATTGCAAATTCTATTTGGTTTTTTGGAGGAGGGAGGGGGCTACTTTTGACCTCCTTATCATTACTTTGGTCCTCCTTGACCTCTTTCTCTTTCGCTGACACTTTCACTAGATCGTTTACGGTCTAGATCTTTCCGGCTATTTACGGAAATGCAATGGTGTGCCCTTCAATGGTTCCCGAAACAAAGAAGCACGGTTTTCCATAACCGATTGCCCAGCATCACGAATTTGTGCCAACTTAAAAATTGAAAATTGCCTTTTTAAAAACAGCACCAGGCGATTCCCCGCGAGTGACCGGAAGCGAAAGTGTGAAATAAATTTTTTCCGTCCGGGATTTTCGGGGGAATCGAGTGTCGAACGATCGCCCCTGTCTGTGCATGGCTGACCGTTTCCCCTGCCGCTCTTCGAAACTTTCAGATCCCGAAAACTGTTCTCGAAAACAGTGTCCCCCTGCGAGAAAATTCTATTCCACACTCTCTGCTCTCCTCTGCGCGAGGAATCGGCCTGCTCTTCGTTTTCCACCTGATACAGCGTCCTTTGAGATCTTGCGGAACCGGTTCGCAACAGAGGGAAAACTCGAACGCCGGGGAATTAGAATATGCAAAGGGCCGGGACTAAAAGTCGTGCAAAAATGGCTAAAGACCCGGCGCGGTCCCGCAAACAAGCCCGCGAGAGGGGTGCTCCTATGGAACGCAACGGCCGAGAAAAACAAAAGCCTTACAGGGTTTTGAAACCTTTCCGCGTACTCGGGGCGCAAGCAAGGGGCCATGTTGAACCGCGCTCCGCAGGCTAAATTAATTACATAATCCTTTAGAGTAAACACAGACACACGGGGCAAAAGGAATCTCCCGGCGACTCGGAACGGCAAAAACAACGGGCCGGAGGAAAAACCTCGCGGAGAGGAGATCTAATCGAGAATCGCTTCGGTTAATTCACCGTTGTCGTCGCTTTGTAACGATACCAGCCGTTTATCAATTCCTCTGCGTTCGAGACCGGTAACGGCGCGGGACCGAGCCGGTGTGCGCACGCGTTTCTTTTATCGAAACGAGAGGAGCGGAGGCGATTTTATTTATTTTACGTACCGCCTCTCATACGGACGCAACCGTTTCTATCGTTTTCCCGGGGTTTTGTCGCGGATGCGAGTCTGTCTCTCCTTTTTCTTCCTCTCGGACGACTTCATCCGTCGAGTTTCGTACGCGGAGTGGTTTTTCACCGAGGTCCCTGGCCGTACGCCAAATCTTCCCTCTCTCCCCCTCTCTCTCCACCTCTCTCTCTCCGTCTCTTCTCGTACGTGCTCACCTGCCACGCGGAAACGGGACCCATTCGACCGAAACATTTAGTCAATTTCAGGCTGTATAACACGGCGTTTCGGAGCGGCTCGTCGCCCGCTCGCGTGTCCCAAATGCCAGCGGACGGCGCTAAACCGCCGCCAAGCTCGACGGCGCTGATTTGTTTGGTCATTAACGGTCCGAAGACTCCACCGAACCATCCGGACCCGCTCCTTAGACATCTCTGTCCGCTCGAGAGCAACGAAACGTCCGCCGACCGAGCGATGTCGGATTATTGATTTCGCGATTATAAAGATTACCCCAAATACCGTGACAGCTCTTCATTGGACTTTCGTTCGAACGGTGTCGAACCGGATAATTCATGACTCGTTGTTAATTAATTCATGTTGCGCCGGATTATTCGCTAAACAAGTTCATAAAAATTTGAAATTGACACCAGGTTTACGGAGCACTGAAAATAACCATTTTACATTTCCTTATGAAAATAACATGAGTATATCTATCAAAATCTGTAGCCATTTTTTTTTTTAATAATATATACCCGGAGAAATCAATTTGTTAAATAATTCCTCGTGGATCCATGTTTGCAATTTCAGTGTTCCTGATCTGTAGCCATTTTTTTAATAATGTATACCCAGGTAAATCAATTTGTTAAATAATTCCTCGTGGATCCATGTTTGCAATTTCAATATCCTGTTCTGTAGCCATTTTTTGAATAATATATACACAGAGAAATCAATTTGTTAAATAATTCCTCATGGATCCATGTTTGAAATTTCAATATTCCTGATCTGTAGCCATTTTTTAAATAATGTATACCCAGAGATAATCAATTTGTTAAATAATTCTTCATGGATCCATGTTTGCAATTTCAACCACGGTGAGGACACGGTTCTTTTACTTTCCGAGCGACATCAAATGTAGCTGATTTTCTTGCAACATGAATCAAAAGTTTGATTCGGCGGACTGCAAATCTTATGCATCTCCTATCAGCGGATCTGTGTGCAAAATAAAAATTTTCTACCTAAACCACGGCAAAATGGAACGAAATGGAAATCTATTTTCTTTCCTAATACAGCGAATTCGCGATATATGTCGGCAACGCGGGCCTTTCTGTCGTTTATTCTCCAGGAGTCACTTTGATCCGCGCCGAATGTAAAAAAGGACAGCCGTGCTCGCTGCAGAGGTCACCGAGAAATGTAAACACATTCGTCCTTCACTTTATTAGTCAAAGTCACAGCAAGTGAATGCTGTCTATGAGATCCTACTATTCTTTGTATTATGTTACACTATGCTACACTTGTCTCTCGAGCTTCTTGGCACCTCCCGCGGTAGTGGGGATAATTCCGCGACATTTAACATTTAATTCGTCCTCGTTTAATTTAGTCCTCTCACCGGTTTAAATTACGCATTTTCGTTATCAACGCGTAAAATCTGGTGTCTACATCTTAACGAAATTTGTAGACATCGACGTGTGTTGAACTCGGGTTCTTAAAACAATGAAAAGAAGAATGAAGCTTCAATTTTGCCTCCGTTCTCTGTAATTTATGTAGGCAACTTTGCATAAAGATCCGCGGTCTAGTTATGAGTATACACGAAGCAACTCCTTCTTTCTCGTCCCAGATAAAAAACACAGTTCTAAATAAACAACGCCTGAATGCACGAGAGAGCGAGAGAGAGAGAGAGAGAGAGAGAGAGAGAGAGAGAGAGAGAGAGAGAGGAAAATCGATAGAAGAGCTGCACGAATTCCCATACTCTTTGTATTACACCGTCCCGAAGGATTAAGAGACACTATTTTAATCTAAATACACGTTCCGCGAAGGCCGAAAGGGCGCGCCCTTTAAGGGCAAAACGATCGTATTTGCCTCGCATTGAAAGTTCTGTCGAAAGATATGATTCCCTTCGCACACACGAAACCTCCCCTAAACGGATGATCGTTTTAAGACACGGGGAATCCCTTTTCCTCGAAATTACGTTCAAGTCAAAGGTCAAAGGACATTGTGTTCTACCAGAAGATCCGTTCTACAAAGACTGTAGAAACATACTTTCAGAAGACAACACAGGATCGTCCTAAGTTCAGTGGAACAAGTTCGACAGGATTTATACCGGAAGTCTCGGGACTTCTCGATCCTAGAAGTTAGATACAGTATAGCATGGGTTACATACACTATAGCACGCATCTAAGACTATACTGCGGATCCTTGTGAGAAAATAAAAATGGTTCAGCATCGATTCAGGGACGCGGGCGTTAAATAAAAATTGATTTCATCCCCTAATGGTCCTTTCACATGGAAAACAGCGTGACAATATTCTCAAATTTTTCTAATCTTTCAATTTCTTTATAGATGCATAAAAATCCGCAGCCTGGTCGTCACTGTAGATGCAAAAATCAACAGTTTCTGAATTGCGACAAGCGAAATAGAAAGTTGTGTTCGACAGGCCAGGAATAGTACGGAATTTTGAAATTCTTTTTCCGACTTTACTGTCTGACATTGCACCTACTTGTTTCTCTCGTGAAATTCGTATCGACGTGGAGTCGCCGCCATCGTTCGCGAAAATGTGAAACCAGAGCCCCGTTAGCCACCGACAGGTGTTTCCAGGTCCCGCCACGTGGAGGAGGGGTTGGTGCACCCATGATCGAGGATCAGGGCAACTTTTGGGACCCGTGTTCGAGGGAGCGAGGCGTCAGAGACGGGAGACAATCGTCGCGGCGACGGTCAAGCGTCGTCGTCGACGGGAAAAGGGGAGCTACGGGGTCCGCATGCACGGACGATCAGAAATTGGCCGCAATCTTTGCGCCGCTCACGGACAATTACCGACGAGATTGCCTCCTCTCCCTTCGGGAAGGGTCTCCGTGTCCCTTCCACTCCCTCCTGGAGCGTCGCGACGCCCATCAGTGCCTCTATTCCGCCGCATAACGAGCCTGAATTTCGAAAACCTCCGCAACATTCGTCTGTTCAGTATACGTTACTAACAGGCTGCGGATCTTTGTGCAAAAATATTTACATATTGACTGCGAGACGCAGGAGCGAAATAAAAATGTCTTTCTTCTGTTAAATATTTTATTAAGCTGACACCAATACGCCTTAAATCTTTTTAATATATCCACTGCTTGAGTTGTGCCATTTTTGTCACTAATTATTGATTACCAGCGAATTTTTATGCGAAAATATTTTTGTGCTCCTGTATCTCAAGGAGCTACATATATACATTTGTTAATCATTTTAATTGCTCGAAAATGGGACAATTTTCCGGAATTCTTGGTACATTAATTAATTAAGTTTTAACGGTTTTTGGGGTCACAGAATCTAATTCTGGTGTTACTCATTTCCCAGAATCAGGAATTTTCTTTATAAAACTACCCTTGCAGGGGGTGTTTCAATCTGAAAAATTTAAATTTTGCTAGTTAATTCGATTTTAAGTCTAAGAATTAATGTTAACGAAGCTTACAATTTTTACTGATAGTTTTACACGCCTGAATTTCACATGAGCCTAGACATAAATTGCAGGAAAATGTGATCTCAAGAAAAATTGGTATTGAAATATCATTCGTGACCCCGGGTAGAGGAGTTTGACGTTATTATGATTTATTTAACAAATGAGATCATAACCAGTCTGTCTCCGTGTTTCATCCGATTTCGTGACACGAAAATTTCCGAACGGATTCCATCGATTTTATAGAAATGTCCATTGCGCATCACGGAAGAGCCGAGGTCCTTATCGTGTCGAGTCTCGGTAAAGATTGATTTGGCTCGGTAAATATTTGAAATTTAATAGGCCGGTCTGACTGACGCACTCTGAATAAATGATATCGCGTCCCTTGTCACGGATCGGTTTAATAGTTAACCACGTCGCTGTTTAGGTTCCGCGTCCGAATCCTAGATGTTTTATAGAGACGCGCGAAAATAGAGCGATCCGCGTTGTTGCCCGCCGCATTCCCGACCCCGTTATGGGAATATGTAATCAGGCGGACAATTATTACCCGCACCTAGACACGTTAGTGGCCCATATTACCTCTTTTGATCAGATTTACGCGAGCCACTGAATCACACTAATTACCTATCACTTAATTAACCGGAGGTATTGTGCGGATTAATGCGCCCGTAAGCCGGATCCGTCCGCCATTAAACAAATCGAATGTGTCAGCCCGCGGTCTGACAACGCTGGACACTGTCATGGTCGTCTCTTTTTTTCCCCGGAGCCGAATCACTATCTTCTTACTCCGGGAAAAAAATGTGCGCGTGATTTGACCCGTTGAGTACCGAATTTTTTCATTTTTGTTCTAAATGGTTATGACAATAATGGGTTCAGAAGGTACTCCCATCCAAAGCTGTCAATTTTAAAGAATTTGGGAGATCAAAAGTGGTCAGGTTCCAAAATTTGGTACACAGTGTTTAACTCTACACATGTCCCAAATGTCTAGCCGATAAAAGTCCCAGAACTATCCCCACTACCTGTGTATAATCCCTTGAGGTATCATGAACCGAGACCTCTGCTTCGCTGTTCGATACATGACCCGTGTTTTGGACATACATCGAGTAAACGCTGTACTTGTTTGTATTTCAGAATAACGCAATTTTCATACAACTCTTTCTACTATGATTCAAATAATTGCGCCATTAGGAAATCACTCTTTATGGCTACCATGAAAATGGCACCCAATGGCTGGATTAAAGATTTTCTATTTACAAGTATTGAGACAGCAAAGATGCATTATATTATTTTTCGAAAGTGACTTTGTTGATTCCCGTTATTTTCACAGAGTAATGTACCATAATCTCTGTTAGTGCTCCGTAAACATTCAGTCGCAGTCACAGGATCCTCTATTGAATGTATGGAACCTCTGTCGATTTCCTCGGGAGAATGTTTACCGCCGAAAATATTAACCGGAAAACAATTTTCCCGGTTCCGCGTCATTGTGGAAGGAAGCTGCGCGCTCAAAGGATTTTTAAGAGACCGGAAATGATGGTAATCCGCCGGGGCAAGGTCCGGCGAGTGCCGAGGATGCTGAAGAACCTTCTATCCAACATCTTCAAGTACCATTTTTCTTGTTTCCTTTTTCATTTTTTTCCCCCCCCCCGTAAGTTTGCTGTGCTCCGGCGCAGCCGCTGCTCGTTTTTATTCACTCGAGACTCCGTGGTTTTTTAACCAGGATCTTTGCCCTCGCGCTGGAACGAAAATTCGCCGAACAAATCTGACAAAAACGGGGAAATGATTGCATTAGGTTGTCCCGAAAGATCGTGTCGATTTCGATGAACGCGCCGACTTCCACGTCGTGTTCATAAATGACAGTATTTTAATTAGGACAGGAGTGTGCGGGGCGGGGTTGTAAGAATATCGGCTGTAATCAATTTTATTTTTCCAATTTTCGGTCCAATTAAATTAATTTTGCCGTGGAAGATGGCCACGGAAATGATTAAGTAAGAGGAAGCCGAAGGAGCGATTAAATATTGATAAACGAAGTTGAGGCAGATATTTTTGATGCGACCCGACAAGAATAAATGATAATGAAATGACGCGTCGGTAGTTATCGGGAGAGGCAACACATTAACAAGTGAAATCACCGCGTAGTAATTGGATATGGGACCCGGTATAGACGACATCCGGTGAATATTTAATCATGCGGAGGTCGCGGACGATGTGACAGTGACGCGCGATACATTTTTAGACGTGTTTGTAAACAGGCGCCGGCGAACACAACCAGCTTACACGTATAGACACGCGACGCAGCTAATCGCTGCGTGTTGCGCGAAAAATGTTCTACATTTCTATCGGCTTCTTCGTTTTTTCATTTTTTTTTCTGCCTTTTTCACTCTCCCTCGTCTACGCAAGTTTCGCCGCGACTTTAAACTAATATTTAAATTCCGTTTGAAGCCGCCGCAGAGACCGGATTACCATAATGCAATCTAAATAGAGATTTATGAAAGGGAAAAACCTAATTTTGATTTCTTTTAACCCGATGACTTTTAAATGAGCGAGATTATTCTCATAAATAAGAAAAACTCTCCCCCGTCTCAGGCTTCCAGGGAATATCCGCGGCGGCTGGGGTATTTACCCCAAGTAGAACTGGCTGATCGTGAACAGACACGTCAGCTGATTTCTAGGCACTCGAGCGCTTCGAGGATTTCTAAATTCGATCCTCCCTCGCATGATGCCGCGAATAAAACAGTTCTACTCTGCGGGCATTTTTTCGCAGAGGAAAATTTTCATTTCCTCAATTTTTTATTTCTGCAATTCCCTCTATGCCTTAGGATCGTGCGTCTTATAAACGAATTAATTTACAACGCGTTTATAATTACGTGTGAACTAGACTTGAAAATAATTTCAATTATTTTCCATGCCGCCTTAGAGTCTACCATCACTTAAGTGTCCACGGCAGCCACCTAGCTCCATTCAGCGACTCCCTATCACTGTGAAAATAGAACCAGTCCGCTATGGTTGAAATGAATGGATATAATACAATTATATACAACTATGCCAATTAATAGATACTACACAGACAATCTTGACTACAAGAAGAATGAAAAACCAAGCCGCTATGACTTGAAATAAGTTGACATAAGAAAATCGTAGGCACATTGATTGACTTCTGTGCTCTGTACAGTCTTGAAGCATCGCTTAAGTGTCCAGGACAGCCCCCTAGCTCTATTTAGCAACTCCCTATCACTGTAAAAATAAAACCAGTCCGCTATGGTTCAAATAAATGTATATAATAGAATTATATACAACTATACGAATTAATAGATACTAGAGAGACAATCTTGACTACAAAAAGAATGAAAAACCAAGCCGCTATGACTTGAAATAAGTTGATATAAGAAAATCGTCCGTACATTGATTGGTTTCTGAGCTCTGTACAGTCTTGAAGCATCGCTTAAGTGTCCAGGACAGCTCCCTAGCTCTATTTAGCAACTCCCTATCAGTGTAAAAATAAAACCAGTCCGCTATGGTTCGAATAAATGGATATAATACAATTATATACAACTATGCCAATTAATAGATACTACACAGACAATCTTGACTACGAAAAGAATGAAAAACCAAGCCGCTATGGCTTGAAATAAGTTGACATAAGAAAATCGTCCGTACAATGATTGATTTCTGAGCTCTGTAGTCTTCAAGCATCGCTTAAGTGTCCGGAGCAGCTCCCTAGCTCCATTCTGCGACTCCCAATCACTGTAAAAACAAGATCAATGCGCTCTAGTTCGGATAACTGGCTATACTAAAACTGAATAAAACTAAAAATGAACAGATAACAGACAGGCAATCTTAACTACAAAAAGAATGAAAAACGAAGCCGCTATGGCTTGAAGTAACATGACATAAGAAAATCGTGCATTGGCTTCTGAGCTCTGTACAGTCTTCAAGCATCGCTTAAGTGTCCGGAGCAGCTCCCTAGCTCCATTCTGCGACTCCCAATCACTGTACAAACAAGATCAATGCGCTCTAGTTCGGATAACTGGCTATACTAATACTGTATAAAACTAAAAATTAACAGATAACAGGTAGGCAATCTTAACTACAAAAAGAATGAAAAACGAAGCCGCTATGGCTTGAAGTAACATGACATAAGAAAATCGTGCATTGGCTTCTGAGCTCTGTACGGTCTCCAAGCGTCGGTTAAGTGTCCGTGTCAGTCCCCTAGCTCTATTTAGCGCTTCGCAAGCAGTATCTAACCCGAAATCAAACCAAACAGTCATAATCCGAGCAAATCGGTATCACAGTCGAAGAGGGTTCCCCGGGGTGTTCCACTTAGCAGTCGGAGGGCTCGGGTTCCGTCATGAAAAATTCCTGATAGGGTCTGGGGGCGAGGGTGGCGAGCATCGACGAGGCTCTAGGCCGATTCTAGGCCACTCTCGGTTCGAGTCTCTGTCCGTCTCTCTCCGCGGGAATTTGACCCGGTTCTCAAGGAGTGGGAAAGCGGTGGTAGGAGGCCACTGCAGCATCCGGCGATCACCGATTACAATTCGCCGCGTTCGCCGCTTTGGCGGTTCTCGTTGTCTTTCTCGCGGTTAGCTTATCCTCTCCCTCTATCTCTCTCTCTCTCTCTCTCTCTCTCTCTCTCTCTCTCTCTCTCGTCGGTCTTTTCCGAGAGCCGGCTCGAAAAGTTCCGGCTTCGACTGTCGCCGAGACGACGATGTTTCCCGAGGTCTTTAACCCCCTTCGCGAAAGACAACTCGGCCCGAGCGGAATAAAACGGATGCATGGACGCGCCCGCGAGCAGCCGAGCACGCGAGCAAAACCGGGCAAAAGCGAGCAGAAACCGCCAGCAGAAGCCAGCCCAGGCTCGGCTCGGCCTCGGCTCGTCTCCGCGACCACGATCCGCTAGGGAAATAAGGAAAAGGAATGCGCGGAACAAATAGAAACGCGATACAAACATAAATAGAGAGACAACGTAGCAACGGGGACGAAGGGAATCTAGCGGTGGCACGTTGAAAGCATCTCGGACCTTGTCGGGCTACAATTTTTCTTTTTCTCCCGGCCTGGTTGTTGCTTCTTTCTCTCTCCCTCTCACTCTCTCTCGCTCTCTCTCTCTCCCATCTCCTTTTTTCCCGCTTTTGCTCGTTCACCGGAGGCGAAAGAAAAGTATCTCGTATCTCGATCTTAGTATGTTTCCCGGCTCCCGAGACGGCGCGCGCGGTCATCGCAAAGGAGAATATCCGCTCTCTCTCTCTTTCTATCTCTCTCTCTCTCTCTCTTTCTCTCTCTCTCTGTCTCCGCATTCGGCTGATTAATTCGCGCCCGGCCGCCGAACCCGAGCGCGTCTAATGAAAATATTATCCGCGAGCATATTCGAGCGAGACCCGCGAGACTCGTGCACGTTCATTGGCAGAGACAGCGGCGCACCGCTCGGACCCGCGCCGCGCGCAGTAATTAGGTCCAAAACCCGGATACGATGGGTTAACATACGAGCCGCGATTATTAAATGGGAATTACCGGCAGCCCGGACACTAACGCGGTGCCGAGTATTATCGCGTGACGACCCCGCGCTCGCCGGCTTACACCCTAATTCCCCGTGTCTCACCCCCGTAACGCGGCCACCGATTTTACGAACAACAACAACGATCGCGACGACGATGCGCCCCCTCCTCCTCCTCCCCCCGTTCGCGTCCCTTAACGATTCAGGGGTTGAAATTCAAGGGGGGCGGCGGCGGCAGGGGAGGAATTGATGCTGGTGTAGCGCATGCTCGATCAGCAATCGGCTCTCACCCGCTCCTCTCCCTCCGTCACCCCTTCGCGAAACGCTCGCCGATTCCGATCGATTTCCTATCCGATGGACACTTAGCCTCGCGCGCGCACGCCGGCCTCGAAATTAATTAACGATAAGATTAATTGGTCCGGGGTCCGCGTTCCGGCCGGTATCTATCGCGAAACGAAACGAGCTGCGCTCTCCGCCACGCCAGGACGACAGCCGCGCCCGTTACAAAACCGTCCCCCTTTCCCCCTCGCCACCCTCCCCGGCCCCCCTCGACAGGGTTCTCAACCCCCGGGGTTCGTCTCTCGGATTTCCCGCGCGCTGTACCGACACGCTGTCTTTCTTCCGAGGGGTGGGTTTTTCTGTGTTGCCCGTGGTTCTCGTTAACGGGACACGCGAAAACAAAAGTCCCGCGGAAAGAAACCACGGTGAAAAGCGTGACCGGCACGCCGCAGCCGACGACGACGACGACGACGACGACGACGAGGAGGAGGACGCCGCGAGACTCTCTGCCCGTGACACTTTCGCGATCAGAAAATAGAGACGATCGATACGCAACCCCTGGTGCTCTGGAAACCGAGGGGGTCACTCCGGGGGAGCAACCTTTCGATCCATCCCCCCTCGGCGAACGCCTCGAAATGCACCCGCCCGGCCATTCTTGTACCGTTTCCCTGCGGTTTTTTTCAACCCCCGTTCTTCCGTACCGGTTTTCCTTCCTTTTTCCCTTCGTTTACCGTTTACTTCGTCCCCTCCCTCTCCCCCGCCCGAGACGGACGCCGATGCGTGAATTGGATTTTGCTCGCGAGCCACCGTTCGGGGTAATTGATTTCATTGTGGGAATTCTCGAGCTACTTTAAATTTCGGGGTTCCCCGGAATTCTTTAGGGGTTCATCTGCCTGCCGCTGAATTCTCCTCGGCGAGTTCGGGAAGTGTTAGGTCGTCCCATAAGTTCGTGCCGCGGATGTGTTTATATTATTCAGCGTTGGGAAGTGTTTTAATGAAAAACCGCAGAAATTTTATAGCGACGGTGTCTTTGCCAGAAAGGTCAGAAGAGGTTGTGGAATGAAAGGGTGATTACATGTTTTATTTTTAGAATTTGAATGGTAGAAAGGTAAACGGCACGAACTTATGGGAAATAGAAGCTTTTAATTATTAGCTATTTGGTTAAGAGAAGCCAAATTGTCTGTCATCCCTTAACCCTTAACGGTCCGGAAGTATTTTAAGTTTACTTGCCACCTGCTATTTTTCATACGAAGAGAAACTGTGGACTCAACACTTTTTGCACCGAGTGTAGAAAGGAAAATATTCGTATCGTTAATTAATTTGGTTATTGCCGCCATATACGCGGCATTCGACCCGGTAGGTAAAAGTGCCATGCCGCTTATGTGGCGGCATCGGTCCGTTAAGGGTTAAAAATTATTTACGGTCGATAATGACGTCCCTGGACTTTTCGAATCTCCACTGTTTCAAATTCTACCATTTTGTTCATAAATGTTATACAGTCAACCCCGTTTTTGCGCGGTAGATAGGGGGACCGTATAAAAGTAACCGCACAAAAAAATATTCGGGAACTTCGTAAATAGCTACAACAAATAATTTTATACGACATAATAAAGTAATTTTTTTATGCGGTGCAGAGGGACCCCATGAAAAAAGTCTCACTTACAAACTATGTCAAAGTTTTACGAAACAGCGAGAAAGTGTTTCACAAACGAAATAAATAATTAAATTACACATGGAAACATTTAAAGAAAATTTAAGAACATGGAGATATTTTCAAAATGCATATAATTCAGTACTAGCCTTCGTCACTTGAAGATATTGGAGTTGGTTTGTTTTTTGTTAGCATGATCGTCACTATACAGCCAGATATACACGATCGAAGCTCTTTTTGGAATTTCAAACTACTTTCGGAAATGTTGTCTATTCGAAGAAAATGCTTTCCCAATTTGTTGCAAAACTGGATCCCTGCAGGGGATGCCCATTACAAGGGTGTCATAATGCCTACACCGTTGGCATTCATGCACCGCGTAAAAAAGTATCGTACAAAACGAATCGCGCAAACATAAATCGCACGAAAAAGTACCGCGCAAAAACAGGTTCGACTGTAATTTCTACTTCTCGATTACTGCAGCCAGTTGCAGCGAAACAAAAACGTTCTCCCGTTCGAATTTGGAACTGGTTGAACAGTCTCGGCGAAGAATTTTTATTTTCCACAAAGAACCGCGATCTGTTAATGACGTTTCCGTTCGAGTCGGAGTTCGCGACGTTCGGAGAGTTTGCTGTATTTATTTGCCAGTTGAATGCATAGAATTTGCGGGCTAGTAGTCAGAAGTTTTGGCAGTCTAACGGAAAGTGAAAGCGAGGCATGTGGCTCTCAGCTGTGCATTTTGGGATTTACGCAGATGGCGCAGACGGTGCGTCGAATTACCGTACAGTACACATTGGCAGAATTTGGGTCGCGTGCACTTTCATCGTGTGTTTTTAATACTTTCATCGTCCCTCTGCGGTGACCAGAAAAATCGAGTAAAATAAACACGGCGAAGTTTTATGGTGTTAATTGCTTTCTCGATCCTCTTACAATTCACAGACCACAACCGAATTCTACACGCTCCATCGATCCCTTAATTAATGAATTTTTAAATATCGCGACACGATTCCATCAAACGTCGGTGACGTGACGGTCGAGCGGCAGTGTTAATGCATGAACTATATTTATGCTTCATGAAGGCGAAATCAAATAAATCTTTCATTTACTGTACTGAATATTACAAACATTATCGAATTTTATTCTCTATATTTTCTTAATGCGTTCAACACGTTAACTGCCATGTCAGTCAGCGATCTTTGACTAGGTTTACACATTAATATTTATTGTGACGTATCCGGATAAACCGAATTTTATTCAGATCTTTAGAATACTTTATCTCTAGTTTCGCTTTCGTTAACTGAATTACTCTGATTTTGTAAGAATCTCTGGGAATGATGTGCGGCAGTTAACGTGTTAAGTGTCGACTTGCGTCGAATTCTCGAGGGTAAATAAATCATTCTAAATCGCCCCTTGAAGTTCGAACTGTCGCGGAGTTTAAAGTTCAAATTCGTTAGGAAATAATTCACGCTGGTCTCGTTTCGTTCGCTCGTTCGAGGATGCGCGAAAGAATTGATACTGCGCGAAAACAAAACGCAACGTTACACGTCGGAGAAAAAGGGAGAGAACAGATACCACTTACGTATGATGAAACTTCCGGTTTTCGCGTCTGAATGTGGTCGGCATCATCTTCGCGGCGTCTTGGAAGACTCGAAGGAAGTATTTAAAGTACTTTCATCTCGTGCTTACGCTCCCTTTTGTGCTCTGAAAAATTGCGACGCAGCTTCAGACAATTATAAATCGATTCCAAGAACGCACGCACAAAGAAACTACATAATATTCCGTAGAACGTTCACAAGCCTATCGATCGTCGTTTGCAATTTTATTACCAGGTATTATGCATTTATAGCACGAACATGTGGGTCAAGATCGACCCGGTCGAAGCAGTGTTCCGAGAATCGGGAAAGTTAGCAAGTCTCGCAACATTTGCTTCTTATCAAAACTAAACGCAACGTCCAATGAAATGGAAGGGAAGATTAATATGCTTATGATTTGACAGTTGAAAACAAATAGCATTGATCCCGAAGTACAGTATTTACTCGATATATGTCGAAGAGACGGGTTTAGTCAGGGACATATATCGGCCAGGAGATACTATTCTTCGATCCACGCCGAACGTAGAAAAGAACAGCGAACCTCGAGTGGTCTCCATGTTCAGGAGTGGGGATAGTTCTGGGTCTTTTATCGGCTAGACATTTGGGACACATATATAGGGTAAAGACTGTATTGAAGATATCTTAAATAGCCCTATTTTTCGATTTTCGTTCCGACCCCCCATTTAAATGTCGCACTGTGCGTCGAAGTGTAAAATGAGGACGCAGGGGTTGCATTATAATTATATATATATACCTAATGTCATTAAAGCGATCGAAAAAATGTATGACATATAGAGTAAAGCGTAAGGGTTAAATGGCAGATACCTTTACCGGTACTTTAAAATAGATTTCCGGGAATCGCACACGGATAAGTGTCACGCCCGACCCCCAAAGACTGTACGATCGCTGGAATTGAGATTTCCGCAAGGTGGGGCTGAAAAATGAGGATTTAGGGGTTGTATTATGTATTATCACATGTAACTAACATTGTCAACACCGTCGAAAAAATTGCTGACATTTATAGTGAAGCGTAAGGGTTAAATGGCAGATACCTTTACCGGTACTTTAAAATAGATTTCCGGAAATCGCACACGGATAAGTGTCACGCCCGCCCGACCCCCGAAGGACTGGACGATTGCTGGAATGAAGATTTTCGCAAGGTGGGGCTGAAAAATGAGGATACAGGGGTTGTATTATGTATTATCACATGTAACTAACATCATCAACACCGTCGAAAAAATTGCTGACACTTAGAGTAAAGCGTAAGGGTTAAATGGCGAACCGTTACAGGTGTTCGGCAATAGATTTCCGGGCATCGCGTACGGATAAGTGTCACGCCCGACCCCCAAAGACTGTACGATCGCTGGAATGAAGATTTCCGCCAGGTGGGGGTGAAAAATGAGGATACAGGGGTTGTATTACGATCACATGTAACTAACATCGTCGACACCGTCGAAAAGATTGCTGACACTTAGAGTAAAGCGTACGGGTTAAACGGCGGGCCGTTACAGGTGCTCGGCAATAGATTTCCGGGAATCGCACACGGATAAGCGTCTCTCGCGCGACCCCCGAAGAGCGCGCGATTGCTCGAATGAAGATTTTCGCGAGATCGTGGTGAAAAACGAGGGCGCTGGGGTTGGGGACAGGGCCGCGAATCATCCCCCCGTGTTCTCGCCGGGGGATGGCGAGAAGGTCGAGGAGCCTGGCCAGCAGGAACGGATTTATTCGCGGCCCCCTCCCGATACGGGCGCGTTCTCGTCTCGGACGACGACGGTGGGCGGGCTCGAAGGAAAAGTTACGCGCCGCGAAAGGAGTCTCTGGGAAGTCTTTAGGAAGAGAATAGCGCCTCGCGTTCTTTCTGGCTCGTGAAAAGAGCTCCTCTCCTCGGTCGGGAGGATCGTTCGTCCTCGAGAAAACGAAGAGAGAAAGGAGAAGTGAAAAAGAGAAGGGAAAGGGAGAGAGAGAAGGGAGGGAGAACGAGAGAGAGAGAGAGAGAGAGAGAGAGAGAGGGGGCACCACCCACCGAGATTGGCCCTAAAGTTCCACCGTCCCCGATCCACAAAGGCACGATCGTCGAATTTATGTTCTCCGTTGGGCACCTTTATCGGGCGCGGATTCTCTTCCCGGGACAGGGACAGGGACTGGGACAGGGACGGGGACAGGGACACGTCCTCTTCCCCGAGCTTCGACGACCGGGATCCTAATTGTCGGCCGGTGCCTTTGACCCCGGGGCCCGCCCGACGAACCGCTTCCTACCCGGAAATGGATAGAAGGCCAATTCCCCCGCGTTACGGGGATAATAATCGGGAGAGGAGACACGGTTAAAAGTCGAGATATCGATTCGGACCTGCTACCCGAGATACCCAGATACCGAGCCCCCTCTCGACCCCCCGTACTCTCTCTCCCTCTTTCTCTTTCGCTCTCTTCTCGCGGAAACCCTCCGCGATCGAGAAAAGTGATTAAAGCTACCGGACGCGGAGACCGGGTCGATCTTGACCCACATTGACATCCAACGGACTTACAAGTTATTCATCTCGCACTCTCGATCTCGAACTTTCGACTTCTGTCAGCGTTGTTTTAAATAACAGCGCGAGATTTAACAGCGAGAACTTGAACTCACCGGCCGCTGGTCAAACGGGTTCAAATTTTTATTAATATGATTGTCGATGTTGCTAATATGCTTAAATTCTTTCGATCGCTTCACTGCTTTCGAGTGTACCTGGTTTCGGTCGGGATGCATGAATCATGAAACCTAAAGATTAAAGAACCGAGAGGGACAGATAGGGTAAGGGACCCAGTTACTGTGAGGGTAAAAATTACTTTGCCTATATACCGAGATATCTCGTCTTTTTAATATCTATCAATCTATCATGCTTTGAGAGTAAGTGTAATTAATGTAGGCAGAGTAATTGGTACTCTAGGTACCCTAGGGGTGTGCGAGAACCCGAAATATCGGATCGGGTCGGGAGCACGACATTTTTTCGGGTCCGGGGCGGGTACCCGAAAATCTCGAGATTCCCGAAAATTTCGAGATTCTCGAAATAATCGGGATTCCCTAAAGGGAAATCGAAATTTTCGGGAAACCCGATTCTTTCGGGAACATCGAAATTTTCGGGAACCCGAACCGACCCGACCTCTTCCCGATATTTCGGGTTCTCGCACACTCCTAGCACCCCCACAGTAATTGGTTCCCGTACTTCTGATCGTTGATTTTTCTTTTCTTTTTATTCAATACGGTTAAGATTGCGTTAAGACGCGTTGTTTAAGGCTTTCTCTTTCCTTCTTCGAGGGAAAGCGCTCGTTGCTTCTGGGAAGAAAAACCTGATTTCTTTATTATCGATTCCTGGGGTGGGGGGAGGGAGGTAGAACGAACATTTTAATAACGCAACGTAGATTTAATCTTCGCCTCGGACGCCCACGCGGTCGGGAAACTTTCGAAAGAAAGACCGTAATGCGTTAAACCGCAGACAACCCGGTCGGCTGTGGGTTCGTCTGGCCGCGATCTAACAAGACCAAAGTCGGATACGGTATTTTATACGCGAAGTTCCTCATCCGACTTACGTCGAATACGTTAGCGGGCGTGTTAACGTTTGATAAGGGTATCTCAAACAACCCGCGCCTCGGCTAAAGCCGCATCCCCACTGGTGGTTCGCATTTTACGAACGATCGCGAACAAATTCGTTCCTCTATCAAAATCGCTGAAATTTGGGTGACAGACCCAATTACTGTGGGTGTACCAATTACTGTGCATTAGTTATAATTATTTTTAAAACTCAATATTAGAATATTCGAAAAGAGATATGTTTATTAAAAAGTATATATATATTATCTGATGTCAATTTAAAAAATTTAATATCTCTCTTTTTTTTTAATATTTATTGTGCTGTAAAAATAAGTATAATTAATACAGGTACCCTAGGGTCCCTAGGCTCTTTTCTAGGAAAGACTATTCAATTCAAAATTCAATTTCAATCCTAACTTTCAAATTTGCAAATTTCATTGCAAATTTAGTTGCAAATTTACTTTCAACGCATATTTTTATGCCTCAAATGTTAATTAATCTGTGATCACTGTATTATGCACTTATGACAGAAGTGAGAAGCTGCAATTTAAAGCAATCTATTCAAAATATTTCAGTATGTTAATACTGTATGTTTACTCTATATATGTCCCAAATGCTTCGGCGATAAATGTCCCAGAACTATCCCCACTGCCGCGGGGTATACCCCGTGAGAGGCCAAGAACTGGGCCTCTAGAGCTTAGCTGTCCTTTTCTACGTTCGGCGAGGATCAAAGAATAGTATCTCCTGGCCGATATATGTCCCTGGCTAGACCCGAGTTTTGGACATGGACCGAGTAGGCGTTAAAAATATTGGTAGGTTCACATTAATTCGCATGTGTTGCTTCTTTTCTAATATTTCAGTGAGTCCTACAACAATGTAAACAGTATTCCCAGATGTCTGCAATATCCGATGTATGTCCCTGACTAGACCCGTCTTTCGGACATATATCGAGTAAACCCTGTATATCTGTTCCACTTTGTTAAAACTATTAAAAA
Source organism: Halictus ligatus (assembly GCA_028454255.1). Taxonomy (NCBI): domain Eukaryota; kingdom Metazoa; phylum Arthropoda; class Insecta; order Hymenoptera; family Halictidae; genus Halictus; species Halictus ligatus. Next base: position 7,045,211 of record CM052142.1, on the reverse strand, counting down.
AGAAAGAAATTCTTATTTGCTTCCTGTTACTTCTAACGGAGGAGAGTAATTTCTTTTTCGTTGCATAAAAATCCGCGGTCGACTTGTAATTACCTTTTAGCTTGAAGAAAGATTGAAAAAACAAATTATTAAACGAAGAAAAACTCCTGCATATCGCAAGAAAAGCAAAAGCTTTCTATTTTGCATAAAATCAGCTTCGCAAAATTCCCCAAGATCCCCTGGATTGTGGTATATACAGTCACAGTAGATTCAGTAGGTCATGATCAGACACCCGAGTCACCTGCGGAACAGCGGGCGTGCTGGTCTGCTCTTCAAATTCGATTTTCTCGGCGAACGAAGGGTCGCACAACAAACCTCCCCCGCACACTTTCGACTTATTTTTTCACGTCGATTCCCCCCCACCAGATCCGAAATCGCCCGCAGCGCTCGATCAAGCGTAAGAAAATGTAAAAATGAAAGCGTAAAAATGAAAGCTAAGAAAAACCGGCGACTCCTCGCGCCGATTTCAATCAAACGATTGTATCAACCGTCTGATTGTTAAACCGACCGTGCCCCGAGTATCGGCGGAGTGCGTGAGGGGCGCAGAATGGACGGGGCGTTTAGGCCAATATTCGTGGCCCGACGTGGTGACCCGACGCGGCCGTTATAATTTATCCTCGTAAAATATCGTCGCTTCAACGACGCCAATGACGCGGAAAGGCTGACGGTATATCGTCGGGAATCACGCGAGCGTGGACAAGCCGGTCGGTGGTGGATCAGGGTCGATCGGTTCGATCGAACGATTTCAGCCCGCAGGCTGCTGCGCCCCGTGTTCACCCTTTCCCTGGCCTGTCTCGCGTTTGACCAACGGAGGGAGAGAAAAAAATACGGGGAAAAAAAATATGGAGAGGGGAACAGAAAAAAAAAATCGGCGACCAACAAAGACGGTACACACACGGCTCGGTGAATCCGCCGGGCGGGCCCGTGGCACCGATCATGCCGGGACGATTTCGAATACGTCGTCCCGAAAGCAATTTCGGCCGGTCGGAGCGGGCGCGCGAGCGCGTTCACACGCTCATCGATATGGAAACGGGTCGCCGAGGAATTAGAACGCGGACCACGATGATCGAACACCGCATACCCCGACGTATAACGGACTCCTCTCTGCCGGTAGCCCGAAGATGGACTGCGCCCGCTGTACTCTCGAACAATAAGGGAAATGGCGCGGGGGATCGTCGTTACAGACTGGTTACCCCTCAGCATCCCCCTCCGGACAAAATGCGTCCCGGGGAGTAATTTGCAACGAGTTTAGGTGAAAGCTCGTTTCCTGCGACGCCGATTTTAATACATTACCATCAGTATATTCAAGCACATTTATATCTTTTCCGTGGCAGAGAGAGGGGGGGGGAGAGAGAGAGAGAGAGGGAGAGAATCTCTTGACGATCGAGAATTAAATCGCGAACCTTTATGCATGATAAAACGGTCTCTGTATAATTTATAAGAACCACAGTTCAACGAAAGTTCATTTCCCCCCGGTCGGAGAGATTTTAATGCATTAACAGCGAGGTTAAAATAGTATAACATTTATTTGCATCCCCGTTTCCAGAGGAAGTTCTACGCTCCGCCGGCGAACTCAAAAATTGCACGCCACGGTTCGCTTCTGTGCAAAATTTCATTTGCGTAGATTGTTTATTAACAGTACGGGAATGGTCGAAATCACGGGTTCTAATAATTTTAATTTACAATTATTACGATTCTTCTTACGATTACGATTCACATGTGTGGAGGAATTATTCGGCAAATTTATTTGTTTGGATATACAGTGAAATCTCGATATAAGTCACTTGCACGGTTCTGGCGAGTGACGTTTAGACGAAATCTGTGGTTCTCGGCGAACGTTGCATTTGAAATGCACAGTGCACGCTGGAAATGTAAAAGTCACTGTCCGTGGTGGTATGGGTAGTCCCAGTGACCTTTAAATGCGAGGATCGCAGTGACTTATATCGGGAATTCACTGTATTCTTTCCTTAACTCTTGCAGAAAATTCTGGATCCTCCGTCATTCTATTTTACCGATCATAATTTTACAAAGTTCGATCGATGCTCCATCGAATCAGATGAATAGAAACTAGAATCTTAGCGACTATCTTCTAAATACCGTGAATTCCCTATATAAGTCACTTGCACGGTTCTGGCGAGTGACATTTAGACGAAATCTGTGGTTCTCGGCGAACGTTGCATTTGAAATGCACAGTGCACGCTGGAAATGTAAAAGTCACTGTCCGTGGTGGTATGGGTAGTCCCAGTGACCTTTAAATGCGAGGATCGCAGTGACTTATATCGGGAATTCACTGTATATTATTTTTAAAAGATGGCTAAAAATTTGGGCAGCGCGTTCTTGTTATTTTTATAACAATTGTTCCTTTTAGTGCTCCCTGTGAACCGTAAGAAGTTTAATAAATACACCATTAAGCTTCCCGCGGCGAAATTCCTTTAAAGCGTCGGAATATTCTTATGTGTACTTTTGGAGCTCTTGAAATTGTCGCGCGCGCGCTCGCGTGGTCTGGCAATTTTCCAAAAAAGATATTCCCAGTGGAAAAGCGTATTATACATAATAAAATGGTGTTTAAAATAAAGCCCTCGGGCGGAGCGTTTCCCGCGGCGAATGAGATAGAAGAAAGAGGACCGAAGGAAATCAGACGAATAATAGGCACATTATCTCGCTCATAGGACAAATATTTGGCGAATAATAATCTTTGCGTTTCCACTGGGGAAGAAGACACGGATCCGCGAATTTGTATCCGAGTTTAACCGGGATTCGTGTCCGAATCATAATGGTGAACCAACACAAGGGTAAAATAATACCTAACCGCGCGACTTAAACCTCTCCTCCGGACTCCCCCCTGGGCGATTAAATATTTTTTGAGCGGTATTGTACGCGAAATTAAAAATGTATTGTCGGCGGAGCGAGCGCGTAGAACCGACGTAGGAATATCGGAAAATCATTATGAATATAAATGAAACGGTATTGATCCTTAATTTCCGGAGGAACTGCTTTGGTCAGCGAGAGTTTCTTGATTACTCGCCGGCACGGCGAGCGCGCAAATATTCATAAGGAAGAAGAAATCGACTTTCTTCTGGTTTCTGTTCTGTTTGAATTTCATGCCGCGCCAAGAACAAAGTTATTAGCGACAGCTTGGATCGACACGTTTGGCGTCGCTATAACTTATTAATTAATTATGAATCATTAATGGACTTGAGACGGTCCCGCATTTTGTTGTCCCCTAGATTTGTCTTAAGCGATGGTTTTAACTTCTTATCGCTAAACAAGAATTCTCTCGAGAAATTGACGATGTTTAAACAGCGACCATTACCTTGAAACAAACAATTCAATAATAATCCTGGTCGCATTTTAAACCTTCAGACTTCTACTTTTACTTACGGTCGTTCAGTTTTGCCTGAGACTGTTTCGCACGACGCGACAGGTGGAAAAGTGGGACCACGATTTCTCTAAAAAATGCTTCCAATAGAAGCGTCTCTAAAATAATTGGAAAATATCTTGGAGGAAAATTAATAACTTTGTACGAAAGTACAGTCTTTGAGCTTCAAAATGAGCCCAAGTTCATCCCTGTACGATTCTTCATTACAAAATTACAACAGGTTAAACATCCTCAAACTTGACTCCGGAAAACAGGGGAATTTTCTGTTCGTGAAATTGTTTGACGATGTTTGAACAGCCACCATTTTGTAAAAAAAAATCGTATGAACATAAACTTTGGCTTGTTTTAAAGCCTGAAGTTTCTACTTCCACAGACTGTTGCTAATTTTTCCATAAAAAATGTTTGCATGTTGTAACGGGTTGGAAAATGAGGACACTGAATTTCCTGTTTGCGAAACATGTTTGATGATGTTTGAATAGCCATAGTTTCGTGACTAACAATCGTATGAATATAAACTTTGGCTTGTTTTAAAGCTTGAAGTCTCTACTTCCACAGACTGTTGCTAATTTTTCCATAAAAAATTTTTGCATGTTGTAACGGGTTGGAAAATGAGGACACTGAACTTCCTGTTTGCGAAACATGTTTGATGATGTTTGAATAGTCATAGTTTCGTCAAAAATAATCGTATGATAACAAACTTGGGCTTATATCAAAGCTTGAGGCCTCCACTACCATAAGCTATAACTAATTTTCACTGCTTTTTCGAGCGATTCTTTTCTTTTTCTAGAAACGTATCTACCATGTATAAAAAGAATTGCTCGCGACGAAGATCGAGAGTTTCTTTGGCACGGTGACGTCAATGTACGATTTCGACGGGGCCGGTTGATTGACAAGCGCCTAGTTTGTATGCATTTCGACTTGATCCTAGATGCAGGATGATGAATAATCACGGATGGGGGCTCTCCCGGGCGGATTACCAGGCCACGATCCGTCTTTTTCCCGCGAGCTTATTAAATTCTGATCGAGGAATCGTCACGGCGAATGAAGTTAGTCGCGCGGAAGGGCTCCTGAAATAGGATCGGACGATCGGGTGCTAAATTTTTCAGGGCAGCGGTAACCAACCCCGTGGACCTCCCCGGGCCCAGAGCGTTGCCTCTTAATCTTGCTAATCGAATGAGAACACCCGACGTGTTCCTGCGAATCGCATCTGAATCGATGGCAATTTTCCTCCGTCGGCTTCGAACTTTTGCGCGAAATTGATTCCGGGAGCGAAATTGCCGATCGTTTCGGGCTCGTTAACTGCGGCGCCGGGCGTCGCGCGATTCGCAACTATGCTCGCGCAAGCGGCACGCGCGCGCGTGTCTCCCAGCTCAGATTTTCGGGCCCCCTCAGGGACGGCAACCTAATTCCGTATTAATCTCACCGACACATTTATTGGACTATTACCGAGTATTTCTGGCCCGCGTAATCTCGCCGTAATAATAGGATATCCCCGCATATTAGCAAGCGTCAAGTCGTGAGATATTCCCGCAATATCTCATATCCATAGTCTTTTCACCGAAGATTAATAACCGGGCTGTCGTCTGTAACGGTGCCCGAGGGGGTCGAGCCCCGATTCATCGCTCAAAATTCGATGATCCGCCGGGATTCTATCATGCCCCGGGACCCGATCAATTTTCAATGATCCACGAGTTTTATTCCGTCCCACTATCGTCCGATCGTTTATTGATTCCACCGGAAGGATCCATTTTAAAATCCCTCGGGGTAATATCTCGATTGTCCGAACTAAACAAGGATTTATTAATTGTCACATCGAAATAGTTTGTTCGATAATTCACGCCTCGGATTGAACTATATAAATTCGAAGCAAGTTAAAATATTGGAGACTTCAGAAATCGAATGTTCGGACAGTCGATTTATTATTGGAACGCGTATTTTCAGGCAGAATAAAAATTGTATCAATTTCACGATACACGAGGAGATTTCTAATCGGCCGAACATAATTCATGTATTCGAATTCTTTAAACGTTTTTTCTGTTTTTCTTTTCTTTTCTGTGCGACTCGCAAAGAATTCAGCGTAACATTGGAAACGAGAGAAACGTTTTCGCCGATTAGAACGGATAATGGAGGGTTCTGCTGTGCTTTCATTGACGGCGCGTTTTCTCCGCTGTGCTTCTTTGAGAGCGGCGTAATTATAATAATAATGATAATCGATCTTTGCTCCGCTCCCGTCGCTGCAGCTACAAAGGAGAAAAACTGCGAGAGAAAAATAAGGGAAACAATATTTACGATGTTAAGTGTGCCGTGAATTTTACGCAATTACAGCTGGTTTGTCTGCTTCAGAACGTTTGACGCGGAGAAACACGGTTTTCCGCGATTGTACAATTTTTATAAATAACCCGGTAAAAGTATTTACGGAACGATTCGAGTCCGCCGGCGGGTAGAAATATGTAAAATTCAACACGTTACCGCGGTATTATTATTGAAAACATTGGTAATCGTTTAACAGAGCTGCCGAAGTCCGTTGTTATTCGTTCCCACAAAGAGGACAAATATCGAACGGACGAGAACGAATTATTAACCACCGAATCATCGAAAAATGAAAAAATTTCCGACGAGTTTGCCAGGTTTCTGTAAACGGGAATTGTCATGGAGACCCGTGAAGGGTGTACCGTGACGGATCGTGAGTCCAGGACGAGGAGTCCTGCGAGCCAGGAGCGTATTTTCGCGGGGGCAGCTCGAAGAAGAAGCGGAAAGAAAATAACCGTGGTGCTCTCTCTATAAATTATCGTTTCCCATTAGCGTGGCCCGTGACGCAACGGCGTGGTTCGTTTCACATAATTAGGAGGATGGCTCGATGACACGTACGGGGTAGGTACACCGCAGCACCATGGAGCCCCATAACTCACCCCAGGAACAACGATAGCGATGCCGTTACACCGGCGTTATTACTTGCCACGGAAGCTGACTCGGAATAGCTGGCCCTGGTGATACCCTCGGATTAGACGGTCTTTCCTGTCCCGTTCACCCCCGCGCGCACCCCTGCGCGCCCACTGCACCCTCTGCACCGCCGTGCAGGCCGCGAGCCGCCCGCAACCGAGCACCCACCCCCGGCACCCTCTATTTTCCTCGTTTTCGCAGGCTACACGGTCCGCGTGTCCCTGGCAGTGGCCGTGAGCCGCGAAACGAGATCCTCCCCGAAGAACGAAGGAACCGGAACAACCCCCATATACCACCCTTCAAGGAGATATGGGGCTGCTTCCACGGTTCCTTTTTACCGGGTCGGAAATCCACGATCGAGGCGCGACACGCCGAGACAGACAGCTCCCTCAAGGGGTGGAGCCACCCCTACCACGCTTGTACCCCTCTGGCACTTTGGAATGCAGATCTCGAAAACTTTTGGGTGTTTGTTCTACCTCACGAATTGCGAGAGTTGTGGGATTCTAGCA
>CM052142.1:7018245-7033098 GCA_028454255.1 Halictus ligatus | reverse complement strand
GATCTGACCGGACCTGACCGGACGGTGACCGGATCTGACCGGATCTGACCGGACGGTGACCGGATCTGACCGGACCTGACCGGACGGTGACCGGATCTGACCGGATCTGACCGGACGGTGACCGGACCTGACCGGATCTGACCGGATCTGTCCGGACCTGACCGGACCTGACCTGACCGGACCGGACGGTGACCTGACGGTGACCGGACGGTGACCTGACGGTGCCTGACGGTGACCGGACGGTGACCTGACGGTGCCTGACGGTGCCTGACGGTGACCGGACAGACGACAAAGTGACCGGCGGTCACTCAAATATCTAGACGATAAAAGTCCCAGAACTGTGCCCACTGCCGCGGGATGTACAGTCTTTACTAAATATATGTCCCAAAAATGTATTCCATAAAAGTCCCAAAGCTATGCCCACTGCCGCGAGGTTATCCCGTGAAGGACAATGAACCGAGGTCTCTGGCTGTCCTTTTCTACGTTCGGCGTGGCTCAAAATATATGTCCCTGTCTAGACCTGTGTATTGGACACGAATCGAGTAGGCGTTAAAAATATTGGTAGGTTCACATTATTTCGCATGTGTTCTTCTTTTCTAATATTTCAGTGAGTTCGACAACAATGTAAACAGTATTCCTAGATTTCTGCAATATCCGATATATGTCCCTGGCTAGACCCGAGTTTTGGACGCGAATCGAGGAGGCGTTAAAAATATTAGTAAATTCACATTAATTCGCACACTACCGCGTGCGTTCCTTCTTTCCCAACATTTCAATACGTCATAAAACCATGCAAACGGTATCCCTAGATTCCCGCAACATGCTCACAAGTTTCGCGTGTCCACTTCCGCGATGAACGCCCAAAATCCGCGGTCATCCCACGATCAGCCTAATATCCGGCCGGCTCCTACTCCGCTTTACAACCCTCTGGTGCCGGTAGCAGGCCTAAATTGGCAAACCGGCGAGTACGCGGCGCGAAGAGAGATGCAACGCTCGCGATTTCGACTGAACATTGTTCAGCGTTGCAACAGCGGACGGCGCCGCTGTTTCGGACAGCGGTTCTCGAGCCGGTGCGAGAGCAGATGATGGACACAACACCGCGGAAAATTCGCGCTGGCGAGAGTACGCGCGGCGCGGGACTCCCGGCGTGCCTCGCGCTGCCTGGCGTGAACGCGCCCTTAGGATCGTTCGCATTATAAAACCGAGGCTGTCCCGTTACTGTCGCAAATCAATTAAACGCGGCGGCGACCGCGCGCGCTATTACGCCAGGCGGACTACGCTCTCTCTCTCTCTCTCTCTCTCTCTTTCTCTCTCTATCGCGGTCGCGCTTATTGTCGCGCCCGCTCGCTCCTGCCCGCTTCGACCCGCTTCTGGACCGCTCGGTTACGCAATTTCCACGCGTAGCCGCCGCCGCCGGTGACTAAGCGGCGCGGCGACGGGTTCGGGTCGGATAAACGGGCCTCGAAGCCCGAGGGACGCCGGGAGGCCGGAGGGCCGAGAGGCGAATTCTCATCCATCAAGGTGTACGAGGCACATGCGCGATATTAGCGGTATTTAGTGCTTACGGAATGCTGATTCAGTTCGGCGCCGATGGGCAAGCCGCGAATACACCCAACCGGCAACCCGCGCCCTGCCCGACCCGCAAGACGAGGCCCGAGATGAGCCTCGTACCCCTCGACCAGCTGGGTGAACCTTCCGAACAGCTACACTAACGAGTGTAAGGATGGCCAAAGGAAAAAAGGGGGGTTACACTCAGAATACTTAAAGTCTGTTTATTTGCGGAGTCCTAGAGGTTGCCCTCGTGCGCGCTACGACAACTACAACAATAATGACAGCTTAACAACGACAACTACTTAACAACTCAACAACTGCTTAATAACTCGATAACTGCTTGATCACTAACTAACCGCTCTCTTTGCATCGCTCTACCTTTTTAAAGGTTTCCGCTTGGTAGGCGGTTACCTCTCGATGACCAATCGCAATAGCCAAATATTACTACACGCCCTCGAAGAGGCGACGGGGTGTGAGGAAAACTTAAAGGTCCGCATTTGGTCCGCAGATGTCTTACGGTACGTCAACGACTATTGAGACCTTTAGCTAAAGAAAAGGAAGTCTCTAATAAATCACCATAAAACAAGAAGTTCCGCTAAATCTCAAAAATAGCCTGAAGTCACGTCCGCACCGTAATCATAAACTGCGCCCTTGGTTTATGGTACCCTGCCGCGGCCCGCATGGGCCTCAATCGCCGAAATCCTTACACGAGCAAAACTGAGTCTACACTATTTGAAGCGACATAACTTTTTCAAAATTAGATCAAATGACTTGAATGTTATTGAGAAGATAGAAGAATTAGTTTATTAGACGAGGTGTAAAAAATTTTTGAAAAAAGTTTGAATTGGTCCTAATCGCAAAATAAATAGTAAAAGTTGGTTTTGTTAGCTTTTTTATCTGAGCCTGTATTGAAAATTTAAAAAATATGTTTGACTCGCTTGAATAGATTATGTCCATGCTGAAAGTTGCATCGATATTGGTTAATTCGTTTACGAGTTATAAACGATTAATAAATAAATATAAATTATATAAGTTAAGAGGCTTGCTAACGTTAAATTCAGATTAACAAAGATTTCCAAATTGAAACCATATTCTTGGGGTAACAACCCCTCGCCGGCCTCTCGCGTTGCTCGCAGCCCTGGCTCGTAACACTCGCGAGAAACTGTCGGTACCAGATTCTGCTGCCTGTACGATACATGTCAACAACGCGGGTCTTTCTAGTGACGCGTATCGTCCAGGAGACCTATCCGAGCCGTGTTTGCACTTCTCGAGGCCTCCTTTGCTTCGCGGCCCCTCGCGAGGTACGCCCAGCGGTGGTGGGGATAATTCCGCGACGTTCATCGTCCAGGCCTCGGCGACATATACAGAGAAATCACTGTATTGATTTCGTCGGGAAACAAGAACAGTTGTAACTCGATTGAAAGCGAGTTGTATTGGTTCGGGTTGGGAATTGCGAAATAATTACAACTGCGGATTCTATTATCGTGCGAGGGGAAAAATTGTTCGAGATTTATAATTTATGGTTGCGGCGGTTTCCACAGGTTTCATGGCGACCGGCGCCCCATAAACTCGCCGCCTAGCTAAAAGGAGTGAGAGAGGGGGGGGAGGAGAGACCAGACTCTGCGAAGGGACTCGTTAAGAGCCGGTGGAGGGCAGATTATATCGCGTTAGCGAGCCCTTAAAAAACGCACCTTTCCTACGGCTGGGTTATACCACCTGTGCTCCTCGGACGGGCTCATCCTGCAGGTTATTGGCGGTGGGGATCGAATGTTAGAGACGGAAATTAAAATTGTTAGTATGTAGATTTAGTCGAAGATTGGGGATGATGTAAGAGAGAAGAATACTCTATTAATTTTTATAGCTTCATTATCCGGAACTGTAACAACGCCACTGTCCGATGCTACTGCACACTGTCGCCTGAACTTCGGCAATCAGCAATTTTTCACGTGAACAATAGCAATCGCGTTTTATAAATTCTCGACGCTCACTGTTCCCCTTCCTTGACAGTGATGAACCCTTTCAGGGCTCGGATGATTTTCAAAGAATAATTCCCGAGTGTCAGAAAATGAATTAACTCTTTAGTATTATTGTATTCGTTTCATCGGCTCGTTTTAAAGGGGTTGTAATTTTCCTCTGTCCGCCAAAGGGTTAATTGTACAAAAGCTACGAAAAATTGTCACCGTTCGAAATACCGAGCTCCATCCTGATATAATTATTCAAAATAGAAATCGTCCACCTAAATAAATATTAGCACTTAAGATTATTAGTCTGAAGGAAATATTTAAATTATACATTTTTCAAATCAAGAATTTTGGATACGCACTTCGCATACATTCAATAAAATAGGCCAACACTCGAATGGAAAAATTAACTGAAGAAGAGTGTAATTTTTCGAACGAATTAAAATATCCAAAATCGGATTACTCGGTTGGATTCCTTATTAAAAGATACGCAACATCGAACCACCCCTCTCGCTCTGTTCCCAAGATATGCGACCGAGTATGGTTCCAACCTGAAACTTTTAAGGCGGTTTCCACCCCTCGAATGCAAACGACAAAAAAAGTATAAGTTGTCGACAAAAAAGTATGTCTAATATTTCGGCAATAACCACGTCCACCGAAAGTTTCGTTAATATCTGGAGACGTCCCTCGGGGATGGTGTCGTAAATTTTGAAATTCTGGACTTACGAAAGCCGGGAAACGATTAGATCGTAACCCTAAGTGTCTGTGAACGCGTCTCTCTAAATTCTGATATTCCCGGCCGCAAAGGCTGGGGAACTGATGAGATCAAAACGCAACAGCGACGTACCCAGGGGTGTGCCTGCTGCTCGCAGAGCCTGTACTTAGAGGCTCCGCGCTGATAGCCACCTATTTAATAAATCTCTTTCACGCCTCGGAACTTTCCGCGGGTGAGCAGATTACCCGGACCGCAGCGTGCCACGGCGCTGCGCGTCGCGGCGAGCGGTTTAAAACCGCCGCAGACCACGGCGATTTGGCGACGGTGCTTTGGATTTTTGAGGGCACGAGCCGACAATTTTCGCCGGTCTGCGGTCGCCTTAACGCGGAAGAACGCGATAGATTCCTGGGGACGGGCACCGGCAGCAATTCCGGCCGGATTTCCAGGCCCTTTGGAATTCTCCGGATGCCGATATGCCTCGGCGTTATTGTTTCCGTAGGAGGTTCGCGTCGCGACGGATTAACGAGTAGAGAGAGAGAGAAGGGAGGGAGAGAGAAAGAGAGAGAGAGAGAGAGCGATAGGTTCTCTGATATGTACCCCGAGTATAGCATCGGGCTTTCTCCGTGGATTAGGCAACTGCCGCGAGTTTTCGTTGCGGGCTTCCTGCGATTAACTCCGCTACCCCTATACAGGGTGAGTCTCGTCGCGATTTAGTCGCTCGTACCGGAAAATTTTTCAAATTTTTCCAGCCGGACATATACAGTGCCGTCGGTACCTTCAGTTTTCCGAATAGAATGCCCAATTTTTTGTTCTCAAATTAGGAAAAAGCAACGGACTCTGCGTAAGAAAAGTATTACAACAAATAGGAAATTAATCCTTTGCACTCGAAGCTATTGTAACTACGAAACGAGACATCTTTTCTGACCTAGAATATTTCCCTTCTATACATATATTTCTTTTCATGTTATATGTATGTATATATGTATGAAAATGGTGCAATGTACTCGTACAACACTGAAGCGTTTGGTAATTTATTAAGTACAAACTTTAATAATGTAAAAAATATTTTGGATAATGATACAGCAATTTTTAGTGGCGCCTTACAGTCGAGTGCAAAGGGTTAATAATTGATAGTCCCGAATTAATTATCTTCTATAGGGAAATATTTCGTATACTCGGTCCACGTGATTATTAGGGGTGTGCGAGAACCCGATATGGTCGGGGCGAGTCGGGTCGGGTCGGGTCGGGTTCCCGAAAATTTCGAGATTCCTGAAAGAATCGGGTTTCCCGAAAATTTCGATTTCCCTTTAGGAAATCCGGAAATCCCGAAATTTCGTGCTCCCAACCCGATCCGACATTTCGGGTTCCCGCACACCCCTAGTGATTATTTAATTGTCAAGCTGTGTTTTATCCGAGCTTCGAGGAAGAAGAATATTAAAGATTGAAGAATATTAAAAGAATATTCAAAAATTGAAGGTGACCTTCATATCTCGTACCCTGGGAAGCGCAGTATTCGTTAGAAACATTTTTCCGGTACAACAAATAGTTCACGTCGAATCCTGTTCCGACACTCGCCCTGTATGTCGGTTATTCGGTCTCCGCGGGAGATAGAAGGGGCGGGGGCGGGGGCGGGGGCGGGAGGGTGAGTCGCGGGTCGAGCTTTTAAGCGGCGAACGGAGACCGTGCGAGTGGCAATTTCGCGGAAAGAAAACCGCCGATGCACCAGACTATGCGAAGGGTGTCTCGGAGGGTAGCGCGATTGCGTTTTCCAACCACCCCCTCCGGATTCTCGAGAGGGTGGTGGGCTCTCGCGATTCGGTTTTTATAGCCGGGCGTCCCGGACCCCGATAGAGATACGGGGGGGATATTTATCGACGTACTTATTTCGTCGGGGCCAACCCCCCCCCCCCCCCCCCCTCTCCACCCCCGCCCAACCCCTCGGATAATCGTCGGAAGAGGCTACGAGCCACGCTGCCGCCCCCGAGGCTTCTACGCCGCGCGCCGCTAATCCAAAAGGCACACAGACCGACGTAAATCAAACCATCCCCCTGGAATCAGGGGGATGCAGGCCACGAGATGGGGATCACTGCTTCCTCCTCCTCATCCACCAACCCCCCTCCCACTCTCTCTCTCTCTCTCTCTCTCATGCCACCCGAACGATCATCGGCAATCCAATCCTCCGCCAATCCAGCATCCCTCGATGCCCGGAATTGTCCTAACGTGATTGTTTTTACTCACCCCTACGCGAACCACCCTGCAGTATTTCTGACCTGTCCACGCCTATTCTGTCATCGACTGCGACCGACTTCCCGAAATGAGAGCAATCTTTCAATTTCGGATTTGAGGAGCGGGGTTCAGGGGTGCGAGGGCTTGAAAATGCCGGTGGTTTGGGCTCTTGAGCGGGTTTTTTGACGTGAAACTGGTGGCTTTTCGCCGTCGAATTGGTGGCTTCTTGGCGTGGAATTGGTGTGGAACCGATGGCTTGTTGGTATGGAATTGGCGTAAAATTGGTGGCTTTCTGCTGTGTAATTGGCGTGTAATTGGCGACTTTTTGGTGTAGGATCTTCGGGCAAGCTGTGTTCCGACGAAGGTAAAATTAAAATTCAACTTGGGTAGAATTAAATATTGAAACGATCCACGTTGATCATATGTTGTAGATCGTATTCAATTTTCTTTTTTGTGATACTGTTTCCGATATTCAATCTTTCGGTCACTGTTCCATTAAAGGGAGATGTGTGTAGAGCTACAAGGTGCTTTGACTTTTAAAATAATTATATCAGGGCGGCCTGGGAAGAATTAGCACTTCAGACTTTTAATTTAGGCCAGAAGACCTCCAGACTGAGGGTGTGAAAGAATTATGAAGGGTTAGAGACTTCCCTCTAACCCAGGCTTTGCATAAAAAGCTCCACGAAAAGCTCCAACAAAATACTATCAAATGACAACGAAACGACACGGACTCGTCTACAACTCGTTACACGAAAAATACAGGAAGAATTAGAGGAAGGGTCAAAAAACCACCCTCCAACCAGCCCGCAGAGCTCCCCCGAAACCGCGACCAAAATCAAACCAACCGGACCGCCAGACAAACAACATGGGATCGGATCAACCGACAGCCGAAAACCAATTAGTTCTATCAGAGGCCGCAGAAAAGCGGATCGGAAGTGATTACGTATTATCGAGGACGTGCGGGGGGCGGGTTCGCGGTGCCATTTCGAAGACGGCGCGCGACTGGGATGATCGTCCGTCACGTTGCCGGCACACAGTGGAATTCTAAACGCAGCCCGGTCACGGAAGGCCCGGGCTCCGGAATGCGGACACGCCGGTCCCCTCAACATCTCGAAACTATTCGAGCAATCCCTGTTTCCGAACGCATTCGCTTGGACAAAGGCAGAGCGGGCCGGCAGTTGGCCCCCGCACGATCGCGAGAAACCTCCGCGCCGAATCAAAACTAACCTCTGCGCGCATCAACCATTTTTCATAGGCGCCGCGAGAAAAACATTTCACAAACGTTTCGATTTCACAAATGTTCCGGACATTTAACTAGTGTTCCAGACGTTTAACCCCTTTGCACTAAAAGCTATTTCAACCACAAAACAAAACGTTTCTTCCGAGGAAATATTCTATATTTCCTCTCTCTCTATATATATATATTTTTCTTTCACGTTATACAGACGAGAATGATGCAATTGAGTTGTACAGGGTGTACAAAGATTATATGACACGATCACGATAGCGCGATTCTACCCCTCTGGATCTGAAAAATTAAACTTGATCTTGAAGATCAAGGTCAGAGTGTGGAAAAATTTGAGTGACGAGTACTATACGGTGCAAGAAAAAATAAGAATTTCGACAGTTTGATCTTGACGTACAAGGTCGAGGTCAATTTTGCGATGCAGTTTTTTAACAGATCTCCATCGATCCAGAGGGGTAGAATCAGGATATTGGTGGTCGTGACATATAATTTTTATACACCCTATAGAATACTGATACGTTTAATAACTTATTGAATACAAACAAATTTAATAATGTAAAATAGACATATAATGCTGAAACGTTTAGTAACTTATAGAATACAAACAAATTTAATAATGTAAAAAATATTTTTAACCCATTAGCGCCCATTGTACTCGCCTGAGTACAGGATAACAATATTATATTTGTTTGCTTCTAGCCCCATCTAAGATTGACTAGATATTTTTTCCATCGTTTGCTAAAATTTAAAAAGAAATTCTCAGGCGTTACTGGATTAATAATGACACAGCAAGTTTTAGTGGTGCCTTACAGTCGCCATTCGAGTGCCAAGGTTCAAAAAATACACCGCGCTCTTCGAACCTCAGTTAACTGTGGAATTGAATTTGAAAAGTCCCTCACGGCTTGGAATTAAAATCAAGCAATGACGAATATACACGTCGAACGCAGGCAGAATGCGGCTGTTATGTTATGTTGTACAGCTAAACGAGAGAGAATTACTTTTTTATTCGATAAGAATTTCACAAATTGATTAACTGCACCGCAATAGAGTTTCGGATTGGCGAGTGTATACTCGCGAATCACAGTTAACTGGTTAACAGGTTCCGAAGAATTTCTAGCAGGTGGGCGAAATTGATCCTGTCGGCGCGGCATCACGAAGCAACCGAGAGGATCCGCCGCGGCGAGGGATGCCGGTGCGGAAATCGTTTCTCCGCGGCGAACAATACGACGGACCCGGGGGTTTAATGAGCCGCGCGACCCGTCGCGGATTTCCGCAGGGAGCCCGGTGCGCGTGTCCCGGTCAGGTTTGAAAGTAACCTTTATATCGCGGATTCCCCGGGCTCCGGCTGTCCGCAGAGGCTCGGCCACTCGAAAACGCGGAAACGTCGGACCCGGGCCGGCTTCCTTTGATCTGTCGAGTGGGCCGGCCGACGCCGCGCGGCCGGGACGCGTCGCAACGACGAGTATACCCGTTGATTAAAAATATCCCGATCAAAGCGTTAAAAACCAGCAACTTTCCCGTCGAACCTCTCTCGTTCGCTCTGCCTCTCGTGCAACACACCGTTCTCCGTCGATCGTCGACGATCGATGATGGGCGTCAACGATCGACTACCGTGTCCAGATAGATAGAGAGAGAGAGAGAGAGAGAGAGAGAGGGTGGGGGGAGGAATAAAACTCTCTGTCTCTCGTAACCGAGAGAGGAGAGCAAGCTCTCCGGACTTTCCCCCTTTTCGCGGACGTCCGGAGTTTTTTCTTTTTCTCTTTGTTTTTTTTTTTCGCCGGCCTCACAAAGAGACTCGGATACGCTGCGACGACCCTAATCGTCTCGCCACGATATCGTCGTTGTTTCCCGCGGACTCGGGCGGTTCCGCGCCCATGGTAAATTCATACGCGCGCGGAACCGCGCGGTTTCGAACGGCCGAGTTTTACTTTGAGGCTGGATTGCGGCCCTTTTTGCCAGTATCCTCTCTCTCTCCCTCTATTTCTCTTTCTCTCTCGCTCTCTCTCCCTATCTAGGATTTAACCATCAATTTTAATTGGCCCCTCTTTTCGAGAGACCGCCGACCAGCCCTTTGTTCCGCCGACGAACCACCGGGACGGATGTCGCCGATTGTTCGATTGCGAGATTGACTGCGCTCCACGGCGACGATGTTACCAGGATCCCTTAAGGGAATCTGATACTGCGGTTCAGAACAATCGATTTTCTTTTTTCCCCTTTTTTTTTTGTTTTTCTCCGTCGCGTAGATTGGTACGGGCCTCCGAGAATGGACTCGCGATGGTGTTTGACGATATTTAGGAGATTCACCGACGTCACGGATGAGTCCCGCAACCCCTATTGGACAGTCAAACGAATTCTGTACACTTTCTTTTTATTTTGTTTTTGTCCGTAGCGTAGATTGGTATATGGGCCTGCGAGAATGGACTCGCGACGGTGTTTGACGATATTTAGGAGATTCACCGACGTCACGGATAAGTCCCGCAACCCCTATTGGACAGTCAAACGAATTCTGTACACTTCCATTTTGTTTTTGTTCTTGTCCGTTGCGTAGATTGGTATATGGGCCTGCGAGAATGGACTCGCGACGGTGTTTGACGATATTTAGGAGATTCACCGACGTCACGGATAAGTCCCGCAACCCCTATTGGACAGTCAAACGAATTCTGTACACTTCGTTGTGCAAAGCCGTGGTACGCAACGTGACATACAGAGACGCCATTTTCATCCGCTAAATCGTTGTAGTATTTCGCGACGGAGGTGCACGTCGCGTTTGATAGAACGTTTTGACAATTCGGAGAAGCTGTCGAGTGTATGTGTCACGCACACGGTGACACTCACGATATCGCAATTTAGTAAAAGGTAGCGAAATTAATTCGTATGCTTCTCCATTTTTGGCTATCGCGAGTGTTATGCACCTGCGAGAAAAATATCAAGTATTTCAGGCTAATTATGGAAGGACTAATTCGAATGGACTGTTGAAAAATCGGTGAAGTGTTTCGGGAAGGAATTATTCGAATAATTATTTCTAGGCGATACCGATACAACATAAATTTATGAAACGTCGCAAAATTTTTCACTATACAGTGTTTATATTTGTCACAAATTCCTAGCCGATAAAAGTCCCAAAACTACCCACACTGCCGTGGGGTATAGTTTGAGGGGTCGTGAACCGAGGCCTAGAGCTTCCCTGTATCAGTACCTCCTAGCCGATATAAGTCACTGGCTAAACTCGTGTTTCGGACATATATCGAATAAACACTGTGTCGACTGTGTCACCGTCTCAACACAAATTTCGCAAGCAATTTATTGCGATTTTATTGCGAGAGAAACAAGTGCAATTTCGAACAGCCGAGAGATTGAAAGAATTGAAAAATGGTGATACACCATTTTCAATTTGTTAACCGCGAATCACGGCGAACGGTCTCCTTCGCCGCGAAATATTCTCTAAGAGGTAAAAACTAGTGTTCCGACATGAAACTGGTTTTAAACCGGGAACAAAGCGAGAGTGCTTTCGCGGCACAATATCCTATTAATTGCAACCCCTTTATGAAACGCGAAAAGAATATCGCTTGTTCGGAATCCGGCGGCGAAGTGAATTCGACCGTGTGTGTGTGTGTGTGTGTGTGCACCTCCGTTTCCCCGTGCAGCGAAGATATGAAACTTTGGAAATTAATGAGAAATTCAGATGCAATTTCGGATCTGTATTTATTCATAAACCCGTTTAGGCCGGAATCGTGGAGCTGCTTTTGTAGCTCTCGGCTCTGTAAAGCCTCGGAAGGGATTCTTTTTTTTTACAGGCGCATGCTTTTCGCAGTTTCGCGAGATCTGGTCGTTAGAACAGCGGCGTTTGACAATGAAAACCGCCCGTGAAATGGAGATGGAACAGAGAGAAAGAGAAAGAGAGAGAGAGGGAGATGGTGATTCTAAGCGTGAAAGGACGAAACGAAAATTTTCGATTTTCCGCGCTGCCTGCTAGAACGACAAACTTCCCGTGCCGCTGTAAATCAACGGGGAAAGCTGACTCGCTCGCGCGAAAATGATGTAAGCCCGTTAAAGCGCGCATCAATTCCGCCCGAGTCGATTCTTTATGCAAACCGCAAATGAAAAGCGCGGAATAATATTTTT
This sequence comes from Halictus ligatus, assembly GCA_028454255.1. Classification (NCBI taxonomy): domain Eukaryota; kingdom Metazoa; phylum Arthropoda; class Insecta; order Hymenoptera; family Halictidae; genus Halictus; species Halictus ligatus. The sequence continues at coordinate 7,021,277 of CM052142.1, read as the reverse complement.
TCATCGGAGACTTATTCCCTGATAAAACTCCGATTGGAAATTGAACACTGCCGCGGCGTTTAATAGCGATCTCCCGCGGACTAGAGTGCACCGCGTACAACCATTTTCTACTTTAATATTTCAACAAATTTCATGGGGAAAAACTCGGCTACAAAAATTTATCGCTCTGTCCCCCCGTTGATTTACAGAGAATCACGGCGGCCGCTCTCTCTCTCTCTCTCTCTCTCTCTCTCTCTCTCTCTCTCTCTCTCTCTCGTTTTATTAAAGCCCTGTTCTCTAACCGTCGGCGTCGGCGTTGCGCATCAAGGAAAAACGAGACGCTATAACTGGAAAGTAGTCGGAAAATATCGGATTATAGGTTTTAGGATCGTTCCCTATTTAGTCGCGCGCAGAAATTCCGCCCCGCGGGGGGGATGAAAAAATCTGACATGGACCGCAGGACACGCGTCCGACGAATATTTTTCTCCCGGCGAGAATCCGCGAACGGTGAGAAATTAAAAACGCGCGAAAAATCAGAGAGAAACATTTTCCTGGCGACACTCCGCCGTGTGTAAATAGCATTATCGGCGATGACGAGGAAAAGCCATCAGGATTTCCGGAATCGTACTGATGCGACAGAGGGTGGACGAGCTCGTCGGATACGGGGGTTGAAAATCAAGGAAACTAGCCTAATATGGGGAACGTTGAAAAATGGGCGGTTTAAAATCTCTCGGAAGAAGGGGAAGCCTACGCAATTGTTATTATCGGTGACAAAATGTTGTTTCTTGTTCTCACGCGCAAAATAAATTCGCGTGCAACGGATGCAACCTTCGGACAATTAAAAAAAGCGTTTCCATATTAGGCAACTTTCCCAGGATTTCCGGATTCAAATCTGTACGCCAGAGGGTAAAAAAGCTCTCGTCCGACCCTCCAAAAATGGGGCGGTTTAAAGTCTGTGAAAAGAAAGCGGTGCTTCCGCAAATGTTATTATCAGTCACAAAATATTGTTTCTTGTTCTCACACGCAAAATAAATTCACGTGTAACGGATACAACCTACGATCAATTAAAATAAAAGTGTTTAGGCGACTTTCCCAGGATTTCCGGATTGAAATCTATGCCCTTAAGGGTGGAAAATCTCGTTGAATATAGGGAGCCTCCAAAAATGTGGCGGTTTAAAATGTGTACAAAGAAAGGGATGCTTCCGCAAATGTTATTATCAGTCACAAAATATTGTTTCTTGTTCTCATACGCAAAATAAATTCACGTGCAAGGGATACAACCTACGATCAATTAAGAAAAAGTGTTTAGGCGACTTTCCCAGGATTTCCGGATTGAAATCTATGCCCTTAAGGGTGGAAAATCTCGTTGAATATTGGGAGCCTCCAAAAATGGGGCAGTTTAAAATCTGTACAAAAAAAGGGATGCTTCCGCAAATGTTATTATCAGTCACAAAATATTGTTTCTTGTTCTCACGCGCAAAATAAATTCGCGTGCAACGGATACAACCTACGATCAATTAAAAAAAAAGTTTTTAGGCAACTTTCCTAGGATTTCCGGATTGAAATCTATGCCCTTAAGGGTGGAAAAGCTCGTTGAATATTGGGAAGCTCCAAAAATAGGGCGGTTTAGAATCTGCGCAAAGAAAGGGGTGCTTCCGCAAATATTATTATCGGCCACAAAGTGTTGTTTCATGTTCTCACACGCAAAATAAATTCACGTGCAACGGATACAACCTACGATCAATTAAAAGAAGTGTTTAGGCAACTTTCCCAGGATTTCCGGATTGAAATCTGTGCGCTGGAGGGTGGACGAGCTCGCCGAATATGGGGGTTGGTAATGGCGGGGGTGGAGATCGCGGTTTCCCGCGCGACTAGCAGTCGTCCGAGTTTCCTGGTTCCGTTGTCGACGTTCGCCCGTTGTTACGGTAAAGAATATTTTATTTATGTTTTTTTCGCGAGCGCAGGACACGGGGCCAGCCGGCTCCGATGGGGCGAAAGGGAAAGAGAAAGAGAGAAAGAAAGAAAGAAAGAAAGAAAGAAAGAAAGGGAGGAGGAGGTGGAGGGAGGGAGGAGTCTGCTGGCATACATTATCGATCGTTGGCCGGCTTAGCAGGCGAGCTCGCGATGCCAAAACGGATGCGAAATTCGCGAAAGAGTCCGGCTAAAACTCATCCCCTTTTCCCGTCGCGCTGCGATCTATACTGTTACGATCGCACCGGGCTCTCCGCGGTATGGAGAACGACGGAGAGACACAAATTGAGAGTAAGAGAGAGAGAGAGAGAAAAAGCCGAGGATTTGGCGATCGAGGCGATTCCGCGAGATCGCGCGGAAGATTCGAGGGGGATCAAGAAGGGTCGTTCCGTTCGGGCAAGAAACCGGGACACCGGGCCATCGTGGCGCGCGATGAAAATAATCTTTTACGAGCCGATCGATACTCCTTTAATAAGCGCGTCGGTTTCCTTTCTTATCCAAACAGACAGGGACAGGCTCGCTCAGGGAGAGACAGGGGTTGGAGAGAACGCCAAGCAACCACCCCCTCCGGGTACTCTCCCTCTCTCTCTCTCTCTCTCTCTCTCCACCCTCCCCGAGCTACGCTCGAGTCGCCTCCAATTCTATCCTCGTGACAAGCCTCTCTCTTCTCCCGTTCACCGGATCGTTCCAGCTTGGATAATTTCCATTATTCTCGGCGCTCGATGACATCTCGGTGGCAGCTCGCCGGAAAGCTTCTCTCCTGGCCTTGGTTCCCGCGTTTCAACGACTTAGACCCATCCCTCGGGAACAACTCTTCTCCTCTTAGACGACGCCCCACACCCCCCCCCCCCCACCCCCCTTTTACTTCTTCCCGATTAATTCGATGATTTAGCTTGCTCATCGCGCTACCTTTTTTCCGAGGCGATTCGAATCCCGTTGCATTCTATCAACTTTCGCGAATTCCCGCGTGACTCCTCGTCTCTCGTGCTCCGCATCGTGTATCCGTGTACGCGAGAGTTTCGATGTTTAGTGTATATTATAGTCATTCGTCGATACTTAACGACAGACGTTGCCCACGTGCC
>CM052142.1:6997435-7018145 GCA_028454255.1 Halictus ligatus | reverse complement strand
GGGTAGATGGAGGGAATCCTCGAATAAGCTCCAAAGTCTTCCAGCACAACTTAGGTATATTTCGGAATAGGTCGCCAAGCAAGGAAACAAAGCGATTTTGTACAAGACGGACAACTTAATGATACGCGAGCACACTGACTTGTTGCTTATAACTCTCTCTGACTATTCTGACTGTCGACTTCTGACCATGACTCTTTGACTCTCTTCTCACTGTCTTCACTGCCCTTTCGCAGGGCCTTATATAAGGGTACATTTGGTTATCGGAGTTTGGTGGGGATGGATGATTCTAGTCCTTACAGATAGGGAATGACGTGGCGGTCGGAGTTTTCGCAGGGTTGGACTTTAACCTGAAATCTCTGTACCGGTGAGTAATTTGCCTTAGTCTAGTTATGTTAGTCTAAATGCTATTTATGTAACTTATCTATTCTAACAGATAAGTATTGGCTGTCTCGCATAACAGTGGGACGACGACCGCCAACCGGTAGGGTTGCTGCGTTTCTGGTGGAAACTAACCTAAGCTACGCGCACGATGCGAAGAATCGTTTGGTCTTGGCTGCCATAGGCATTCTACGTTCTCGGATCGAAGTTAGCGGCCATTGTGCTCAAGCGAGTACAGGATTAAAAGATTATATTTGTTTGCTTCTAACGGCATCTAAGATTGACTAGACGTTTTGTCCATCGTTTGTAAGTGCTCGAGAAACATGTAGAAAGCTGTATTGCTAATGGTTATCTCTTTCTTACCGACCATAAATGAGATATTCGCACATGTTGGAATTTATTCCATAAATGTAGAACAAACTCAATCTATTATTTCTTTAAAAGGTAGGATCAATTGAACCGGCTATTGCTCTGTATATGCATACATTGTATCTTCAGTTAATATACATTGTATGTTGTTCCGGGCATGGGACCCTCGATCTTCAATTGTTAATATTGGACTGTTGCTCCTCTGTTTCGATCTCTTGCGTTTCTTTCGTAACGTTTCTTTCGCTGGTTGAAGACGTGTCTCACAACGTGCTCCTAGAGTTACTATTCTGATATAAATCTTATTTCGTATTTTATAATAGTGTGGTTTTCTTTAATACCCATACTCCCAATAGCACATATTTTGATTCTGCAGTCCGGTATACTGCGAGTATAGAAACGATAGTCATATGAGGGTGAGATGGGCACGCATTATGTGTAAGGTTACATTGTGTACTGAAAGAGACTGTTTCATCCAGTATATACTTCTAATGAATATTTACTTCTAATGAATAATTAGATTAGAAATAAAGTTATCTCATTCTTACCGACCATAAATGAGATATTCGCACAAATATTTTGATTCCGCAGTCCGGTATACTGCGAGTGTAGAAACGATAGTCATACGAGGGTGAGATGGGCACGCATTATGTGTAAGGTTACATTGTGTACTGAAAGAGACTGTTTCATCCAATATATACTTCCAATGAATATTTACTTCTAACAAATAATGAATAATAATTCACTTCTAATGAATATCTAAGTACAGTTATGTGTGTTTTATTAATTTCATTTAAAAAGAAATTCTTGGGCGTTGATAGGTTAAAAGAAAAGGTTGCCGCAGAATTGTCCTCGAGCTTCAATTTCAAGGTCGAATTTTTTCTTGTTGTCGCCGCGCGTAGGATACAATGCGATAAAAGGAAATTTGACCGTGAAATTCAAGGACAATATTTTGCGTAAACTCTTCTTTAGAAGACATTTCTTTGCAGCTTGTGTATTTTTTCAATTCCACTTAAGCTTTGCCAACTTCCGAGGAGAATCAAATGTTGAAGAGATAATAGAGCGAACGTACCTTGACTAGGCGAAGAGAGTCCGAATGGAACCTTGAAAGTCCGGAGAGAGTTTGAATTTTCCATGGTGGAAAGTTGTTCATCAGGAGTATTATGGACCACCGTGGGATCACCGTGTGAACGCTTCTTCGATTCTTCGGAAGCCTTCCTGCCTGCTCGGAACGCGGATGAAAAGCCCCGGTCTTGAAGCGGGGCGGAAATGCCTCGAGAGTCCAAGAGTAGTTGAAGAAAAGGAAATCGATGAGTATTAGAGCGTCCCTGCTCGGGAGTAGCCTAATTCTCGACCTAATTTCGATAATCAATTATGCTGCTAGTTTTTGAGAATGTTGCATATTAACACTAGGTTTTAGACTATTTTAAAATAACTATTTTAAAAGTGTTCAAAAGAATTTAAGAGAATGTGAAAGAATGAAAAAGTGTTTAAAAGAATTCTCGACCTAATTTCGATAATTAATTATGCTGCTAGTTTTTGCGAATGTTGCATATTAACACGAGGTTTTAGACTATTTTAAAATAACCATTACAAAGAGACTATTAAGAGTTAGCTAAAAATAACTATTTTAAAAGTGTTTACAATATAAAAGGAACTATTTAAAAATAACAAGAACGTGCTGCTCAAATCTTTAGCCTTTTCTTTTTAATAACATATCCCCGAAGAAATAAATTTTTTGAACAATCCCTCATGGACGTGTATAACCTCAATAATTTTGAATTAAAAATATCAGAACTCGTCACTCGGACGGATCCTGTGGACCCAGTGTCAACAAAAATTTTCTATTAATTTCGTTCCGCTGGAGAAACGGGAGATAAGCGAGATTGTCCAAGTAAGACGAGGAGCGAATTTATTATTTTCAGCATCGTCAGTTACGGGGAGCGTCCTGTGCAAAAATTCCGCGCCGCACAAGACGAATGGAAGCCATGGGACCGAGAGATACATGGACGCCATAACCGCGCAAATTACCGAGGGGGTGGAAAGCTTCTCTTTATTACCCGCGAAACTTCATAAGCTGAAGTCGTTGAATATTTTCCGCATAATTCGCAAAAGATTCTTATCGGTTAAAAATTAGCTGCGTGCACCAACCGCGAAATGAAATGGAGATCTCGTTAAATTCTGACGAACGTCCTGCCAAAAAATTTGACCGGGCTTGAACCGGAGGATTAATGATCTCGTTTGTTTGTTTTTTCTCTCGTCATTTTCTCTTGCCCGGGAGATCTAGGAGAGATCAGCGGCACGGTTCCGCCTCCCGGAGCCTGATGACAAAATGATCTTGTCCGCGGTGTATAAATCCATCTTCGAGAAAATGTTAATATTTAGAGCAACGCGTTTCCCATTGAGAACACCATCAGTCATTCGAGCACCGGGCATCATCAATCTCCGGGCAGAGAATATCACCAATCACACTCGAGAGAACACGTTCAACCCGATACGAGAACGCATCAGTCAGTCGGTCATCCCTCGGTAATACTTACGATTAGGCGACCGGTACTTGCTAACCTTCCCCCGGGGCCGGGGACGGCCCATCTGCGGCAAGATCAAGTCACCGAACGGAAAAATCCGGGCGGACACTCGATAATTGACACTCAATACGATCAGTCGATATAGTTGCACTAATTCGTCGCGACTGACAATGAACAAACGGGGCGGCGGCGCCCTGGACTGTCGAAACCGTTTCACGTCGACCAAATTTGCACGCGTACGACTCAAAAGCTCAAAAACCAGCGGACTCCGGTCAATGATAGTCACATTTCTGACACATTCTCGTAACAATTTGTTGGATTATATTTTGAAACGTTTGTAATCCTTGGTCCCCCAAAGTGAAGTTTAACCTATAATTTTTGTCCAGTCTTCAGGCGTTTAAAAATCGCGGACGAATTTTTGCAACCGTCTTGCCTTTCCTCTTTGTCAATGCCTTTCCTGTGATCCTTCATTTAATTATGACTCAACGGAGAGGGGATGTTTACGACCATAATAAAGCTTACGGGCCGCCCCATTATTCCATAAGCAATGAAAAAATTTGCATCGACAGCGAAAAGTATTATTTGAGGGACAATTATTGGAATTCCCCTTGGTAAAGCACGGGGGTCGAGGAATTTATTACTTCACTTTCAGCGAGCGATTAACGCTTCGACGGTGACAAAATTCTGTAGAATCGAGAGTAATTTATATAGCCCTTAAGTGGGCCTTCAAAATGTCCTTTAAAAATGCAGTCATTTAAGTATATTTAATATTACGTATTTATAATTAAATTCCGCCCTTGTTGAAATGGTAACAGAAATGTGAGATATCTAAATTGTATTATTCTAAAAATGTATTATAATTTAAAACAGTTTCTGCATTACCAGCTGCCTTTGTGTTTAATAAATTGTTCAAGTATGGTACCAGTAAATGCACTCGGCTTCACATAATGGCGAGAATGAAAAATGTCGTATGAAACAGAAATATTTCAGATCAGATACCATGCCCGACTTTTGGAGATAAAATAGCTTCGAGTGTGAACGATTAATAGCGACACGTTAAATAATTATCAGCATAAATTTGAACGTAGCTGTATTGGGTCGCATTAAAATAGTACTGCACATATACTTGCATTTTGCAGTTCCTAACTACAAATTTAACCCATAGGGGGAAACCCGGGGTTTTTCACCGTCTTCGGACAAACTGGGTCGTTTAGGTTCACGACTAATTTTTTATATTACTCTGGGTTTTAAGAAAACCGAAAAATTCTAGAATGCATCGGAAATGCATTAAAGTCCTATTTTATCGCAGCTAGTTCACTATATAGGGCAGGGGACCCAGTTACAGTGTTTACTCGATAAATGTCCAAAAGACGGGTCTAGCCAGGGACATATATCGGCCAGGAGATACTATTCTTTGATCCACGCGACCTTGCACTTCTCGGCGAGGTCTCTCTTCTTGGCCCCTGACCAAGAGGTATACCTCGCGACAGTGGGGAAAGTTCTGGGACTTTTATAGGCTAGGTATTTGGGACATATATCGAGGAAAGACTCGGCGACCGAAGCCACTCGAGCTTGGGGGACCCTACGATGCCTAAGAGCCTAGGGACCTTAGGATGTCTAAGAGTCTAGAGACCCTAGGATGCCTACAAGCCTAGGGACCCCAGGGTGCATAAGAGCCTAGGGACCCTGGAATGCCTAAGAGTCTAGGGACCTTAGGATACCTACAAGCCTGGGACCCCAGGATGCATAAGAGCCTAGGGACCTGAGGATGCATAAGAGCCTAGGGACCTGAGGATGCCTACGAGCCTGGGGACCCTGGAATGCCTAAGAGCCTAGGGACCGTAGAATGCCTAGGGTCCTTAGGGTGCCTACGAGCCTGGGGACCCTGGGATGTCTAAGTGCCTAGAGACCCTAGGATGCCCAGAAGCCTAGGGACCCTGGGATGCCTAAGAGTCTAGAGACCCTAGGATGCCCAGAAGCCTAGGGACCCTGGGATGCCTAAGAGTCTAGAGACCCTAGGATGCCCAGAAGCCTAGGAACCCTAGGATGCCTATATTAATTATATTTATTTTTTAAACATACTGAATATTAAAAGAGACCTATCACATATATATTGACCGACTTCAATGGCAAAAATTTAATATTTCTTTTTTAACATTATACTTTAGAAATACGTATAATTAATATTGGTGCCCCCAGAGTAATCGGGTCTCTCAGCCTATACCAGTACAGGAATTCTGAAAGAATCAGATAAGAATCACTAAGTAACTCCAAACAATTCCTAAGAATTTCTAAACAATTCCGAATAATTCCAATTTCCAGAAGATTCGTACAACCCGTATTGCACGCTCGCCGAGTCTCGACCCGAAGAGGGTCGATCTCCGGGTCGACAAAAAATTCGACGAAGAACCAGGAGCAGCCGAAAACCGTGGCTATCATCAGGAAAATTATTTCCCGCATTCGCACCCTGCTTCATCGCGGGGAAAGATCGATCCACCGACGGCAACAGATACTTCCGGCCCGGCTCGATCCGTTCTTCCTTTCCCCGGGTCGCGAAAACAACGCGAAACGAGTTCGAGCGGCGGGGTGAGGGTTAGGGGTCGACGAAGGCGGCGGTGCCGGGGGTAGGGGAGGGGGAGAGGGAGGGGTGGATCGGATCCCCGCGTAAACGAAGGTATCCACGGGAGCGTTTCGTAGCGCGAATTTATCGAGCTCGACTAAGCTGGAATTGCGCGAACCCGGCGAACACGATACGGTTACGCCACGGATCGAGAACCATCCCCTCCCCCCCCCTCCCCGGCCCCTCTTCAACGAACCGATCCGATCTAGTCCGATCCGATCCTTCCTATACCCTTTGCTCTTTCTCGGCCAGGTCGTTCCGTGCGGAAGCGCAAATACGAAGGTCCGAGAGCTGGATCCGTCGATCCCGAAGAGCCTGGCCCCTCGATAATTCCGCTCTTCTTCTCCGCCCGCGCGGCTCGCTCTTCCGTAACGGGATCGTTGCAGATTCGTGACGAACGCGAAACGGTTGGATTTCCCGGGCAGGAATTAAAGACGCTACCCGTCTTCCGTCGAAACTTTCCCGAGGATTATTCCGCAGTCGAAAGGTCCCCGTCCCACCCCCGCCCCCCCCCCCCGGTTTATTAACACTTGCCCCGGATCCCGAGGGCCGATATTTAGCTTCCCGGTGGCCATCCGGGCTACTCGGGCCTGCGGCGAATCACCGCGATCATCGGGCTCCCGGGATCCATCTCGCCAAGATCGATACCCATCCTCGGTCTAATTTATTACCGATCGATTTCACCCCTTGGTCCGCAAGTCGCCCCTTTCGGCAGCGTTCTCCAAAATGTCCGCCCCCGGAAGATTTTACAGTCTTCGGGTGTCCAATGAAATACTTGCTCCTCGATGCGTGAAGTTATGATATATTGATCTATGAGCGATCTCTTGAATTCTAGGGTAATTGCCAGCAACCCCCGTGAGTAGATTAACATTGAACTTTGCCACGGTTGAATTAGTAGTCGTGTTCCTTTGTCTGACAATTGTTGAAACTGTAAGGATTCAGTCGTGAGAGACGACAGAATTTTGTGTTGAGGCGTTTGCAGTGTTTACTCTGTATATGTCGGAAATGCCTAGAGTATAAAAGTCCCAGAACCACCCCTGCTACTAACTACCGTCCTATGAGGGGTCAAGACGCTCGAGTAACCTCGCCGAGGAGTGCAAGGTCGCGTGGATCAAAGAATATAGTATCTCCTGTCCGATATACGTCCCTGACTAGGCCCGTGTTTTGGACATGAATCGAGTAGACAATGTATCGGCGTGGGCCAGAATCGACTGCGGCGTAGAACTCGCGGAAGTCCGAGGGATGAAGGAATTTGGTAATTTCGCAATTTGCTAAACAGTTCGTTGAAAACTTCAACGATGCTCGCTTTAGTACGCCGAGAATAAAAAGAGGTCTCGAACGAATTTTTCGTTCTACAATCCTCAAAATCCACGGGCGATTACATTCCGTGATCGTAACTAACGATCCGAATCATGGTTTTTTAATTTGTCTTCCATTCCGCCGTGGCTCCGCGAAAAGAATGTAATTGTAGGTATTACTCGGCAGCACAATGGGAGCGAGCACAATGGCTCGAATGTTTGATTCCGAGGAAAATGTGAAAATTTTCGCTGTTCAAAGGAAAGGTATCATGCCCGGAACTTTGCAGCGTGCTTTCTGTAAGCGTTCCCCATACTTTGCGCTAATAATATATATATATATATATATATATATATATATATATATATATATGTCTCGCAGACTATAATAAATGCAGTTACCAGTCCGCTTACGTCGGGAACAATGACGTTCGCTTGAAATATTCAGTCGTACGTTCCTTCCAGCACTGACCGACTTCGCATGAAGCTTCCGCGAACGACTTTTCGAAAGACTTTTTCTTTTTTAAACAATAAAAACCAGAACGAACAAAATTCAACGTTCTTTTGGACAGTGGTTCGAAAAACACAGCGACTCACTTGTCCGATCAAGCATACCGGGAGGGTCTTCGGTGACCCCAACAAAATTTCTTTAACTTCTTCAGGACATTTATACACTCGAGGACACCTGAGAAAATTCCCACAGAATTTTCCAGGGATCCTAGTAGGCTACTTCGTGAAAGTGGAACACTGTACCACTTGAGGGTCAAGTTAACCTCGTTAAAATTGCTCCGGAGGACTCGACATTTTTCGAGAAGCTGGAAGAGTTTGTTTACGAGCCACAAAGAGAATAATTAAACTTCGCACGGCTGTTCAACACTCGAACCACCGAACCGGTCAGAATAGGATCGCTAACTGTGGAAACTATGAAAACGTTTTCACGAGAAGTTGTTTAATATATCTCTCCTTTGGAGTACTGAGCAAATTCAATTTTGCTGTTATTCCAAAGTGATAAGTCTAAGTCGCGTTTAGGGCTCGGTAGTTCCAGTGTTAGGCTAGTAACAAAAATTGTCAAGTTGTGGCTAACGTCGGTACGAGCAGAACGCATAAAAATCCTAGTTTCTAGGGATTTTCCCATTCAAAGGGGAACTGGCCCAGCGAATGTTCTTTTCTTGTGCTTCTAGTGGCAAAAATATTCCACACCAATGAACTCTCGCGGATTCCGTCCCGATTAAAACGGCAACGGCACAATTTCCGAGGCGGGCAAGGTGTGCGCGAATCCCGAGGCGATTTTCTCGCCGATGATCGGCGTCGACGGATAAATGCACCGCCGCCGCCGTCGGGGAACGTATTCGCGAGATAAACGGCCGGCTGGCTGCCGTTAATGCATCGATTACCGAGCGCACGGACAACAATATCAATCCGCGGGATATCGAGCAATCTTTCGCGAAGGCTCGCGACCGTTTATCACCGGTTACGGGATAGATAGCGGGAGGAGCCGTTTGTGCGGGAACGGTGGCGAAACGACGACGACGACGCGGGACAGAAAACGGAAACAAAAGGGATCTGTAGACAGAGAAAGAGAGAGAGAGAGAGAGAGAGAGAGAGAGGGAGAGCGAAACGGGCCGGTATCGTCGTAATTGCGAAACAAGAGACGCGAAATGGATTCCTGTCTCCGCGATAAAAAGCCGCTGTTCGCGTCGCTTTGACGTCGCGCGTCGACGAAGCCCGCGATTACCCTGCACGGAACATCAAGTTTCGTACGCGCGTCGGTTTCCGTCGAGCGGGCCAGGAAAGAAATCAAGGAATTTTCTAGAAAGGAGGAAAGAGAGAGAGAGAGAGAGAGAGAGAGAGAAGTAGGGAAACGTCCGTCCCTTTGCCACGGACACAAGCCCCGGCCCCCGACACGATTATAAAGTCCTGCCGCGGAATATGCGTCTGGCCGAGATTATACTCGGGGAAAATAATCGCGAGCCCATTTCGGTGAAAGCCACGCGTACAAAGTAATTAGTCTGATTTTCCAGCAGTGCCACCGGGCGCCGCCGTGCCTTTTCTCATTCTCTCTTTCTCTCTCTCTCTCTCTCTCTCTCTCTCTCTCTCTCTCTCTTGATATTTCTCTTCCTTCTTTCCCTCTCGTTTCCGTTTACCGCCGCGACCACTCTCTCCTCGCCTCTCTACTCTCTTCTTCGCCACTCCTACGGCTTTTCTCCGCTCGAAACTCCGCTCCACTCGGCTCCGAGTCTTGCTTCGTTATCCGGCCGGTCATAGGCGTAGCGAGTGTCCAGGGATTTCGCGAGGATTCGACGGACTCGTAGATCCTTCTCCGAAACGGGATCCTCTTTAGCGCTTGGATCGCATGAAAAATTATCGTGATTAACTGGCGATAAGCTCTGCGATGAGATACCTCCCCGAGGCTGCGAGACGATCTGCCTCTGGCTGCTGGATCTTCGAATTTGGACTTGTACTGCTTTTCACAGCTACTGTACCGCGGACCTAAAACAAAGAACAATGTATTTATCTTGTTCTTATAGTTATTCTGTCGTAGTACTACGGACCTAAAATATAGACAAATTTATTTATTTCGATTTTACAGTTATTCTATTGTCGTACTACGGACCTAAAATATAGACAAATTTATTTATTTGGTTTTTACAGTTATTCTATCGTCGTACTACGGACCTAAAACAAAGAGCAATGTATTTATTTTATTTTTATAGTTATTCCACCATATAGTACAGGCCTAAAATATAGAACAATTTATTTATATTATTTGTATAGTTATTCTATCGTAGTACCACGCACCTAAAATATATAACAATCTGTTTATCTTATTTTTATAGTTACTCTATCGTCATATCTAAAATATATACCAATTTATTTATTTTATGTTTATAGTCATTCTACCGTACTACAGCCCTAAAATATATATCAATTTATTTATTTTATTTTCATAGTTATTCTACCGTACTACAGCCCTAAAATATATACCAATTTATTTATTTTATGTTTATACTCATTCTACCGTACTACAGCCCTAAAATATATATCAATTTATTTATTTTATGTTTATAGTCATTCTACCGTACTACAGCCCTAAAATATATATCAATTTATTTATTTTATGTTTATAGTCATTCTACCGTACTACAGCCCTAAAATATACACAAACTTATTTCTTTTATTTTTATAGTTATTCTACCGTACTACAGTCCTACAATATATACCAATTAATTTATTTTATTTTTACAGTTATTCTATCCTCATACCTGAACGATATCATAATTTATTTATTTAATTTTCGTCTAGGTCGTTCCCCAAAAATAAAAAGCCGAAGCTCGTGCAGATTGATATTGATTAAAACTTCTCTTAAAAACTGCTGCCCTCACGAGGAGGGGGACGATAGTATCATGAATAGAAAACGACCTGACGGTAATTAGCACAGGTGATTAACAGATTAGCAGAGATTTGACCGTAGAAACGAGCGGATCTCCGTTCGTACAGAATGATCTGCCGTAAAATGACGCACGATCTTTCTGGAATTAATTTTTGGGGGGACGACGGCGGTGGGGAGCGTCTAATTAAGAGCGTAATCCCGAAAGAAACGTCGAAATCGGTGAAGAATTGAATTTTTTACTACGACGCTGGACAAAGCGTCCCAGTTTCGCAACGGTGCGGCGCCGGAGTGGTACGTATCAATGGCAAAGGGTTAATCAAAATTAAATATAAAATTTTTTTCATATTCTAGTTCCGTAGCGTCGTAAAACCCGAGAACCCGAGAACGCGCGGGTTTCTTCCGAAAAAAATGATGAATATCACGTTCGCGTGGATCGGTATTCTCGCGCGCTTTATCCCGGTGGCGTTTATTAGTTTCGATCGTTGTGGATATTCTCTTTTTTTTTTATTTTATTCCAGTTGATTGAATTCGCTGTTTCGAGCGAGACCACAGCTTCTGTTTCCTGCAGGTAAGGCGGCGTTGATTAAAAACCAACTCCGGTTAGAATCGTTTTTGCGGAACGATTTTCACTAGAAAAAGAGTATGCGTGTATTCTTCGTTCTGTTCGAGCGAGCCTGGTCGGACGGAAATTGCTCTGTGGAGCACTGGAATGGGTCGGGGCATCTAAGCCACGCCCACTCGGGGTAATTTCGGCAGGTGCGGTAGTTGGCATCACGGTAGATCATTTTCTGCGCGAAACTTATTTGTTATTTTCGGCGTTTATCGCTGCAGACATGGAATTATGTAAGATTCATGGTTGTTGGGACTGCGGTAGAACATTTTTTGGGGGGTTAGATAATTTCCAATCTTTGGAAATTTTATTAGGGAATTTCTGCTTGGTCCCTATTTTGTTAAAGCAGCACATTTCTAAGTTTACAGTGACATTGTTTCCAACCTGATAGAACGATTTCCATGGGAGAGAATTTCTACGCAACCCCTATTTGTTACAAAGTAGAACAACTCTATATTAATAGTTTCAATCCATTAAAACGATTTCTATGGAAGAGGATTTCTATAGGATCTCTATTCGTTACAATTAAAGTAGAACACGCACAACTATGCATCGCATTATATCCGACCTGTTGAAACAAAAGGGAATTTCTGTGTCACCACTATTTGTTACAGCTGCAAAATATTTTTACTCCGCGATTGTACTATCGTCAACCCATTAAAGCAATTCGGAGAGTACATTTCTCTATAATCGCAGTGTATCCGCCGTTCCAGTAGAACATTTCCTGGATTATGTAATCTTCAACCTATTAAAACAATTAAGACAGGAGATTTCTATGCGACTGCCGTGCGTCACAATTTCAATAGAACATTTCTACCTTGCGTATTACGCTATCTTCAAACTGAAACGATTAACAGAGAAATTTCCTATACAATTCTTTTGTATTAATATTCCAGCGAAACGTTTCCAGGTTGAGCTATACAATGTCCACCCGGTAAAACGATTAAGAAAAGGAATTTCTGCGCGTCGCGATGTTAGCATCACATTTCTACCTTGTTTTACAAAACTTCCATTGAAACGATTGACAAAGGAAATTTCTCTACGTTCTAGTATTAATATTCACGATTAAAACAATTAATACTCGAGATTTCGACGTACCGCCTGCGTGTCGTAATATTAATATCACATTTCTACCTTCCACCAAAACGAGAGAAAATCAGTATACCTCGCAATTTCGTTACCTCGTTTCTATCTTCCGTAAATGTCCACGGTCTGCTCACAATTTGCCGAAGCTAATTGCTCTGTCACCGAAAACAGGATCGAGAAAAAAATCGACCGGAGCCTCGTGTCGTTCGTCACCAACTCGCACAGCCGCAAGGTTGCGGTTTCCGGTGGTTGGGTCCAAGTGGAGTATGGGGTTAGATGGCGCTCGGATTTAGAATCAACGTATAATACCTACTCGTCTACGAGCGTCTTGCGGCTCTCGTCTCGACAAACCTGCGGCGGAAAGAAACGAAAAAAGAAAAAGAAAAACCGCAAAAAAAAAGAAGAGATGCTCTGAAAGACCGCGCGGTTACGCGCGTGGCCTCGCAGCGTCGGCGGCCGCGAAAAAGTGAGCGTCGCGACGCTGCCGCTCGGCGTCGGGGGAATTTCATTCGGCCGCACGGCGGAACGTTCCACTGTCCCATTTCCGTCGGCTCGCGGCTCGTCTCACCCCCTCACCCCCTCCACCATCCCCCTCCACCCTTGTTTTCGAGCTCTCTCACGGTTCGTTTAGCCCGTTTCTCGTCACCAAGCACAGCCAGTTTATTTAAACGTTGCTTAAACGCGCGGCCGGAACGGAAAAGGATTCGACCCGACTCGGCCCGGCCCGGCCCGCGGCTAGGCCGATGCTCTCTCTCTCTCTCTCTCTCTCTCTCTCTCTCTCTCGTTGCCGCAATTCCTCCAGGAATCGGAGGGGGTTCGGGGGATTCGAGGGGGTTTTGGATGATTCGCCTAATTTGCCATCCCGGTCGCGCGAAGATGGCGAGGTCTCACGGCAGGTTGCGACTCGGTTTTCTCACGGTTCCCCGGGAAACCGGGGTTCCCCCTTTTAACCCGGACGGACGGGGGTAGATCCTGTAACCCCCCGGGAGCGAGGTTGCGTCGGGAACGAGCTGCAGAGGAGCCAGAAGGACGGGTCAGAGGGTTGAGACGCCCGGCGTCGACGCGAATAAAGCGGCCGACGTCGAATTCGGCCGATTATGCAGCCGTGTGTTTGCTACTCGTTAGGGGGTCGACCTACTTGGTCGACTTCTCGCAGTCTCTTAAATCTCGCGCTTTAAAAAATGCACACCGCACCCAGGGAACCAGGGGAAAATGAACGTTGTTCGCCCAGGATCCCTTCTTCGCCCCCTTTTTTTACCCCCGTCTGCTTCGCTGTGCTCCCATCTGTGGGGTCCGCTCAAACTATACTCCTCCACGCGATCTAATAATACCTCAATAGCGGTCCAGCACGCCTAGAATAATAATAACAATACTGGTAATAATACGAAAAAATATTAAGTACAAAAGTTGCACGGAGGGGGAGATATTGTCAAGTGAGAGATTCCAAGGTCACCTCGAATTCTTCACATGGAAAGCCCCATCTACACGAATAGTATTAAACTGTAAGATATCAAAGATATTAAGGGAGTATTAAATTATACACAAAAAGGTAGTGACCTCTGCATGACCTACACCTAATGGCTAACCAGATACGAAACAATTTTCAACACTCACTTACTATTTCACATAGATATCTATTTCTCACTTACGGTAAATATTAGATCTAGGTCACGCGAAGGTCAACACACGTTCACTACGGAAGCGTCAACGGTGGATAGGCGGAGCGAGCGGGGGCCCCGCCCCCTTTGCTCCCGAGACTTCTTGCAAGGCGCGAACAGTACTTCGCTCGACTTCGAGTCCGAAGGTAAACAAACGCGAGCGAGTACGGCTGAAGTTACAATTTTCGATCAGCTGGGAACGAACGGGCCGCTGGGCTGACTGAACGGACTATGCTTGGAGATTCGTTGCGAAATTGCTGAGAGCCCGATTCCCGTCGATTTCGGCGACAAAGGGGAAATAAAATACGGGAGGCTGGTAGCTTCTTATCCGATTCGTCCCGGGACATTATTTGCATTTACCCTGGCCCCTAGTCGCTCTCTCTCTCTCACTCTCTCTCTCTCTCTCTCTCTACTGGGTTTAACAGTGGCCCCCGATCTATCGCGAGCGACACTCTTTTCTTCTCTCGCCGGGGCGAAAGCCGAGGGGAAAAGTCGCAGACGGAGACGAGACCCTGCGAGACGACCGCGAGGGGTTGCTGGGGGGAGAGCAGGAGGGGGGAGGAAAGGAAAGGGAGCCAGGGGTGAGCGAAGTTTGCCGCAAGGCGGCTGGGACGATCTTTCGAGTTAATCAGGGACCGCCAGTGCCAGACGTCTCGAGACGAGATTCGATAGGGAGAGGAGAGAACAAGTTTTCGGAAGAGTGCGGCGAGAATCCCGCGGAAAGTCAAAGTGTACGCGGTAGATGGATGGCGCCGGCGATGGGGTGCGGGGGGAGGTGGGGGGTGGTTAGTGGAGCAACGGGGTGGTACGGCGGAGTTGCAGGGGGTTGGGAACCGTCAGGAAACTGGACAGGATTGCCTGCCGGCTCGACGCCTTCCCGTCGATGCGACCCCGGGGGAAGTTGAACGGATTGTAACTTCCGACAATGGACTTGCGCGTCGGCCGGCGATGGCCTACCCGAATGGCGACGCGATTGTACACGAAATGCTGAACGGTACGGTTCTCTTGATCAATCGCTAGGCGACGCCGACGCCGACGCAAATAATCGCTGCGAGCCCGACCGGGAACGGACAAACGAACGGAGAGTGGATAATGGAGCGGCAGCGGGGAATAACATGCTGCGGACACGGTTAAACACCGGAGGATGCTGGGAACTGAGCAACAAATTGCGCCAGCTGGACCTGAATCATGCCTTTCGAGTAGAATCACCTAATGTCTTGATTGAACGGGGTCTTTAAATAATTTTGATAAACTGTAAATATAATTCCTTTGGTTGAACTAGCTTTTCTAGTAGTAACGACCAAGGTAAGGGATACAATCACTGTGGGGGTGCCAATTTGTGTGACTATATTAATTATACTCATTTTTAAAGCATAGCGAATATTAAAGGAGAGTGCTAGAATTGAACGGGGTCTTGAAATAACTTTGATAAACTGTAAACAATATAATTCCTTTGGTTGAACTAGCTTTTTTAATAGTAACGACCAAGGTAAGGGATACAGTCACTGTAGGTGTGCCGATTTCTGTGCATATATTAATTATACTCATTTTTAAAGTATAGCGAATATTAAAGGAGAGAGCTAGAATTGAACGGGGTCTTGAAATAACTTTGATAAACTGTAAACAATATAATTCCTTTGGTTCAACTAGCTTTTCTAGTATTAACGACCAAGGTAAGGGATACAATCACTGTAGGGGTGCCAATTTCTGTGCCTATATTAATTATACTCATTTCTAAAGCATAACGAATATTAAAGAAGAGATATATAACATATTAACTGGTTTTAATGGAACAAGTTTAATATCTCATTTTTAATATCACTCCTCAATTATAAGTAGAATTAATCAGTGATTGTCAACCCCATAGTAATTGGGCCTCTTACCAGTACAGGTATTCATGGCCCCTCACAGGGTATACTCCGCGACAGTGGGGTACTTCTGTGACTTTTATCGGCTAGGCATTTGGGACATATATATAAAGTAAACACTGTACTGTGGGAGCACCTATTACTGTGCCTGTAGGAATTACTAAAAGAGAGATATATGACACATTAACTGATCTTAATAGAAAAATTTAATATCTCTCTTCTACTATTCATCACAATTTAAAAATAAGTATAATTTATTAATAGGCAGAGGAATTGGCAGCCCCACAGTAATTGGGTTCCTCACCCCAGAGTGCGGATTTCAAGCACGTGTAACAAACACAAGGAGCTCCGATTTGCAACTGTACACAGCAAAAGAATTAAGGAACGTCACAGTATCAGCTTCCGCCTATTAACCCTTAACGATCCGGAAGTATTTCAAGTTTACTTCCCACGGGCTCCCAATCTATTTTTCATACAAAGACAAACTGCAGACTCAACATTTTTATATCAACTATAAATATTCATATTTTACTTTATATATATATAATGAGGTCTTTCTATTATCAGGAAAGGAATTCGATGGGACACAAACTAATTCTTGGTTGCCCTGAAAAAGAGTAATTTTCTTTTATATTAAAACTTAACATTTACACTATTTACATTTAATTAATTTTCACCTGAAAAAGAGAAACGACAAATTATGTCTATTCCCAACTCCTTTTCACTATAAATTCTCTCTCTCTCTCTCTATTGTGCACGTGTCTGTTGCGTTCTTTCTTCTGTCTTCTACTCACTTTCTATAAATTGCTTACAGCGCATTACCTAACAGTCGTGTACGCCGGTTTCCACTTTACCCACGCTCTTGTGAGCGTGGTAAATTCAAATTTAAGAAAGTATATTTTCTTTACATATATATTTATATTTTATTTTTGCCGCCATCATTGGACCCTGTAAGTAAAACTGCCCTGCCGCTTATATCTCGGCATTGGTCCACTAAGGGTTAAAATCGCCGAAAGAAGAAAGACCTCCAGGCAAACAATATTTAACGAACAGTTGCGACGCTGTCGCTCGATCTTTGTTTCCCGGCGCGGGTTCCGCGGGGCTCGCGGGAGACTGACGGGCCGGGGTCGCGGGAAAAAAAAGAGGCTCGCGAAGATGATTAAGGGTGGCCCGTAAATTCGGTTTGCGGGGATCTCGGGCAGCAGGCTCCGGGATAACACTCGATACGTCAGTTTCACCCTCGCCGGGGGTGTTTCGGTCGGTGCACCGGACTCTCGTCGGCCAAGGGGGTGGCGACCCTCGGTCGTTTGCGAGATCGGCGAACCTGTCGCTCTCGGTCCCGAACCTGTTCCCCTCCGATGTCGAACGAGTGGCGCGACAGGGATGTGTGTGCGAGCGCGCTCGCTTGCGCACGTGTCCCCTACGGGGGGAGGGGGTGAATGTTTCGGCGTGTTGTGTCCCGATGGGCGATGGGCGATGGGAAGTTGAGTCGTACAATGGCTCTCGTCGGGCTTACGAGCTAATCTTTTATCTCGGCGTGGCACGCGTCCTCGACCCATCTGGCAAAGTTTACGGGCGGGGGTCGATCGGTCTATCACGAGGATATTACGTAGCTGGAATGGCGGCCGGAATAACGCCGGCATAACGACGGCATAAGCTCCGGCGTGAAGGGGTGGCCGGGCGATTTACGCGCCGCGTTATTTTCTCCCCGGCCGTTCTCCTTCGGGCCCGACTCCGACCCGGGATTACATCGAGCCGGCAGGCTTTTATTATATCATCGTCGGGTCTATTCGCGCGAATTAAAACCCATCGGCTCGCGGCGACGAGCCCCGACGACAGGTCAAAGGGGGACGGCCACGTTGCAACCCTTACCTCGACCGTTTCCCTGCGACGTGCAGTTATTCCAGGGATGCGAAACTACGTATGCTTCCCTGTTTGCGGGACTCCGCAATTCTCCCCCGCCACTCGCTATGCCAATTGTCTCGCGCAGGGTACACCGGGAAAACTTTCTGCAGATTGATACAACGCAAATTTCTTTTTTTTTTTTTGGACACTGTGTATGCCCGGATATCTGACATATAATTTAACCATTTGCACGCGAAGGTATTTTTACTCCGAAACGAAACTAGAATATCTCCATTTTGTATAGTTTTTTTTTTGGTCGTGTTATACACACCAAAATGGCGCAATTTACTCGTACAATGGTGAAGTGTTTAGTAATTTATTATATAATGATACAGCAATTCTTAGTGGCCGTTCGAGTGCTAAGGGTTAAATTTTTAATATAGTGGAGGGTTGTTAACACGTTCACTGCCATAAGTTTAGTAATTTATTATATAATGATACAGCAATTCTTAGTGGCCGTTCGAGTGCTAAGGGTTAAATTTTTAATATAGTGGAGGGTTGTTAACACGTTCACTGCCACGTCGGTCGCATATGACTGAGAGTGATTTTTGACTAGGTTTAGACATTCATTCTTATTGTGACATAAACCGAATTTTATTAGGATCTTTGGAATTCGAAAGGGTTAAAACAGCATCCCCTATAATATTCGGTTGTCCGGAAAGTTCGTGCCGTTTGTCTGTGGCATTAGGATAGGTCTGAATATGTCAGAATGATCGAAAACCAATGGTATATGTGCACAGTTTAAAAAGGTGATCTTTCAGGCATTTTTATAGAAAAAAGTTTGGTTAGGATACATTAATTTTTGTTAGTTTTACACGCTCTTAAATATAGAAGGGAATTGTGCTACTCCATTCACCCTGTTAACCAGACATTACACTCTCAGATTTTCGTCTCCTTAGATCAATACAAAATTCTCATAATGACAAAAATTTTAACTCTTTGGTCGACATGAAAAATCATATTTAAAAGTTCTTCTCCGAAAAACGCACGTTTCGTGAAAGATGGGGAAAGATTATAGAACAAAATGGCACTTATGTTAATTGAATAAATATATATGGAAATTTAAGTCAAGATGACGGGTTCTAATATTTTTAATTTACGATTATTGAGATGGTGAAGATCCATCTACGTGGAATTACTCAACAAACTAATTTCCTTAGATATATATATTATTTTAAAAATGGCTGAAAACTTGGGTAGACACATCCTTCTTATTTTTATAAAGTAATGTAAAATACTCACTTTTAATGCTCCGTAAACCTAGTGCTAAATGTGCCTTAAATGTGTGTGTCCTGAAATGCGTACTTTAAATGTTCGTCCTTAAAAATCGGCACGAACCTTCCGGACAACCCAATACATTCAAAATTTCTAGTTTCGCTTTCATTACTTACATTACTCTGATTCTGTAAGAATCTCTGGGAACGATCTGTAGCAGTTAACGCGTTAAAAGCAACTTTTAGCATTGTCTCCGCGATACCAATATTTCTACCGTCAATAATTACAATTATTGTACCGGTTACGCAGGACCTCGACGTACGCTCTTATGCACACCGAGACTGCATTTATTTTTTCGCTGGCCGGAAGATGAAAACTCTTTCTACTCGCTCGTAGAAGGTACCGAGAAACAGCTGTCACGGATCCGCCATGTATCCGCTGGCCGGTCATAAAACATGGATTTGGTTTCTCGTCGGTCCCGGTGCTGGCTCCCGAACCCCGGCCGCGCGTTGACAAAAGTTTATGCAAATGTGCGCCGTTTTTATAGAAAACTCCGTAGGAGTCCGCCGGAACGCGGCCGATACAGTAAAACTACGGACGTATGAAAACTTTACGGGCGCCCTGTGTGCGTTCGACGATTTCCCAAAGAATTTTACGCGCTGTAAATCCTCGGAACGGCCGAGCGTTCGTCCTCGCTGACAACCAAACAGGAAACGATACATAATTACGCGACTGTTCGCCGTTCCAACAAAAGTTCCGCCGTTCGGGAATCTTCGAGAGCGATCCGAGTCGAGGGTGTGTCTACGATTAGATCTAGATATCAATTAACCGTGGAAAGAGAGCACTGCGTGCCCGAAAGGAATCTTGGGCGCGGAACCGGGAAAAGGACGATCATAATTAGACGCTTCTGTCGACGGGAACGCGGCGGCGAAGCGCGAACAGTCAGCGGGCTGTTCGATTGTTCGGGGGTTCGAGTGGATTGACGGACGGATCAAGTGTCCGTAAGTTTTATAATTAATTAAGTTTAATGTCCCGGTCCGATGGCAGAAATAGAGACAGAGGCAGAGAGGGAGAGAGAGAGAGAGAGAGAGGGTGGATTCGGTTCGCCGAATCGGAACAGCGGGGGAACGGGAGATCAATGGGACGCGAGCTCGAGAGGCGAGCTCATTCGCTGATTGCGTCGAATTTCTTTCGGGGGCTGACTTCGCTAACGAATTCGAGCAAATAGATATTTCATAATTGGCGGAAGCCTGGCCGTATAATTTTACGGCCGCAAACAAGCGGAGGCAGCCCGGCTCCAACGACGGACCACGCTTTTGCTTTTGATGTCCTGCTGAAGGGGATGGAGCGGAGGGGAGGGCGGCTGAAGAGAATCGAACCGGAGAAAATCGAATTAATACGCTCTCGCCCGCCCCCTACCCCTTCCGACCACCCCCACCCCCCGCGCCTCCTGCTATTTCGCCTTCGCCTCTCGTTCCCACGAAACTGTCGAGAAGCGCCCGGGATATTCTCCGAGGAAACGCGGGCCCGCGTCTAGGCCGGGCGACAGGTGAGACAGCTTTGAGCCTAAATTATTTATCGTCCGAGGGGCCGGGCCGTGTCGCGTCTCGTTAACTTTTCAGAACGACTAACGCGCGGATTACGTTGGACGCCGAGCAACGACACGGGACAACTTGTCGAAGAAGGGGACATCTTCGCCCGGACATTTTCTTCGACAAACACTGAACGTCGACCGCGCCCCCCGCCGGACGCCGCGCGGCCGGCAATTTGGAGAAAAGCGGATTCAAAAT
>CM052142.1:6976184-6997335 GCA_028454255.1 Halictus ligatus | reverse complement strand
CCCAGAAGTCCTGGTAAATCTGAATAGTCCTGCCAGAGATCCAACAGATCCTAAAGAAGTAATTGGAATGGTAGTCCAAGGGATCCAAGACTCCACAAACTGGTCCACTGGAGAAAAGGTCATTGGAAATCCCCAATTGCTTCAAAATGGCCCTCTGCCCCCCATAAATCCCTGTACGTCTCAATAGTCCAGTCAGAGGCCCAAGAGGACTTAAATAGTCATTACTAGGGTGTTCCAAGGGCTCTAAGACTTCAAAACATGGTCCACTAAAGAAAAGATCATTGGAAATCTCCAAGAGCTTCAAAAGCGTCCCCTGCCCCCAGTGAAGACACTATGGAAGGCGCAATAGCCTTTTAAGGGGTCTAACAGGTCCCAAAATCGTCCCACTGGGGATCCCAGAATCCCTGGAAGAGTAGTCCAAAGGATCCAAGACTTCAAAAAAGAAGGTCCACTACAGAAAAGACCATCAGAAATCCTCAAGAGTCCATGCCTCCTCATAAATCCATGTAAGTCTCAATAACCCAGTCAGAGATCCAAGAGGTCCTAAAATACTTATTGGGGAGGGTAGTCCAAGGGATCCAAGGCTTCAAAAACCGATCCACGAGAGAAAAGATCATCGGAAATCCTCAAGAGCTTCGAAAGAGTCCTCTGTTCCCAGGTATCCCTATAAATCTCAATAGTCCTGTCAAAGATCCAAAAGGTCCCAAAATAGTCCTTCAGAGGGTACTCCAGGGGACCTCCTAAAAGTGGTCCACTACAGAAAAGATCATCATAAATTCCCAAGAGCTTCGAAAGGGTCCCCAGCCCTCAGAAATCCCTGTAAGTCTCAATAATTCCATCAGAGATCCAAGAAGTCCTAAAATAGTCACTGGAGGGGTAGCCCAAGGGGTCCAGGACTCCAAAAACTGATCCACCAGAGTAAAGATCATCGGAAATCCCCGGAAGCTTCGAAAGGCTCCTCAACCCCAGAAGTCCCAACGATCCTGATGATCAAACCAAGAGGTCCTTTGTCCTCCCAGGGAATCCGCAATGCCCAGACACTCCAAAGGACACTTCTTGTGTGACTGTTGATAGACGTGCGTCCGCAAGGGGCCAAGACTTGCGCGCAATGATCCATCATCTAAGAACATTGTTAGGATCTGTAGCCACGCTCGGTCGCAAGCCAAGAGGTCCTTTGTCCTCCCAGGGAATCCGCAATGCCCAGACACTCCAAAGGACACTTCTTGTGTGACTGTTGATAGACGTGCGTCCGCAAGGGGCCAAGACTTGCGCGCAATGATCCATTATCTATGAACATTGTTAGGATCTGTAAGCTCGGTCGCAAGGGGGTAAAATTTGATATTCGTCCCGGCAGCTCCGTGGACCGTCTTCGCCAGCAGCTAGGTGCCGGAGGGGTCATCGGGGGTTGTCCTGGTTCGGCACCTTTGTGCCTGGATATCTGGCAGCTGGTGTCGCGGGTCTTTCGGCGCGGCTCGGCCTCCGTGCAAAAGGTCCCGGCCGCGGAAACTTTCGGGATAGTTGGCGGGAAAGCACGGAAGCGGCGCCAAGTTTTACCGAGAAACTCTCCTAGGGCCGCTCGAAGGGGCGAATTATGTGGCTTCGGGCTTCCACTTCTGTTCGCCCGCCGCTTTTCTTATACGCGGCTTCCTTTTCCCGTTTCTTCGAGTTATTCGTCACGCTGGCAGGACTTTCTCGCCGAGACGGGAACTATGCCGGTTCTCCTCTTCACCCTCTTTCTCTCTCTCTCTCTCTCTCTCTCTCTCTCTCTCTCTCTCGCTGCCGCTCTTGGAGATGGAGAAGAACGTTCGAAAAATGTCACCGGGTCCTCTGATGACTCGAAGTCGATCGCCCGGAAACTTTTGTCGTCCGGCGGCTCTTTGACAAGACGGCGGAACGCGCGCCCGGTCTTGCGTCCCGGTTGTCGGGGGAGGGGTGCATTATTCCGTCACGTCGATGCCCCCTTAATTCGGAGTTAACCGATGAATGCGACCAACTATGTCGCATAGTTAACTATCCTTTATCGCCTGATTGGCGCAATTGAGAACTCCAAAGGAACGGACGTTCGGAAGATTGTGAATAGTGCGCGAAACCCACGCACAATTAAACCCTTCGCACTCGAGTGGTGACTCTGAAGCATCACTAGAAATCATTGTGGCACTATTTACAAAGAAATTACAAGAAATATTACAAAATTTGTATTCAATGGATCACTAAACATTTAGATATTTTATGTGGAAATCGCATCAGTTTCGCGTAGGAATAAAATGGAGATATTCTAAGACTCGCACTCGAGTGGTGACTCTGAAGCGCCACTAGAAATCATTGTGGCATTATTTACAAAGAAATTACGAAAAATATTACAAAATTTGTATTTAATGGATCACTAAACATTTAGATAGTTTATGTGGAAATCGCATCAGTTTCGCGTATGAATAAAATGGAAATATTCTAAGACTCGCACTCGAGTGGTGACTCTGAAGCGTCACTAGAAATCATTGTGGCATTATTTACAAAGAAATTACAAGAAATATTACAAAATTTGTATTCAATGGATTACTAAACATTTAGATATTTTATGTGGAAATCGCATCAGTTTCGCGTATGAATAGAATGGAAATATTCTAAGACTCGCACTCGAGTGGTGACTCTGAAGCGCCACTAGAAGTCATTGTGGTATTATTTACAAAGAAGTTACGAAAAATATTACAAAATTTGTATTCAATGGATTACTAAACATTTAGATATTTTATGTGGAAATCGCCTCAGTTTCGTATGAATAGAATGGAAATATTCTAAGACGGAAGAAAAATTTAGTTTTGAAATGAAAATAGCGCAAAGGGTTGAAAGGAAATGTTTGACGTTGTTTAACCCAGATTGTGTATAATAATCGTCACGGTGTAACGGCGAAACGTGTTCCACGTTTTCGATGCTTTGTAAATTGTAGCATAATTTTGTCAATCCGCTGTATTCAATCGCGTAACACGACCCCGTGAATGATTAACATTCTCCCTCATACTCTTTTAATTATAACTGATAATGTTTGCGCGCGTGCCCGTACAATGGGCGTATCATTAAAATAATATGCAACGTTTCGTAAATTACCGTCAATTATCGTCGCTATAAGTCCGCGAGGAACATCCATTCTCCGCGTGTAATTATACGGGGAATATATATGCAGAGAACAGTACGCCATCAATCTTTGATCCTGAGCGCGAGTTAATCGAAACAATTACTGCGCTTTTGCTGACCAAGATTTCCTGGGCGATCGCTAGATCCTTACTGGTCCTTTGGATCAGGCGCACAGACGTTTTGACATCCAAAGAACCAGAAAGACATGAGAAAAGGGTACCTGAAGAACTACAGCATTGTCCGAATATTTTCCACAAAGAAATACAGTGACTTCTCTATATATGTCGCCAAAGCCTGGATGATAAACGTCACGGAACTATTCCCACTACCGCCGGGTATACTCCGGCGGCACGAAGGAGGGGGCACGAAGTTCGAGAGGCCTCGGACGCTGAGGAGGATATATTGAGAATTTACTATACAGTGTTTACTCGATATATGTCCAAAACACGGGACTAGCCAGGGACATACATCGATCAGGAGATAATATTCTTTGATCCACACCGCTAGAGGCCTCGGTTCATGGCACCTCACGGGGTGTACCCAGTGAGGATGGTTCTGTGACTTTTATCGGGTAGGCATTTGGGACATGTATAGAGTAAACACTGTAGTTCGATTTGAACCAACCAGTTTGCTTCGCGATTCATTCCATAATAGGGATTCTAAAAAAGTGAGTGCTACACTTGTAGTACCACACAGGGGATACCCAGTGGGGATAATACTGGGACTTTTATCGGGTAGGCATTTGGGACATGTATAGAGTAAACACTGTAGTTCTACTTGAACCAACCAGTTTCCCTCGCGATTTATTCCACAATAGGGATTCTGAAACTGAAATGATGCTGAATACCCCGCGGCAGTGGGGGTAATTCTGGGACTTTTATCGGCTACGGACATATATCGAGTGAACAGTGTAGTTCGACTTGAACCAATCAGTTTGCTTCGCGATTCATTCCACAATAGGGATTTTTAAAAAATGGATGCTACACTTGCAGCATCTGACGGGGGATACAAAGTGGGGATGGTTCTGTGACTTTTCTCGGATAGGCATTTGTGACATGTATAGAGTAAACACGGTACTTCGACTTGAAACAATCAGTTTGCTTCGCGATTCATTCCACAATAGGGATTTTTAAAAAATGGATGCTACACTTGCAGCATCTCACGGGGGATACAAACTGGGGATAATTCTGTGACTTTTATCGTGTAGGCATTTGGGACATGTATAGAGTAAACACTGTGGTTCGACTTGAACCAACCAGTTTGCTTCGCGATTCATTCCACAATAGGGATTCTGAAACTGAAATGATGCTGAATACCCCGCGGGAGTGGGGGTAATTCTGGGACTCTTCTCGACTACGGACATATATCGAGTGAACAGTGTAGTTCGACTTGAACCAACCCATGGTGCTTCGCGATTCATTCCACAATAGGTATACTAAAACTGAAAGGTTGCTGTACCTTCAGCACTGAAACTAATTGTGCTATCCGAACAATCATGTTCCACTGTATAACCTTTCCGGAGAAGGTAATTTTCAAGGTGTACCAACATTATCGCGAAGATCGAGGATCAATCTCGATCTGAATACCCAAGTCATCGGAACCAAGGCAGCAGACACAGGTGAAATCGCATTTTAATACACAATTCGAGCAGCTCGATCGTCCCGGGCGGCGCTGCAGGGCAAGATCTCATCAGTCGGTTAAAGAATCGTCGAGTGCGTCGCCGGCGTCGCGAGAGGGTGTTCCGAAGATGCGTCCGAGCCCTTCCGCCCATGGGAGGAGAGGCTTTCCCGGCTGTGTATCGAGCCGGGCGTACGTGCATGCTAATGTTTGGCAAGTGCATTCCTTTCATCCTCGAGACCCTATTTCGCAGCGAAGAAAAGGGCGAGCCCGTTGGAGGGGTCCGTGCGCGAGGGATGCCGTGCCAGCTCCCGAAGAAAACCAGAAAGAGAGAAGGGACCAAGCCTGGGGAACCAAGGGGGCTGGTAAGGGGAGAGGGGTGCGGGTGGGAGTGAGCCTGTAGAGAGAACCGAAAGCTGAAAGGACGAAAGAGGCCGGCACGGAGGGGTCGGAGGGGAGCCCTTCCGAAGAAATTGAATGCAAATACGTCTGCAATACGTTCCTTCGGTTAGGGAAGCTTTCGTCGACACGGCTGTTTGTCGGTTATTCGTACGGTGTGCTTACACTGGCCGCGTGTGCACGCGTCGAAAAAAGACAGACAGAGAGAGAGAGAAGGAGAGGGACCACGGGGGTGTAAGTCGGAGAGGGTAGATCGCGTAAAATGCCTCGGATAGAGATCGAGTCGGGGGGTGGTAGCGGGTAGACGAGGTGCTGCGAAATTTTTTCGTCGCGCAGTGCCCCTGAAAGGCGAGAGGCTTTCCCGCCCGCCGACCCCACCCCCAGGCTACCTCCGCGGGGGTGGAAGGGTTCTTTGGTGCCCCGTCAACTGGTACACACGGTTGACTCTTTACTAATTCAGCGCGCGCCACCCGGAGGGGATTTTTCATCGATATAACTCGAGGCCCCGGGGTTATCGAGGCGCCCCGAAGACGAAGAGGAAGGAAAACCGTCTCTCGAACGTAGCGGCAGTCGTCCGTCGCATGGTCCGCTCCTCCGCGGAGCCAATAAAATTGCTCCGGGGCTGGGGCGGGGGTTGGGGGTGGTAATAAAGGAAAATGCGCTTTCACGGTGGCAGTATATATTCGACGTCGCGTAACCGAGCCGTCTGGGAACGGGCGATCGTCGAACAGGGGTTGGCGGGGAGGGGGTGGTGATGGCGGTGGTGGTGGTGGTGGTGGTGGACGTTCACGGTGTCAGACGGGAAAGGTGTGTGCGACGCGGGTGGTTGAAAGGTGAACGGGGGGGAAAAAGTAAAGCAGGGGGGTGGCGCGCACGGAAAATCCGCTTTGGCCGCGGCGCGCGGCGGTGTCGTTAGCAGGCTAATTGGAATCCAATCAGTGCGATTAATCGTTTAACGCGTCCAGGCCACGTATCGGCGGCTGACGGTATTTAGGTATTTAATCGGCGGCCGGAAGTGAGCGGGCACGGGGCTCCGGCTCCGGCTCGGGCTCGGGCTTGGGCTGCGTGGGCGTGAACCGCCGGCTATATTTCAAGCGGCGCGGATCGGAATCGGTATCCTTTGTTTTTCCCGGCCGCAACTGGGCCACCGGGAAAACAGAGAAAAACGCCTCGCGGTCGGCGCACGGCTATCCTCCTCTTCCTCTGTCCGCTCTCTCCCTCTCTTCGTTACTATCTATCGTCGGGGGGAGAACATCTTTCTCCCATGGCGAGCGTAACAGCGTCCGAAGAAAACCTGCCTCTGTCGGACGTCGAATTTCGTTCGTTTACTCTGTGGGAAGCCGCCACCGTGTTCCCGGCCCGCTTTCTCTACCGTGTGCTCGCTTTTTCCGCTCTCTCTCTCTCTCTCTCTCTCTTTATCTCTCTCTCTATCTCTTTTTCTTTTTCTCGCAACCCCGTTCCCGTCGTCTTTTCTTTCCCGGTGCACGCTCGTTAATTGAATCCACTTCGTCGAAGCACTGATGCGCGCCGGGTCACTATGCCAGCCGGGTCTCTCTCTCTCTCTCTCTCTCTCTCTCTTTCTCTCTCTCTCTCTCTCTCTCTTTGTGTCCCGTCGTCGGCGGAACGACGAACGAGGACCCGATTTTCCGAAAGCCGCATCGGAAACGCCATCGATCGAGGCCCGGCCTCGCGGGAAAAACCGAGTCCGATGAAATCGGCTGAACCTCCACGAGAGAGACGGTGAATCTCTTTCTCTCTCTCCTCTCTCTTTCTCTCCCTTTCTCTCTGCCGGATTCCATCGGAATCCCGCGTAATCCGGTTCGCGGACGACCAAGCAACCGACTCGGCCCCGGATTTGGTCCAGGCAAAATACGACGAGGCTCCGATCTTCCCTTAACGGCCGACCGAGCCGTAATTCGGCGCCGATCCGAGGATTCTTTCGGTCGATCGCCGACGGGATCGGCGGGGAAACCGTCGCGCCGTGGGCCGCAATCGTGGAAACCCCGGACGAAAACTGAAATTTTCAAGCTCCTTCAAACTTTGGTCACATATTCGTCTAAATAACCGAACTGTGTGTATCGTGGCGGCGGATCTTGAAATAAAAATTTTCTGAACTATTCTCTTCCTTAATATTGTTTAGCACATTCGCTGCCAGCAATCGACGGCGAAAATAATCGACAATAATCGTTTGAATCATTTTCTGTTGACAATAATCTCCGTGTTCACAATATTCAATTAAATGGGATTTATCGTCGCATAACACACGACAGATTGCCTCGACTAGGAAAGTTGGATATTTTCCGAGCATCATACAGGGTGTCCCATAAATATTGTACTTCCTCGAAGGGGAGGTGATTCCTGAGGTCATTTTTGAACTAACTTTTCCCTTTACGAAAATATTCTCCGTGGTTTCGATCGGTAGTTGTTAACGAAAAACGCGAACCAATCCAGAATACGTCCGCTGTAGCTGTGTTCTGATTGGTCGTCGTTTCTCGCGAATAACTCCTCAACAAAGCCGCGGAGAATATAATAATTTTCGCAAAGGAAAAAGTTACTTCAAATGACCTCGAATGTTACCTCCTCTTCAAAGAAGTACGCCATTTTTGGGACACCCTTTTTAATCCGCCACTGTATATATTATTTCATGTATTATTATTATTATTATTATATATATATATGTTCATGTTATTGATAAAACAAACGTCGAAATAAGACGATAAAAGGACGAATAATCTCGACCGGCCGACACCGGAGAAAGACGTGTCGTTAATACGTCTCCCGTCTGCTTAAATTCCTTACAAAGTAGACTGCTTACAGCAACAATTAAAAACATGAAACAGTAGAAATTTAAAAAAGATTTAAGAGTATCAGTATATTCTCGTCAACTAATTCGAACTGTTCAAAGAGGAAATCAATTTTTATTTGCTGTCCGTGTCCCGTGATCGATTCAGAAAATTTTTATTTTCCATATAGACAAGCAATCTTAGATCAGAGATGTAAATAGTAAAAGATCTTAGATCTTTCTTTCCACGGATCAGTAGTTGCGAGCAACAAGATCGAAGAAATCGGAGGGCATGCAGCTGTCCCGCGGTTTCGGCCTGTCGGCTCCCCGAGGCCGGGAAAGAGAGAAACGTCGTCGGCGGCTGATGCGCGAATAAATACGAGTACTGCGCGCGGAAAGTAAGAAGCCGCGTTGATTTGCGATACGCCGAGGACTCGGTGGAACAAAGGGAACGACGGTGGCGCGGCGCGGCGCGGCTCGGCTCGGCGCGGCTCGGCTCGGAAAGTGTAGACTGGGACTGGTGCCGGAGAGACAAAGACGGAGAGCCTAGAGCGATTGCCATTTCGTACCTGAGGGTATCGTCGAGCGTTTCAGAGGCGAGGAAAGAAACGAGGGGCCGTTGCGACGACGAGACGAGAGAGGAGACCAGAGAGAGAGAGCAAGAGAGAGAGAGAGGAAGGAGAAGGCCGCACTGTTGGAGGCTGGGTAAGTGGGAACAAGGAGAAAGAGAGAGGAAGAGAGAACGGGGACTCTATCGTCGAAGAAAGGCCGGGAAGAACGAGCATGTATCTGCATATAACCTGGTTTCTCACTCTCGCGGACGCGCTTTTACGCGAGCAGTCGGCCATGCTTGCGCGGGCTCGCGCGGGAGGGACGCAGCTGAAACGAGTTCCCTTGGGAAGTGGCCAGAGCCCGTGCCCCCGCCGACTCCGGCGTTCATCCCGTGCCCCGGCAGATATCCAGGAGAAGACCGACCACTCTCGGGAGACCGGACTAGTGCTTCTCAAACACAGGCCAGCCGGCCCTTCCATCCTTCATTAACCGGCTTCTCGTTCCAGCTTACCGTTCCGCCGAGAGTTTTCCTCGAGTATGCCCACGTGCCACGCAAACGTAAACGCAACGGATCCGTGTGGCTCCTTTAAAGCCGACCTGTCGCCGCGTACGTGCATCCTCCCCCCGGAGCGGCCGCTCCATTGCCCGCCGTGGCCAACCGAACGCGAATGGCTTTCGTGGCTTTACCCGGAGAGCACCGACCCACTGCGCCGGGGCTGTTAATTGTAGCGGCGCTCCGCGATTCCGGATACCCGAGCCGGTCCTCGCGACTTATTGCTCCTGATCCTCCGCAGAGGATCCACCGAATTCCATTTCGCTAACAAATAGAGTTCCGTGTTAAAGTTCCCGGAAGAGTGACCGTGTGGTTGATAATCTCTTCGGAACACTCTTTCGTGCATTCCAGCCTCGCGTTCAGGGCTATTCTCGTCCCGTGCGGCATCGCTGTAGCACCGTTGAGGGCCTGCAAGCCACGCCTCCTCGGGGTAGACCACGCCTGCTCTGCATAGAAAGAAGGTCAGGTTCATTGGAAGCACATTTTTAGGGAATAGGGAATCTAGACCCTGAATGGACTTTGGATACCATGGTAAGTACAGTTCTAGTCGCATTCAGGGCAACAAAGTCACGCCTCTTCAAAGCAGACCACGCCTAGTCTGCATAGAACGAAGGCTAGGTTTTCTGAAAGTATGTTTTTAGGGAATAGGGAATCTAGACCATGAATAGACTTTACGTACCCTGGTAAGTAGTCGCATTGAGTTCTAGTCGCATTGAAGGCTTGTAAGGCACGCCTCCTCGAGGCTGACCACGCCTACTCTGCATACACAAGAGGCTACGTTAATCACACTGGGAACAACAAAGCCACGCCTCCTCAAAAGAGACCACGCCTGGTTTGTGCACACAGTTAGAGTGCACAGTTGGAGTTTTAGAAACAGATTCTTAGCAAGTAGTCTAGACTGTAAATGGATGAACAGCGTGGTTAATACTGATCTAGACACACCAAGGGCAACGGTGCCACGCCTCTTGAGAGCTGGCTCCGCCTATATTATACACAGCGAAAAGAAAACTGTACTCAGAACTAAATTCCTTAGCAAGTGTAAAGCCTACTCTGGACGTTCCTTGAGATACTGTTCCAGTCCATCAAGAGCGACGAAGCCACGCCTCTTCGGAGCAGGCCATGCCTATTCTACACAGAGAACCACCAAGAATTTCCAACACAGTACATTTTCAGGGAACATAGAAGCTGATCGAACATAGGCTTAAGCAGCTATAACACTGCTCCTCCTCCTTCGAGATCGATGAAGTCACGCCTACTCGCAGGCAAGATAGATCGTCTCCTCCCACTGGAAAAGGAAAAATTTACAGTAAAGAGTTATTAAAGACTTCCAAGCTGGATTTTTCAAGGTTCTAAAGACTAGATGGAGAAGAGATGCAGAAGGAATAAACGACTATGATCTCGGTGGCCCTCGGGAGCCGCGGCAAAGTGCTCCGAGCAAGTGCAGAGAGCTCTTTGTTTCCAATCGATTGGGTGTCGATCTACGGGAACGCTCGTCTTCGAAAAAAAAAAAAAAAAAAATAGTGACGGAAATAGTGGAACTATTGTTTCGCGACGGTCAATGTCCGTCGGCTCGGGGCGGGGGTGAGGGGGCCGGAGTGCTGCGGCGAAAAGAATCGAACGCGTTCCGTCTGGTCGGCGTGGCCGATGCAAGGCTAACGAGCCACGCTTTAATAGGCAAAGTTCCGTTTCGAGTCGTAAAATCGCGACTGCCGGTGACTTTATCGATGCGGAGGGGGCGACCGCGGGGCCGAGAGGGGCACGAAAAAGCGAACGAAAGATAGGGGGGTACGAGCGAGACGGCGGCCGCGGAGATTGAACAGAGAGAGAGAGAGAGAGAGAGAGAGAGAGAGAGAGAGAGAAAGAGAGAGAGGTGGCGGCGCTCGCCGGATGCGAGAGCCAGGCCAGCAATATCGAGATGAGTTATTGTTCGCCGAGCACAATACGCTCAAATATGGAACGTAGCCGAGAAATTGATAGAAAAAATCCCGGCCAGGTCTACGCGGAAGGCTTTATTAATTCCGGCCTGGCGTCTCTGCAAACACACGGCCGCCGAGAACTCGAAACCCGAGGCTCTCTCTTTCTGTCTCTCTTTCTCTGTCTCTCTGTGTGCACGCGTTTTCGCCGTACCGCGAACGGATGCGGCCTGTAATAACCGCGAGAGGGCAAATCGAAGTAAGTGAATACGTTCCCCGGAATACGGTCGGCTCGTCGCCCGTCAAATATCGCCGCGTCTTCGACGGATATCGGTGGGATCACCTTAGGTATAGTCTTTGACAGGGAACTTCGTTGGCGCGACGCCAAACCGAGACGATTCCACACCTCCTAGAAGCTACGAGAGACGCTTTCGAACTTCCGCCGCTCCTGAAACTGTTGATCCTCCGAGAGTTCGTCCAATTTCTCTCTTTTTTCTCCATTGTAATGACCTAGAACACAATTAATTGTTTTAATTCTCAGCGAGAGCAAACCCGAAGTATTAGGTCGTACCATAAGTTCGTGCCGTTCGCTCTTGTACCATTCAAATTCTAAAAAGAAAACACGTAATCACCCTTTCATTCCACAATCGATTCTAATCTCTTTGGCAAAGAGATCGTACCGTCGCTAGAAAATTTCGGCGGTTTTTCGTTGTAATATTTGGTTGGCAACTAAGTGATTGCGTATTTTAAGTAACAAGGAAAATTCAAAATTTTTGCTTAAAAATATAACTTTACTCAATTAGGTATTGTCCGTTTTTGTCGATGACCTTTTTGCCATCTTTCAGGCAGTGTCATAATTCCATGTTCATAAAACTTCTGATTTTTGCCAGCAAAAAACTGAATTAACACGTTCACGGACGTGAATGCTATAGAATTCATTTTCACAGTGATGCAAAATGACATGAATGCTATAGCATTCAAATTTTAAAGCCAATTTTTATTCATTTAATTTTATGAAACCTTCAGTTTTTGTAATTAATATACATTTCAAAGTGATGACCAACTGTCATTACTAACGCCAGTTAACTTATTACTATTGTTTATGTCTAATCAGATTTCGGATAGTACAAGTAGTTTCAGGAAAAATTGCCTGTCTATTTTTGTAGCTTACTGAAATTTTTACTGTCCGTGAACGTGAAATGCAAAATCCGCAATCACTTAGTTGCCAACCCAATACTTTTCGATGGCGAATTATATGAGCATGTCCACGGCACGAACTTATGGGCCGACCTGACACGATGAGACAAACTCGTTC
The DNA here is from genome assembly GCA_028454255.1 of Halictus ligatus. Taxonomy (NCBI): domain Eukaryota; kingdom Metazoa; phylum Arthropoda; class Insecta; order Hymenoptera; family Halictidae; genus Halictus; species Halictus ligatus. The sequence goes on along the minus strand of CM052142.1, from coordinate 6,985,075 downwards.
GGAACAGCCTCTTCCCCACACGGGAAAAAAGAAAAACTTCTCGCATCCCCGTTCATTTTCATTCCGCGTGCGAAGATCGCCGGATAAGCTTCCGGCCGGGTTAAACTTCTTTCTTCGGCCGTCTTCATTTAACTTCGCCGAGCATTTACTTCGCTGGACGGTCTTTCGCCGTATAATTACATTCGCGAACGCGTTTCAATGGAATTTTACGGGGGTGAATATCGACTCGACAGTCGGTGCGAATAAATGCACCGTGAGGCTGCGCCGAGAGGAATCATCGCCCTTTCTGCAGTCTTAGGGGGAGTATGTCAATGGGGGATGAGCCGGCCGCCCCCCGTGTTCCCATTAGAATACACGAAACTAATGCTATCGGTAGATAAACACTCGCTCGGGCAATAAAACCGAAGGGGTGCGCTTTCGAGGGCGAAAACGATACTGTGCAACTCGCGTTAGGCGCGCGAATACATTCGCCGCGTTTTTTTAGCGATATCACGCGGTTGTTACAAAAGCAACCGAGCGGAATAAAATACGGCAAAAATATCTGAAAAGAATTTAACCCTTTGCAACACTCCTTTCCGAGTCGCACTCGACGTTTAACAGGTTTCCACAATATTCCGGGGTGCGAAGGGTTATTCGGCCACTTTCAAGAGGGCCGTAACTTTTTTAATACCGATTCGGATTGTTTTGTGAGAAATTAAAACAATTGGTTCGCTACATAAAGCAAAGAGATATTTGAGAAAGATTCCACTCGGTCGGAATTACCGAGAAAATACTACAATATTACAATTTTGTTGCGTACAACTTCTTTTGCGTCGAGAATTTGCAAAATTCGGTTCGTAAATTTCTCTCCGGTTTCTCCGGCCAGTTCGCGGAGATCCCGAAGAGCGAGCTCTCGAATTCTCCCGTAGCCTTTCGAGGCGAGGAGATATCGATTGCGCGTAAGAGGGTATTCTCGAAGCCGAAGACCGGCACTTCGCCGCGTCGAGCGGGAGGAAAATTTAAACGACGCTTACGACCGATCGAATGAAGAGGCGCCGGACTTATTTGCACACCTAATACGTCGCGCGTTGTAGAACGTGTCTGTTCGGGTTCGTTAGCATTTTTATTCCGCCGGAAGACAAATACGAAATCACGAGGAGCCGTCGGCGAATCCCATTTTCCGGCTGAAGCCGCGGCCATTGATCATCGTGCGCGCGATCAAGCAGTCCTGCGAGGCCACCGGCGAGGTCGCACCGGAGAACAAGGAAGAGGAGACTCGGTTTACAATCTAATAAGACGGAGGACAGCGAAATTCTCCTCGAGAATGAAACAGAGAGAGAGAAAGAGAAAGAGAGAATCAGCTGCCGCGGGACCGTTCGTCGTTGCTCATCCTTCCGAGGACGTCGCAGCATCCGGAACGAGAGAATGGACCGTAGTGTCAGAGGGAACGGAGAAAGCGATGAGTAATAAGGAGTTACCCGGCGGCGTCACGGAAGAATATTTCGTCCCGGGGTTTGCGACACGTAGACACACACGTAGACGACGAGCAAGACGGCCAAGGGACCAAGACCAAGACCGACCGAAGCGAACGACGACACGTACAACGTTCGAGGAATCGAGGTTACGCTCCTCGACCGTGCCCGATCGATATTCTTATTTCTACGATCACGATGCAAAGAACCCACGCCACTCGAGACCCTGTCCACCGGTTCGATGCCAGTCCCCGGGAGATCGATCGCGCGGCCGGAAAACTGAGCGACGAACGCGGTCGAAATCGACGATCTAGCTGGACAAACACGCCTAACGGCGAATATAATCCGTCCCGTGCATCGCGGTTGACCTACCCGCGGTTCTTTATACTCGTCCCGCGACGATCTACAGGGTGTACCGACAGGTTTCGTACCCCGTTGAACAGGCCGATTCCCGAGGTCGTTTCGAGTAACTTTTTCCTTTGCGGAAACGTTCCCCGCGGTCTCGTTAAGGAGTTATCGACGGACGAATACCGGCCAATCGGAGCGAGGATACAACGGACGGCTCCGCCCATGCCGACGTCGGGCTCCGCGCGGGCCGTTGTAGCCGCGCTCCGATTGGTCCGCGTTTTCGTGTAATAACTACTGAACGGAGCAGCGGAGAATATTTTCGCAAAGGAAAAAGTTACTTGAAACGACCTCCGGAATTTTATCTCCGTTCGAGGAGGTAAAATGAGCTTCCCAGTAATGAGTATTTAGTGAAACGAAGAGTGAAATTATTAGGAGGTTTCTTCCGACCTTTTAATAGGAGAAGTTCGGCTCCCCGGCGCACCGCTGCGTAACTGGAATGAATTTTTCAATCTGGAATCATTTTATTCCTCCGAGGAAGATGCGTTCCAAAATTTTATGAAAACGGAATAAAAGTATAAGGTGGAACGTCTTCGGGGAAAATGTTGAACACATTAACGATCAAAACGCACACTCGAGGTGGACCAAAAAAATTCGACGGGATTTATGGGGTTGACCCGATATTACAGCAAGAAGGATTGCAACAACGGTCTGCTTTTGGGTCGCACTCGCTCGAACAGAAGGGTCGGAGACGAAAGAACCGAGACCGCAGCTTCCACGGTACAAGATCCTTTTAAAAATGACAAACGTATATGTGCCCCTAACGTATACATGTCCCTGAAATACCCTAAACGTCTGCCAAAAAACAACGACTCCCCAAGTAAGAATCTTCGCACACTGTCAACACGTTGACTGCCATGTCACCCATACGTGGATGACGGAATTTATTATACGTGGATGACTGGTTTTAAAATTAATTTCTACGTTTGTACATTCATCGTGCCAAACTTGATTAGGATCTGTAAAATGCAAGACAGTTGGGGGATTACTCAATATCGTCCATTTAATTTCTTTCAATTTTTATTTCGCTAAATAACACTTTGATTCTGTGGAATTTTTGAGGTTTCTAGCTTGGCAGGCAAAGTGTTGACAGCACGAACTAGTCGGCATCGATTGGCCCCAAAAAATGACATTAATTGGAGACGGTACCCGGGCGACGCGGGCTCCGGGTAGATTCGATCGCGAGGAGCCGCTTCGCGTCGCGTCGCATTTAATTTGACCAGCCGAGGCGGAAAATCCGGCGCACTTGCGAGAACGCCGTGTCACAGGAGGCTAACTGCGGAAAACAATTTTTCCAGTGAATTGGCCGTAGCGCGGAAGCCCTGCGAGGGCAACCCGCGGTAACTTTCTCCGAGAAACTCGCAGGTGGTCAGAGATTCCTCGAGCGATTCGATCGCGACGCGGCGTATTACGCGCGGAAAATAGGTAACAGCGGAGCGTCGTCAGAGAGAACGAGAAAGAGAGAGAATGGTTGGTTCGTTTTTACCTTACCAAGGGCCGCCGCCGACGCCGCCTCCGACGCCGGTAGCCAGATGGAATCGAGGAGCTACGAATCTCGGTTCCGCGTCTCTCTGACGCGCTGCAAAAACGCCTCGAAGAAGCTTAATGGAGCGTCCTCCGGATCGTCGGAACGATCCAGGAAGGACAAGAGAAAGAGAAAGAGAGGGGGGCAGCCTCTGCTCGCGAGTTTTTCTCGCCTCTCGAATCGTGGGCAGGCAAGCAGGCTGCTCGGAAATCCCGCGAGGGGTCCGAGATTATCGCGTTCCCATAAAACGAACGCGAACTAGCCCGGTCCCCGGTGAAACGCGCCGGAAACCTAGACAAAAGGAAAGCCGCCCGTTCCTCGAGGTAAGGAGGGAAAGCAAGGCGAACAAGGTGGTTCACTCGAGACAGAAAGAGAGAGAGAGAGAGGGGAGGGGAATTCGTCCGGAGACGAGCACGCGATGACGAATCCTCCGTTTCCGGTCGTTCGCCGTCGCGGGGACTCGCTCCTTTTCGGAATATGCTTGCGGTCCGCTCGAGCATATCGCGAGAGACGCAACACGAACGTCCCTGTTTTCTGCTTTCCGTAAAATTTGACACGGTCGTGCGGGGAGTTTCTTGCGGAAGGGGGGTCTCGAACGGGTATAACGTTAAAGCCTCCCCAGAAACGTCGGCGACAAGGGTCGGGGGCTGACCGGTGACGGTTCCGAGACCGAAAACCATGGCGTTTTCTATCCACGTAATCGATTTACGAGGAGTCATTCGTCCCCGACGTTTCGTTTCACGCTTTTTCTCTGTTCCGCCCCCGGTGCGCCCGGGGCTCGTTATCTTTCTCTCTGCCACAGGCAAACGTCGTCGTCGTTCTCGTCCTCGTCCCCGTCGTCGTTCTACGTCGTCGTCGAGGCAGGGGGTGGAAGCGTGCCGCTCGGTTTGGACCGAGGGACCGTGTCCCCCTTCCTTCGATTCCTGGCTCACCCTACTGCCACTCTTTCCATCTCCATTTCCCTTTGTCGCTGCGTTTTCTCGTGGCTGCACCTCACCCTCGGCCTCGGTGCCATCCACCCTGCGAAAGAGAAAGAGAATCAGAGAGAGAGAGAGAGTTAAAGAGAGACAGAGAGAGAGACGAAAGGCCGCCAGAGAATTCTCTCTCCCGTATCGATCGCGAGCGAAGATGGGGGAGAGGAGACTAGCCCCCGCGTCCCACGATTTAAGTCTATTTAATGCCCGATACATTGTTTAGTATCGCGCCAGCGCCGAGCCTAATACAATTCAAGCCTCGTTCCCCCCGCCCCCTCCTCGGGGGAAGGGTGAACTGCACGCACGCTCACCCTCCCGCGCTACAAAATGGCCCGGCGCCGCAATTTCGACGGACCGCCCGGCCGCGTCGCCTGTATTTGGCGGTTTATTTAAATCACCGAGAGCTGAAAGAACCCCGGGTTCAACCTTTTCGGGGCTTGTCAGCGAACCGCACCCCCCCCCCCCCGCCGAACACGTTTTCACCCTCCGCCTCCCTGCGTTTGTTCCGCGGATTTTTATTTAGCGCGTCTCCCCGCAATGTCCGATATTAGCTGCGCGAGTAATCTCGGTTTTCGTTCGGCAAGCATCGTATCATAGTTTCTCCGGCGCTTCGTGGCGTTTTAAGGCGCCGATCTTCGGGTTCGGAAATACCCTCCGGCGCGCAATCGATGTCCCTTCGCCTTGAAAAGTTAGGCGAAACCACCGGTCACACGTGAACCGAATTCAGAAATCAAATGTATAATACAGCGTTCACTCGATATGCGTCCACAACACCGGTCCAGCCAGAGACATGTATCGAACAGGAAGTAATAAAACATAAGGAGGTTTCGCTATTGGATTAGTTGGTTGTCTCCTGGTCTCGCACCGATATACGTGATTCGTATTATAGTACACTGTACTATTGCATTAATTATACTCAGACAGGAGAATAGTTCCGGGACTTTTATCGGCTAGGCATTTAGGACATATATAGAGAGTAAACACTGTATTGTGGGGGTGCCTCTATAAGTTTCGCTAGGACCCTAGGAGCCTAGAAAACCTAGGATGTCTAAGAGCCGAGGGACTCTACGGTGTCTAAGAGCCTAGGGACCCTACGGTGCCTAGGAGCCTGGGGACCTTAGGATGCCTAGGAGCCTAGGGACCTTAGGATGCCTAGGAGCCTAGGGACCTTAGGATGCCTAAGAGCTTAGGGACCCTAGGAGGCCTACGAGCTAGGACCCTACGGTGCCTAGGAGGCTAAGGATCCTAGGACTCCTAAGAGCCTAGGGACCCTACGGTGCCTAAGAGCCTAGGAATCCTAGGATACCTAAGAGCTTAGGGACCCTAGCAGGCCTACGAGCTAGGGACCCTACGGTGCCTAGAAGGCTAAGGATCCTAGGATGCCTAGGAAGCTAGGGACCCTAGGATTCCGACACGCCTAGGGACTCCAGGATGCCTGAGAGCCTAGAGACCCTACGGTGTCTAAGAGCCTAGGGATCCTAGGGATCCTAAGAGCCTAGAGACCCTAAGATTCTTAAGAGCCTAGGGATCCTAGGGATCCTAAGAGCCTAGAGACCCTAAGATTCTTAAGAGCCTAGGGATGCTAGGGATCCTAAGAGCCTGGAGACCCTAGGATCCTTAAGAGCCTAGGGACCCCAGGATGCCCATATTAATTATATTTACTTTTTAAGCATAATAAATATTAAAAGAGATATAACACTGTAATGTCTACCAATTCACCGATAAATTTTCCCTAGAAAACGTTGCTTTCGTCACCGTTAAAAATCGGACGTTTAGAATAAACATTTCGCAGACCAAATGTTTGTTCGCGGTAGCACGTTCCTGATCAGTTACGTGGAACAACTATGACGCTATAGACTATCCAGGACCTAGATTCTAGGCCTCTCTACTCTACTTCTGGACTAATGCTGCGGGCGATGTGTACTTTCGAACGTGTGCTTCTTGCTATCGTTTTTAGCCGTAATCCCCGGGGCGTTATTTACTATCCATTTCCGCTTGCACCGCTGTCTTTAGAATTCCTCTGAATAACCGCCGATGATCGATGCGCGATTCTTCTACCCGGCGAGGCGATCGAAAGAAACGGCGAGGAGGCGGCGCGTTCGAGGATGGCGCTTGCCGATTCGATCCAGGCGCAGATATTATTGAGCAAAGACCTAGTTCGCCGAGACTTCTTGCGCAATAAAGCGCCGACTCGCGATGCAAGCCGGGACTAATGTTATTAGCAGTCGACTGTTGACTTTGCGCGGTGTGTGTCACTCGCGCTCCTTCGGGGAACCGTGCAGGGTCGAACTATACCGAGGAGTATTAATCCTTGGCGCTCGAATGGCGACTGCGAGGCGTCACTAAAAATTGTGACAATTGGCTGTGTCATTAATCAAAATATCTTTCGCATTAATAACCCCTTGCGCTACAATATGGAATCGTAGTCGTGATTCTGAAGAGTCTACAGATGAATACGTATGTTACTAATTTCCTTTAAACCGAAATCACTGTAAATTCAATCTCGTCATTTTTATAAGACAATATGTGTCGGTTACTTTTAGAGCCCGGTAGATTTAGTGTTCATACTAAACTGTCAGTAGGATAAATGCTTCGTTCCAAATATATCGAATCGAGGTCATGAGTGTTCGCGTAGAAGCGTCGAGATGTCTTCGAACCCTCGTCTTATTAACATTAGGTTGGATCACTTGAAATCACTACTTTACATTACTTTATAAAAATAACATGAACGTATCTACCAGAATTTAGAGCCACTTCTTTCAATAATACGTATGTACTCAAAGAAGTCAATTTGTTAAATAATTCCTCACATCTTTACAATCTCGGTATTCGTCAAATTAGTGATTTGTAATCGCCTCTTATGTAACGTGTGATCTACAAACAGCGTGTAAAAGTAATCGTTCAAGTCAATCGTTAAGTCAATTTCTTAAATAATTCCTCACGGATGCATCTTCACAATCTCGATAATCGTCAAATTAGTGATTTGTAATCGCCTGGTATGTAACGTGTGATCTACAAACAGCGAGTAAAAGTAATCGTTAAGTCAATTTGTTAAATAATTCCTCACGGATGCATCTTTACAATCTCGATAATCGTCAAATTAGTGATTTGTAATCGCCTGGTATGTAACGAGTGATCTACAAACAGCTTGTAAAAGTAATCGTTCGTTTCTGGAAAGTTCCAAGGTACCGTCACACCGCAGAACAACCATAACGCGGAGTAGCGCAACGGTTGCGCGTCTCATCGAGCGAGGGGCCTCTTCCCCGGCGCGTTTCAAGATCGGGGAACAAAAGGACGAGTGAAGTGACCGCTTGCGCGATCCAAGCTGCTCGGATCATCGAGCACCCATTCTTCGGCTTCCTGTTACCGAAGGACGCGCGGCTCACCGTCCCCGGGAGACAAGGATGTCGATCGGATGTGTCACGCGAGCAATCCACGCGTGCACCGTCCGTGCGCAACGATGCAACGGCGCAACGATGCGCGCATTCTCGAGGCGAGCGTCGCCGACGGGTTTCGGATTTCGAATGGGGCCAGCTTTTGGATGCACCGGGAACCAACTGCGCCGGTTTTCGGGCAGTTAGAGAGAGAGAGAGAGGGAGAGAGAGAGAGAGCAGGAGCCGGTTGGATTACGTTTACGCGGTCCGACTCTTTTATTACAGTGGTTGCGCCGCGATTCCTCGTGCATTTCATCGATCCAGCCCACTATTCGAGTGTTTACCGTGCCCTCGAGCCGGCTGCCATCCGTTTTACTATTTGGATATTGCTGTCGTTACCCTGAAGAGAGTAGGCGCGGTGCTCGCTCGATAACCACGCGTTCTAGAGGCTGCGGCCGGCGAGCGGACAGTTATCGAGCAGCCAGTCGTGCGCGCCATCTCCCCGCCACGCTTAGCCGTTCGCGATAATTTTATCTCCTCGTCTTAACAGTTTCATTAACAGTGATAATAATCTGAATTTACGTACTTCGGTCGTTCAGATTTATTTTAACAGGAGGCGTCGACTTGATTCGATTTATAAATCGGTAGCCATCTTGAATAGTTTCTTGGACGAAATGGCTGCACGGCAATTTCATTCGTAAATCAATCATTTGTCTCGAGTAATTCGGTAACTTCCTCTTGAGAGATTAATTTTCAGTTAAGCGGCAATCTTAAAAGAACTTCTTCGGGTCGAAGAAGTTTGATCGTTTTCGTTTCAGCGGGAAACTTCTTTCGGACGCAAGCTATTAACGAGATTGTTAATAGGCTTTCGGTAGCTAGAGTGTCAACGACAATAGCGCGGGACTCTCGTTTCCATTTTTCTCCGTTCGGTATAGTGTTCACTGTCGACGCTGATTTGTTCCGATGCAGACAAAGCTGGTCGCAGGATATCGGGAAGATAATAGAGTAATTCGAATTTGTTTATAAGTGGCAGATCTGCAGAGTGTTCAACTCGGTTTCACCAAATATAACTGCACACCTGCGGTGAAACGTTAACAGATGTGAAATCAGTACCCCGCGAAAGTAATTTATCGAATCTTATCAATCACTAGAAATACACATC
>CM052142.1:6957545-6976084 GCA_028454255.1 Halictus ligatus | reverse complement strand
CTAAATTTTTAAAACATTTTCATTTTATTCATACGAAACTGTTCCGATCTCCGCGTATAATCTTCGAATATTTAGCAATCTATTAGATACAAATTTCGTAATGTAACGAATATTTTCTGATTTGTTGGAAATAATGCCACAAGAATTTCCATCGACGCTTCAAAGCCACCCCTCGAGTGCAAAGGGTTAACTCCAAAACTAAATTTTTAGAATGTTTTCATTTTATTCATACGAAACTGTTCCGACCTCCACGTATAATCTTCGAATATTTAGCAATCTATTAAATACAAATTTCGTAATGTAACGAATATTTCCCGATTTGTTTGAGATAATGCCACAAGAATTGTGGGTGCAAAGAATCTGCTGAAATCGAAGTTCGAGCAGAGCTCGCGGCGGACGATCAACAATCGATTTCCGGTGAAGAAAGAATGCGTAAACGTACCGATCAATTGTCCCATGGTGATGTCCATGAGCGGCACCGTCCCTCCGTGCGCGATGTACGCCAAATTCGTCTGGGTTCCATGATTAAATCGTTCTTGTCGCACGGAAACGTGTCGCAATTTCCAGGCCGGGACGTGATCTAGATAAAAAGTTAGGTAAACGTTTTCGCGTAAGTTCGGCCCGGGTCGAGAAACTCACCGTGAACAAGTTGCCAGCCGTTGGACGAGGCCTTGATTGCGAATCTCCGCAGCATGGTTCGCGATTCGAACGTAGTCCGGCTGTTCGCGATCGACGCTGTCTATCGACCAATCCCCGGATCACTGGAACCTGTCCCGCAAACAACAACTTCGAGAGAGAGAGAGAGAGAGAGAGAGAGAGAGAGAGAGCGGCGAAAATACAGCACTATTTACAAACGTCGTTGCCCTTGCTCCGTCGGTCATCCGTCGCCGACGCGCGTCTCCGTACTATTGCGAACTGGAGCATCAATCCGCTAACGCGAGCCTAAGAGCGAATCGACTTGTTAGGCAATTATATCGATAAACGCTTGATAAACGCAATACTCAACAACGCCGCGACGTCACTGCTCACCAAGGCGAGTGACTTTTTATTGCCTAGCACGTCGCACTTCCCCTACCGCGTGCACTCAAAATCTAACGATCGGTTCCTCCGATATCTTCGCAGATTTTATCGTGCGATTACTCAGCATCCTCTTTGTTGATTCAACGTCCCCGCCCCTAATTTTGTCTATGCGCCCAGGACATTCGTTATATTCAATATTTTCCTTCCCATTAACAAGCTATCCGCAGAGGAATTTCAACTCTAACGTTCGCACTGAACCTACGGAGCCTTAAGGGCTCGGGATAGTCACGTGACTTTTTTAATAATGTCCGTTTACAGCCTTCAGACACAAGTCTGTGCGATCCGTCTCCGTCTTGACCCGACGGGTCTTAACACGTTATCTGCCGGTGATTATTCCATAATTGTTGAAAGTCCGACTTTCACCTCAGCGGTCATGGCTGAGGATTTTTTAAAAGAATCGTTTAACATTAACGGCGACAGCGACAACTCACCCTCAGTAAAAAGATCTAATAATCTAATTCTGGAAATTTAAAGATCTAAAAATCTAATAATCTAATAATGAGATTTTTAAGCTTCCGTTTGGAACATCGCAATTATTGAAAAGCCTATTAGTAAGCTTCCGGTAGATAAAGTGTTAAATCTGCGACGAAACTTGTCACATGTTTTATCACATGCTTTGTATTATCGATATCATCAATACTGATTTACCAGAAACGTGCTTCAAGTTTTTCGCTTTATCTCGCGGACAATCAAAACAAAGTACAGCTCAATTTTTGGCCGGAAATGATTTCATCCAGGAAATCTCGGCAGCTCCTGACCAGCGCGCAATTAATAGATCGAACCTTCGTCTTTCGAATGAGCCCTTTAACAGCCCTTTCACACCCCGAATGAGCCCTTTCTTATTTAAGGACGAAAACTTGAAGCACGTCAAACCATTTTTTACGGTAATGTAACGGGCTCTTAAAAGTGACACTGATACATGTTGTCTTATGAAAACGATGAATATTATACTGAATATACAGTGACAAGCACAAGTTTAAACACACCTCGCCAGTTTTACATAAAACGTGATAATACAACCTACTTTCCAATTGAATTATAAAGATTAGGTACTAATAGTTACAAAGTGAATAGCATAAACAAATCACAACAGTTTATTTTCGTTAATATTAATAATATACGGAATATTTATCGAAAATAGGGATTGAAGACAATTTTTACAGTTTTGCATTTTAATTGTGCTCGTCGAAATAAAGCTTTAAACTAATATTTTGTCCATTTTCCTTTACTTTTTTGTACTGCTTCTAGCCTGCGTGGCATACTATGTATTTGATCATTTCCGGCTCAATGTTGTGCCATTCTTGTTCTGTCCTTATGAGTAAAACAACCCTAACACATAATTGAGTCACCCCCGAACTTCATAGTTTGTTTTATGGTACTTGCTTGATTACTACTTTCGGATGAGGTCCAGTACCAAGACCTTCCATCAGATTCAAATCTATTAATTGTTGTTTAATTACAACTCTTTTCCAATCTTATGTCGTCCATTCTTTGTTTGCGTGAGCAAATGTTTTTCGTAGTTTATTACGAAACATTTTACTGCAATTTGCCGTAGTGAAAAACTTTTATCGTGCAATGAAATGATACTGTTTCTTTTATAAAATAAGTAATAAGCAATAAGTTATGTTTTATGTAATAAGTGGTTTCATCTTGACTTACACGTGTCAATTAACTTTCAAATAAAAGAAATACTGTGTAAACACCAGTTTAGACGTGTCTTACCACAGTTGGCTATCAGTGTTTGTTGACAATCTCATTTCCCTAGAATTTGTTTGCTATCTTGATCGTTTCTGATGACACGTAAAATATTATATATACATTGTTAATCTTATCTAACATGAACTGTTATGTTTTTCTCATCACATTCACCAGATGATTATTATTACCTAAGCCTTATCATTCAATTGAAAAAACATGTTGTATTATTACGTTTTATGTAAAACTAGCGAAATGTGTTTACACTTTCGCTCGTCGCTGTATTTATGTAATCATTTCCCACGAAAGCGCCTTTAGAAATAAAATTTAAAATTTAACGTTTAACACTAGATTTACGGGACCCCTCAAAATGGTGGATTCTAATATCTTTAAATTGGGAATGTTGAGATTGTAAAAATGCATCCATGAGCAATTAATTAACAAATTGATTTCGATAAATTCATGTTACTTTAAGAAGGAATGTAAAATAGTCATTTTTATGTTCCGCAAACCTAGTGTTAAAGTAAAGAACCTGGAACCGGTCCAAACTGGCAAGACGCAAATTTGAGAATATCGTTATCGGTGTCTCGAAATTGAGCAGATCGTATCGTGCACAAAATTCCGGTAATTGGTGATGCGTAATTAACACGAATTTCGTCCATCTCCCCACCATTCCGTGTCAGAAGTGCGTCAATTTACCGGGAAAATCCACCGATCGGTTAACTTCGCCGGTATCTATGTATTTTTATCTTACATTACCGCTATCTTTCATCTCGCTTAACACTAGGTTTACGGGACCCGTCAAAATGGCGGATTCTAGTATTTTTAATTTAAAATTATGAAGTTTCTAAGGATGCATACATGAGAAATTATCTAGCAAACTTATTCCTTGGACTATATATCATTTTAAAAGTAGTGCTAAAAATGTGGGTAGCACGTTCTGTTATTTTTAGAAAGTAATGCAAAATAGTCACTTTTAGTGCCCCGTAAACCTAGTGTTAAGTTTTGCAAGCGTTTTACGCACAAAATTTTCCTTAGGGCCACAGAATTCGTACAGATCTGAACATTTCGACGACTATTGCGCCGAACAATGATCGAAACGCAAAATCGACATTAATTATCGAACGGCGCCATTTCGGGGCAATGTTCGCCGAAATTTTTAGGTCTGTACGAGGCTTTACATGTTTCGTTGCAAAAATATTATGGTCGATAAAGTGACTTCACCGGACGCTGATAAGACGTATCGGCCACTTCCAGATATGCCCACGATCACGGCTTCTGAAAACGTCCACCGTGCCGCGAGCAGTCGTAATTCAAATTTGTGCGACGGAGTACAACGTTTACTCTGTATATGTCCCAAATTCCTAAAAGTCCCAACACTGTCCCCACCAAATGAGGGGCCCAGAAGCTCCGGAGACCTTGGTCGGAGTGTAAGGTCACTCGGATCAAGGAACAGTATCTCCTTCCCGGTACATGTCCATGGCTAGACCGGTGTTTTGGACATGTATCGAGTAAACGCTGTATTTACGACAGTGTTTTCATTTCCAGCAGAGATTGAACCGTCGAGCGGGGATCGAATCTAGAGCGTCGATCTCGTACTCGTTCTTTCCGCTGTTTTTAAGCTCGTACGTTTCCCCGGTGCGAAATTCACGACGTCCTGGAAGAGTTACGGTTATTCCCGCCATTTACATGGTGTTCATGACGTCTACCGGCGGCTGCCCGAGATAATGAATCTGCTAGTGCCTTTTTATGGGAGGTCTTGAAGTCATAATTTCGCTCCGGCCGGCACCATTGTGATGATTCTATTGTTGGCAGTCCCCTCCAGTCGAACTGTTATTAAAAGAATAAACAACGATACGTTATCATCTCTTTGTGCGCAAAATAAATTTGATAATGATCGTAGTAAACAAGAGTAGTGACCGTGCTCTTGTCAGCTCGTTCAATAAAACCACTTAGGAGAAATATATTAAAAATCATTGTCACTGTCAAAAGTAGAGTAAATAATGGACACGTAAGGGTGAGTAACGGTATATCAGTTACGCGTGCACTATCTCTGCGGGTCAAAAAGTTAAAGATTCAAACACCAGTATCGTATTATACAACGATAGTCTCTCATTTTCGATAAGAAGCCCGACTTCGATATGACCAACACACTTCTGTTAACTTCTCTGAATGTCACGTACTTCAATACCGTATTATAATATTATACTAGAAGGTTCACTGCCACGCGATATGTGACACAATTTAACCCCTGTACTATATTATTATTATTATTTATTATACTATATTATATGAACGCTTAACTTGGGAACTCACGAAACTGGCGGGGATTTCGAACAGAATGTTCTTAGTTTCCTTTAAACAAAAATAAAATTCTACTTTGTTGTTGTCGATATGCAACGTACACGACTTTCCCTTTTCTTCGAGGAAATTATGAAGACACCGAAGTTTGGATCACCGTAATCGCGAAATAAATCATAGCGCGCGCGTGTCCTAGCATTCGCGCGAAGTAGAATCGGTTGGTCATGGCCAGACCTCTTCCGAAGAAATATACAGTATCTTCCCTTGAATCGATTTTGTGACGATACAAGGCCGAGCTTAACCGATCGCCGACCTCCTGAACAATCGGGGAGACTCCGCTTCAAAATTCACCAGAGCGATTCGAATAAAAAATCGGACAGCGAGTATTCGAGCAGCGGCTCGCTTCAAAGCGAAGCGTTTCCCCCAGGAAAGAGCCGAGTCGGCCGCGCCGAGGATAAACCCTGCGGGGCTGAAACAACCGGCGTCGATCATTCGAGAGAAACGCCGATCGAGGGGGATCGTACGCAGCGTCAGACAAAAAACCCTTGCATAGGGGCGCGGAGGAGGGTGGAACGGGGTGGTTCGGTGGCAGGGTGATAAAGGTGGTAAATCGCGTCGAAGGAGGAGAGGGCAGCGGTTAAAGTCTAAAACCGTCGGGCCGAGATAGGTGGATGGCGTGCCTTGCCGGCCGCGCCGGAAGTCGCGTGTCGACGTCGACCATGCCACCACCGTACCACCTTTTGCCGCTCCCCACCCTGTCAGGGTAGCATTCCCGGTTAGGCTGCTAGCAGCTCCGGTGCTTCGGCACCGATCTACCAAGCGGAGCGGATTTTCTCAACTACGGAGGTGAGGAGCGAGCGGCACGGCGGTGTACTACACCGTTTAGGACAACGGGCTGCGGACACCGGTCGGTGCAAAATTCCGCGGACGTCCGCCGTTGTTCGGCGAACGAGAGAAGACCGTGGTTAGGTTCGCTCGGCTCGGTAGCGTGACAGTGATTGGTCGATCCCTGTTCCCGGTGGGTCGAGAGGGTCGAGGGAAGCCAACCCTCTCGCTAACGTCTTCAGAACCGCCAGGATAAACGCGCCGCTAGCACGCGCCCGCCGCGAGGCTTCGGCTTCAGTCTGCCTTCGCAAGTGCTGATCGATCCTGCCGGAGGAAAGCGGCAGAAGGATCCTCCTTCGAAGGATTCGGGACAGAAGCCTGTTCTGTTCGAACGGTGACCGATCCTGACATCAAGACACAGACATCTGCGGAATAGAAAAGTCTTCTGTTCGAGTGCTGACCAATCCAGTGAGACGGAAGCGTACGACAGAGGTCCTCCTTCCAAGCATTCAAAATAGAGGCCTCCTTTCCAAGTGGTTGCTTCAAAGGATTCAGAATACGGACATTCTATTTGCAAGTGCTGACTGATATTGCGAGAGGGAAGCTTACGGCTGAGGTCCTCCTGCAAAAGTTTCAGAATAGAGGAGTCTGTTGTTGGCAAGTGGGATCCTGCTCCGAAGGACCTTCCTGCTTCGGATGATTGAAAATAGGAGCCTCCTGTTCGAGTGCTGACAGATCCAGTGAGAGGGAAGCGTATGACAGAGATCCTCCTGCCAAGGATTCAGAATAGAGGCCTCCTTTCCAAGTGGCTGCTTTAAAGGACTTAGAATACGGACATTCTATTTGCAAGTGCTGACCGATCCTGCGAGAGGGAAGCGTACGTCAGAGGTCCTCCTGCAAAAGATTCAGAATAGAGGAGTCTGTTGTTGGCAAGTGGGATCCTGCTCCGAAGGACCTTCCTGCTTCGTATGATTGAAAATAGGAGCCTCCTGTTCGAGTGCTGACAGATCCAGTGAGAGGGAAGCGTATGACAGAGATCCTCCTGCCAAGGATTCAGAATAGAGGCCTCCTTTCCAAGCGGCTGCTTCAAAGCATTCAGAATACGGACATTCTATTTGCAAGTGTTGACTGATCCTGTGAGAGGGAAACGTACGTCAGAGGTCCTCCTGCAAAAGATTCAGAATAGAGGAGTCGGCTGTTGGGATCCGGGTTCCAGGGCTTCGGGACCTTCCTACTTCGGATGATTCAAAATAGGAGCCCCCTGTTCGAGTGGTGACCGATCCCCGAAGAAGGAGAAGAGGAAGGATGTGCAGGAAGGGCTCTAGGATGAGAGACCCGCGCCAGAGGAGCCATGAGCAGTAACAGCAAGAAGCCGTCGGGCGGCAAGGACGAAAAGAAGAGTCCGTCGAGCAAAGAGGAGAGCCCGGTCGCCGCGAAGGATGACGCCGCAGGGTCGTCCTCCACAGGAAGCGCCGGAGGAGCAGCGGGCGCGGAGGGAGCACAGCCAGGAAGCAAACCTGGATCCGCTGGTGCTACCGCCAGGGAAGCCGCGCAAAAGCTCCTCGGGCTTACCGCGCGCGGAGAATGGGCACCGGTGGACCAGCTGCTCAAATCTCTGGAGAAGACGGTGCAGAACGCCGGCGAGGATGGCAGCCTGTCCCCTCTCACCGGCGTCACGGACCCGGTCAGTGCTCGAGTACCGTCTACACGATAATTGTCCGGTCTTTTTCGCCGCACTTCTGACGAACCATCTGATTTCCAGGCCACGGGCATGACGCCGCTGATGTACGCGGTGAAGGACAATCGCGCCGGCTTGCTGGACAGGATGATCGAGCTCGGAGCCGACGTGGGCGCCAGGAATAACGCAAGTATCTTCGCCGATTAATTATTAACTCGCACTGTGCAGAAACCGTAAGTTGCCGAGCGTTAATGTATTAGACTGTGGATTATACGCATGTGTCCGGAAAAATTGAAACAGCGTGGAGATTATAAAAATTTGAGAACGTTATTTTCAATCCCGAAAGCATAGGAGTATTCTAAATACCTGCACAAAGTATTTAGTTTTATCTTGCACAAAGATCAGTAGTTTCATTATCGTGAACATTCTAGTAGATGTATAAACAGACTGCGGATACTGACGCAAAATAAGAATGACCTTGATTGAATGCAAGGTCCATAAGCGTCCTAACCGGTTGAAAGTACGACAATATTTTTTTTAATTCTTTTTTAAATTTCTTTTTAATTCTTCAAATGCACCCGGCAGTGTAATTATGAATAATCTGATAGATGAGAGTCCCTAGAGAGGGTTGGATAGAACTAGTAGCAAGTAGCTTAACCGATTAATTATTAACTCGTACGTTCGCGGGGAATCTTGCCTCGGCTCGGCCCTGTGCAGAAACCATAAGTTGCCGAGCGTTAATGTACTAAACTGTGGATTATACGGATGTGTCCGGAAAAATTTAAACAGCGTGGAGATTATCAAAATTTGAGAACGTTATTTTCAATTCCTAAAGCATAGGAGTATTCTAAACAGTTTTATCTTGCACAAAGAACCGCAGTTTAATTATCGTGGATATTCTAGTAGATATATAAACAGACTGCGGATTCTAACACAAAATAAGAATGACCTTGATTAAATGTAAGGTCCACAAGCGTCCTAACCTGTTGAAAGTACGACAATATTTTTCCTTAAATTCTTCTTAAAATTTTTTTAAATTCTTCAAATGCACCCGGCAGTGTAATTACGAATAATCTGATAGATGAGAGTGTTGAATAGAACTAGTAGCAACCTGGAGCTGGCAGGCTTGCCTCTGTGCCGATTTGTGGGTGCTCAGCAACTTAGGATCTCTGACACGAAGTATCCTGAGCATCCCGGATCTCTGATAGGACCTCTGGTCAACCTAACTGCACTGCGCTTCCTACATTTCGAATGCCGAGATCCGGGAGTTGCCCTCTCGTTGGCAACCGTAGCGACGGTAGTTGATTTCGTGGATTCGATGATTCATGTAACTTCCGGTTATTCGAGGAAAACGGTGAGAACGCGGAGCGTTTCCCGCGAGTCGAACGAGCGTTTTCCCGTCGAATTCCATGAACGGCGTTGTCGTGTTTGGCCGGGGGGTCCGTCAGCTTTTAAAATAAACCGTGGGTGCCCGCGTTACGTGTCGCCGCCACGTAATATTAAAGCAGCTGCGTGGCCGGGGCTGCAGACCACGGAACGTGTACAGTTAACGATCTCCATGTAATCCGTGTTCGGAGTCGTATAGAGGAGGGTTAGAGTAAGATCGCGTGAAGGAGGGCCAAGGCCAAGGGGTTCGCCGAGAAAGTAAGCTTCGGGCAAGTAGGCCGGCGAGTCACTAGGGCGAAAAAGTAGCTCGATCGTTGCCGGTGATAACGCGGCTTTTTCCGATTCTATCGGCGCGTTTCTTCGCGGCCGTGGATGACGATTACAAGGCGACGCCCACGCGAGAACGGCTCAACGAGAGCCCTTGGCCAACCGGGAGCCGGACGTAATTTCCCCGTTACCGTCGAACGTTCCAAGAATCTTGAAAACTCCCGGGGTTCGAATCGACGCGGTCTCGGTTATGGCTGCTCCTAACGAGGCTAATCGCGAGCACGGGAATCGCCCAGCCCCACCCATCCCTCGGTTTTCGAATCGTTCCGACCCGAGAGCGAACGCTCGTTTCACTCTGGGCGCGGCCGAACGCGATTTACGACGAACCCTAACGGCCGCCTCCGGTCTCGATCATTTTTGGATGCTAGAAATCGATGCAGTTGTGTCCTGAAGGAAGAGATTTCCCCAACGTTTTTTCAGAATTGCAGTTAATTTCATCAGGGGGTCTGGAGACACTCTGATACTGAAGTGGGTTCACTCATTGCTACGGTTCGGTGAGCACCAATCAAAGTTGACTTTTTTAATCAGCCGGCCGAACAATTAAAAAAGTGGAACGCAAAGCAACGCACTTCAGCATCAGTGTGTCTACAGACCTCCCGATGAAGTTAGCTGCAATGCTGACGAAACGTTGGGAAATCTCTTCCTTCAGGACACGGCTTACACCCGGAAGCCTCCACAGACACAACTGTATGATGCCTCTGATTAGAAATCGATGGTTCCACAATTTTTTGGTATATGAATATAATTAAACACGGGGACAGTAAAGCTAGCTCGATCCCTGTGTCCAAACAGAGGATAAGTGTGCAGCGATACTGATCCCGCGAATATCTCGGAAACCAAGCGAGACCGCCGTTAATGCGGGGAGGAAAAAGTTGTTGAAAATGTTGAGATTTACAGGGTATCCAAAGCTCATCGAAATCGGAGGCCGTTCGGAAGGTGTCGCGCGATTTATGACCCGGTTCCCATACCGTCGCGAATCTTCCGGATTTATACCTCGCCGAGGCTTTATCCGCTCCGATCTCGGGCCGATACGCGAGCAACCGGCAAGGGTGGATACGAGGAGAGCGCGTCGATCATTTCGCGGAACGATTTGTTGCCCTCACGGAATCGCTACCCGTTTGTCACAGGACAATTACAATGCTCTCCACATCGCTGCCATGTACTCCAGGGAGGACGTCGTCAAGCTGCTGCTGTCGAAGAGGGGCGTCGATCCCTACGCCACCGGCGGGGTACGATGATTTTACTCGTCATCATGCTTTCACTGCCGTCGGATCCCTTTCTTCTCGGAAAGTTCTTTTTCTTCTTGGCCGACTAGAATGAAAATGTTCTTTGTTACTGAAAGCGTCGTTCGTTTGTGGGAATTCGGGCCGCGAGACGCTGTCGAAGACGGTTGGGGGTGAAAGTTTTTGTTTTTGTTTGGGAAGAAGACTATTTGTTTTTTTATTCGGATGGTTTTTCATATGAGCCGCTCAATAATTGTTGAATCGATGAACTCTTCGAAATAGAAAATTGGGTAGAACAAATATAAAATGAGAAATACGTCTGAAGAATTTGGAAACACTCCTGAATTATTTTCGATTGAAATTGTTTAGAAATGGAATAAATGTGTACGCAGCTACTGTAGCTTATTTTGCATAAATATAGAAACCTTCGCGTTTCAGGAACGTTGCTACATATATTCAACGACATCAAGGTGACTTTGTTCTAAGACAAGCATCCGTAAGATCTAACATCCATTACGACTTATGTTCGCTTATCGACCTAATTCGAAGTAGTTTTTACCGTTCAGTGATATGAAATCTAATCGTTGGTCTGTCGATGTGCAATTGCATCGCAGCTGGATTAGAACTAAGTAGTTATATAACCTAGGCAATTAGTTATATCTAATAAGCTCTTGAAAGAAATAGATCACTGTGTGTCTGCAGTTATCCTAATGCTTAGATATTAACAACGGGAGAACAGACATCATTGATTCCACTTTATAAAGTAGAAACAACATCCAACAAATTTTCGTTGAAATCTTCATGATAAGCCTGAGCGAGCACTATAGAAACTCTCTTGAACTTGATCGGGGCTCGCGCGACCTAGAATTAGCCCGCAGTAGATTTGGCCAGCCACGGTCAGACACGCTTCAAGCTCAATTATCTCGCGAAGGAAGCGTCAATCGAAAAAATATTATCAGTATTTTTCTACTCAGTTTTTCAAATGGAATCACCTTATGTCCACGTATACCGTCCATCTTGAAACACCCTGTACGCGGCAAGGGTTTAAGGTGATTCATTTTAACTGGAAACAATGAAGCATCAATTCAGTGTTCTAGCAGTGAGGTGTAAGCAGTCTTGAAAAGTGGTTAATCATTTGGGTGCTTTTAGAAGTAGCCTGTCCATTTCCCAAAAAGATAATAATTCTCATGAAGATAAATTAACTGAACAGTCCAGCATCGATCCAATGATTTAGCAGTGAAAAGTAAAAGTACTTGGGAGGTTGCTAATCATTTTGAGCGGCTCGTTCATTTGATACGCGAAGGGGGTGCTTTTCGAAGTAATCTGTCCATTTCCTAAAAAGATAATAATTCTCATTAAGATGAACTAGGATAAATTAAGTGGACAGTCAAGCATCGATCCAATGAGTTAGCAGTGAAAAGTAAAAGTACTTGGGAGGTTGCTAATCGTTTTGAGAGGCTCGTTCATTTGATACGCGAAGGTGGTGTTTTTCGAAGTAGCCTGTCCATTTCCTAAAAAGATAATAATTCTCATTAAGATGAACTAGGATAAATTAACTGAACAGTCAAGCATCGATCCAATGAGTTAGCAGTGAAAAGTAAAAGTACTTGGGAGGTTGCTAATCATTTTGAGCGGCACGTTTATTTGATACGCGAAGGGGGTGCTTTTCGAAGTAATCCGTCCATTTCCTAAAAAGATAATAATTCTCATTATGATGAACTAGGATAAATTAACTGAACAGTCAAGCATCGATCCAATGACTTAGCAGTGAAAAGTAAAAGTACTTGGGAGGTTGCTAATCATTTTGAGCGGCTCGTTCATTTGATACGCGAAGGTGGTGCTTTTCGAAGTAGCCTGTCCATTTCCTAAAAAGATAATAATTCTCATTAAGACAAACTAACTGTACCGATGATTTACCAGTGAAAATTAAAAGTACTTGACGATCGTTTCGACCGGTTCATATTGCGAACGGCGGGGTGACGCGAGGGGGATGATGTTCTAGTCTGTAGGTTCCGTTGAAAGGGATAATAATTCGAGCGATAGAAACGATGGTCGAAGGGTCGTTCGGCAGTGAACGTTACGAACTGTTTGAGGACAGCCGCGGCAGCAAACGGCGGTGCATCTGGTGGCTTCGAGGCAAACGGGCACCGCGACTTCGATCCTGCGAGCGCTATTGGCCGCCGCCGGACGGGACATCAGGCTGAAAGTCGACGGGGTAAGATTAGAGACCACTATGAATTTTGTAATTTTACGAGCCGAGGATACTTCGATTCGAGGGAACTGGTTCCCATCCCCCCCTTCCCCTAACGGCCCCGCGTCCGGTTCCTATCGCGACCACGATGCTCCCGATTCCCGGGGCCACGTTTCTCGCGTGACGCGAATGATGCCCCGGGAATATCACTGCCTGGTACCGAACAGCTGTCATAATTCTCCGCCCGGGCTCTTCTTCTCTTGCCTCTCTTCCCTTCCAGCCCATTCCCTTATCCGTTTCCCCCCTCCCTCCCTCCGTCCCTCCTTTCCTGCACCGCGCACAGAGACAACCGCACAACTTTCCTAATGTTCTCGTTCTTTGTCTCGCGAAACGAGCGGTACTCGGGCGATTCGACTCGCCTACGTCGATTTTTACGTCCCCCGTACCCACGAGCTACGGGGCTATTTATGAAAATCGTACGGCGTACCCGTCTTCTTTACCCGCGAGAAACGATCTCTCGCAGAACCATAAATATCCGCCACGACTCCGGAAGATTCCACCGGGAACAGTCCTCCCCCACCCCTCCCCGTGCCGCCCGTTCTGATTAACACGCTCACTACCCTTATACATACACGTCAGACATTGCAGGCGATAATTCCACCAGCCGGTCTAAGATTATGTTCTCATCTGCAGAACAAGCCGGGGTACTTCGCGCGATGCGAAAGTATTATGAATTTCAGAGTTGTTGTTCGACGACGGAAAATTTTTGGTAAGGGAAATTCCAATGTATTCGAAATTGTGACCCTTAGCACTCGAATGGAAAATTTTTAGTAAGAGAAATTCCAATATATTCGAAATTGCAACCCTTAGCACTCGAATGGTGGCTGTAAGGCGCCAAATTGCTGTGTCATTATTCAAAATAGTTTTTATATCATTAAATTCGTTTGTATTTAATAAACTACTAAACACTTCAGCATTGCAAGAGTGAATTGCATCATTTTCGTGTGTATAACGTGGAAAAATATATATATGGAAGGGAAATATTCTAGGTCGGAAGATATGCTTCGTTTTGGAGTTGAAATAGCTTCGAGTGCAAAGGGTTAAGATATTTCGTTGACATCTGTCTTCGCAGGTCTATTCCTAACAAAAAGATACGCAACTCTGCTATGCAAACTATTTCTCTGGTTCGAATAGTTTCCAAGACACGCAATATGTTCTCAACCCCCGATTCTGGTGGTTGTTTTCACCCCTTCAGCGTGGACGATGGCCGATAAAAAAGAATCTGACGAATATTCCTCCGAGACCTAACTCTCGCAATAGTTCCATTAAAATCGGCTTTTCTTTTCTAGCTGTTAACCCTTCCGGAACGCCCGTGCACTGTACTGACTCTAAAACATGTCCCAGAATTGATTACACAGTTTTAGTCAGCGTTGCTTTCTTTCTAGAATTTTTTGATAATTCTGGAAAATAGTACAACTTATGTAAGTTAATAGTACAACGTATGTGAGTGATTAGAGTCAATAGCAGAGAACGAGGTAGCCCTTCCTGATCCAATAATTACAATGATCAATGCGTCAGTTAAAGTCGCAATAGACAGGGTTAAAAATCCAAGAATGCGCTATTCAACGCAGCTTTAGTGACTCCCCTCGTGGTCAGACTTATTGCCAAGCGTGAACTTCGCAGAAAGGGAAGATACCGTTACTGTTAGCGGTGGAGGCAGGCAACCAATCGATGTGTCGAGAGCTGCTGGCTCAACAGGCTCCTGATCAGCTTCGAGCTACCACGCCAACGGGGGACTCGGCTCTTCACCTGGCAGCTAGGAGAAGGGACATCGACATGGTGCGGATTCTGGTGGACTACGGCGCGACGGTGGACATGCAGAACGTAGGTCGAGAGCAGCCACGGTTCCCGTAGAGACCTGGGTATGGAAGTTCGAAACCGATTTCGGGGTTTCAGGGTGACGGTCAAACGGCGCTGCACATCGCGAGCGCCGAGGGCGACGAGACCCTCGTCAAGTATTTCTACGGGGTGAGAGCGTCCGCTTCCATCACCGATCATCAGGACCGCACCCCCATGCACCTGGCGGCCGAGTACGGGCACGCGTCCATAATCGAATTGCTGGCCGACAAGTTCAAAGCCAGCATATTCGAGAGGACCAAGGACGGCTCGACGCTGATGCACATCGCCTCGTTGAACGGCCACTCGGAGTGCGCGACGATGCTCTTCAAGAAGGGCGTCTACTTGCATATGCCGAACAAGAGGGGCGCAAGGTCGATTCACACGGCCGCCAAGTACGGTCATGTCGGCATCATAAGCACCTTGCTGCAGCGCGGCGAGAAGGTATGGGATCTCGTCGTGTGGTTCCTACAAAATAGAGTTCGTTAAAAAAGTTTCCGTCTCGTGAAGCGTAATAATTTTTTCGCAATGTTTAAACACTTTTTCGATCCACCGTAGCTCCAATTTTTAAATTGGAAAATGTCGAGACGAATTTCCGGAATAAATTGAACGGTGTCGAACTTTCGTTAGACAGTGTAATTAATTCTACTAACCGCTCAGGTGGACGCAACGACAAACGACAATTACACGGCGCTGCACATAGCCGTGGAGAACGCGAAACCGGCAGTGGTGGAAACTCTGTTAGGCTACGGGGCAGAGGTTCACGTCAGGGGTGGAAAGCTGAAGGAAACGCCTCTTCACATAGCGGCGAGAGTGCTAGACGGAGACCGGTGCGCGTTGATGCTGTTAAAATCTGGGGCTGGTCCGAATCTGACCACCGACGACGGTCAGACGCCTGTGCACGTAGCCGCGAGCCACGGGAACCTTGCTACGTTGCTGCTGTTGCTGGAGGATGGCGGGGATCCTATGTACAAGTCCAAGGTAGACGATTCGCGCTTCGTAGGGGGCTTGGGAGATGGCACAGAGCTGGTACAAAAACATGGAAGGTCCCAATTAAATCGTCCAACGCAATAACTAATCGTAATAATGTAAACGTGGTCTTTGCGAAGTAAGCAAACTTTGCAGAAAGGGACCTTGGACTGTGTGCCAGCTCTCGAGGTCCCGGCGATAGATGATTCCTCGTGGTTCGACGGCGCTCTTCTCCGCAGAACGGCGAGACGCCGCTGCACTTGGCCTGCAGGGGCTGCAAGGCCGACGTGGTGCGGCACTTGATCCAGTTCGTGAAGGAGAAGAAGGGCCCGGAAGTCGCGACCTCCTACGTCAACAGCGTGACAAACGAGGGCGCCAGTGCTCTACATTACGCCGCCCAGATCGAGCCGTCGGAAGTGAAGACGCCCGGGGACGACCGTGCGGTGGTTCGCGCCCTGCTGGAGGGCGGGGCGGACGTGTCCCTGCAGACGAAGCAAGCGCAGGAGTCGGCTTTTCATCATTGCGCGTTGGCCGGCAACAACGAAGTGCTGTCCGAGATGATAAGTGGCATGTCGGCCACCGAGGTGCAGAAGGCCTTGAACAGGCAGAGCGCGGTCGGTTGGACGCCTCTGCTGATCGCCGCTCACAGAGGACACATGGAGCTGGTGACGAACCTGCTGGCGAATCATGCGAGGGTCGACGTGTTCGACTTGGAAGGTAGATCGGCTCTTCATCTGGCCGCGGAGCACGGCTACCTTCAAGTCTGCGACGCCCTGCTGGCGAACAAGGCGTTCATAAACTCGAAATCGAGAGTCGGTAGAACGGCTCTGCACTTGGCGGCGATGAACGGTTATTCCCACCTCGTCAAGTTCCTCATACAGGACCACGGTGCTGCCATAGACGTGCTCACGCTCAGAAAGCAGACGCCTCTTCATCTGGCAGCCGGCGCCGGCCAGTTGGAAGTTTGCAAGCTTCTTCTGGAGCTCGGAGCCAGCATAGACGCTACCGATGATCAAGGACAGAAGCCCATCCATGCTGCAGCGATGAACAATTACGCCGAAGTGGCTCAGTTGTTTCTGCAAAGGCATCCCAGTTTGGTGATGGCCTGCACCAAGGATGGCAACACTTGCGCCCATATCGCAGCCATGCAGGGCAGCGTCAGGGTGATCGAGGAGCTGATGAAGTTCGACAGGCAAGGAGTCATCTCCGCGAGGAATAAGCTGACGGAAGCGACGCCGCTTCAGTTGGCCGCCGAAGGAGGACACGCGGAGGTCGTGAAGGCGTTGGTCAGGGCTGGCGCGTCTTGCGCCGATGAAAATCGGGCCGGGTTCACCGCGGTGCATTTGGCTGCCCAGCACGGGCATGGACAGGTGCTCGAGGTGATGAGGTCCTCCACCTCTCTGCGCATCTCGAGCAAGAAGCTGGGCGTCACTGCTCTTCATGTTGCCGCCTACTTCGGCCAAGCTGGTAACTACAATCTCGTTGTATTAGGTCTGTCGGAAAGTTCTGTCCGATAGTGTCGCACCAAGTGACGCTACGAGTTGACTTCGGTTGACTGTCTCTCTTTATCATTGCATTTACACACACGTGTACTCTCCTAAAACGATGGAAAGTATATTCTACAATAAATATTATTAAAGGTATGAAAATTGTGTTATTTTCTTTCAATTGAAAAACCGACAGAACTTTCCGGTAGACCTAATACATTTTGCTCCGCCGTAGCAGGACTTGAAAATGCGTAGGAGACCTCTAAAGGCATAGTTCAACCCTTAGCACCCGAATGGCACCGCTAAAAATCGTCACACTGTTTCTTAAAACAATCTTTTACGTCACTACGTTCGTATCTAGGAAATTAACACATTGTTGACCGGCAATTTTACGCAGGAGCTATCCAATGTCACCAGACATTATTTCGTAATTAAATGTAGAACTAAAACAATCTAAATAAACTTCAGCATCCAGCATCATAACCGTTATCTTCATTTTCAGAGTCACTCTCAATAATTACGGTTTTTCGTCGTTTTGTTGGTCTGATATTTGTATCTTCTGAATCAGAACTATGTTCTGAAAAACTATCATTTTCTGAATCACTAACACAAACGTCACTTGGACAGTCAGACAAATTATCTTCACAAAATCCTTCTTCAAAAAGTTCGCAATGGGCCATTTCTAAAAATTTAAGAATAACGATTTATACGTCGCGTCCTAACTGGAAAAATGTAAAACAACTTGATCTTACCACGTTTGCTTATAATCTGAGAGGTTCTCAATAATATATTTACAGTTTGAATTGTAAATTTAACGAAGACAAATGGTAAACAGTAACCACAATTTGAAGGTATAATACTTCGTCAATTACATTAGGTTATCGAAAGACGTCATATGACGTTCCCGGTCGACAATGTGTTAATAGTAATAGCGGTCTTTCTAGAAAATAAAAACCTCAACTGCAACAAACCGAAGCAAAAGAAGAATCGATTTTTCTTCTATGTTGAAAGAGCTTCGAGTGCAAACTCGTTAATTAGTTAAAGATTCGGCGACCCCGAGTCTGATCACGAGTCCAGGGTGAAAAGCGACGATCCGATCCATGGGGTTTTCTTCTAAAATCATCTGAGAAATCCGTCGAATTGCAGATACCGTGCGCGAGTTGCTGACTCACGTGCCGGGTACGGTAAAATCGGACCCTCCAACGGGCGGCACCCTGGTTGGGGAGCTGGGTACGGAGTCCGGGATGACGCCGTTGCACCTGGCCGCCTACTCCGGGAACGAGAACGTCGTGCGACTGTTGCTGAACTCCGCTGGTGTCCAGGTACCTGAAAACGGCGACCGGTTAGAGGGAATGTTCGCGAGCGCATCTTTCGCGTCGCAAAAGATATTTTGCGTCGCGACATTTTTAATTTGTCGAGGCGAGAGTGTGGGGGAAAAATTGATTTCTTTGGGCGTATATCGTTAGAGATCTGGTCACGTG
>CM052142.1:6820686-6957445 GCA_028454255.1 Halictus ligatus | reverse complement strand
GTTTTCGGAGCAACATTTATGTCCCGCTCGAATGCCAACGGTGTGCCCGGTCGGGAAACCCGAGACCGCTCGACGATCGGCGAAACTTCTCGGAATTCGGAAAGTTTCGACGATCATCGGACCAATAAATTTTCGGCGAACAAACGTTCACGTGAGATGGGTCGCACGCGATCCTGAAGCCGTCGTCGTCCTCCCCCCCTCCGCCGAACGTTAAACGGTGTTCCGTGATGGGTTCGATCGAAGCCCGTTGGTCTTTCAGTTCGTCTATAACATGATGGTCTGCAGCAAGAGCAACAACAACAGGCCGATCGAGGAGTTCGTGCTGGTGTCACCGGCACCGGTAGACACGGCCGCGAAATTGTCGAACATCTACATGAAGCTGTCCGAGAAGGAGAAGGAGAGAGCGAAGGACTTGATCGCGGCTGGCAAGCAGTGCGAGGCGATGGCTACCGAGCTGTTGGCCCTGGCGGCCGGCGCCGACTCCGCCGGCAGGATCCTGACGTCGATGGATCGCAGGAACGTCGAGTTCCTCGACGTGCTGATCGAGAACGAGCAGAAGGAGGTGATCGCGCACACGGTGGTGCAACGGTACCTCCAGGAGCTATGGCAGGGCAGCTTGAACTGGAACGCGTTCCGCACGATCCTCCTGTTCATCGCGTTCCTGATCTGTCCGCCGGTCTGGGTGGTGTTCGCCCTTCCGCTCGGCCACAAGTACAACAACGTCCCGATCATCAAGTTCATGTCGTACCTCACCTCCCACATCTATCTGATGGTCTTCCTATTGCTGGTCGGCATAATCCCTATCTACCCGGTGGTCAGGGGGAACCTGTTTCCCTACTGGTACGAATGGTGTCTGTTGGTGATGCTGTCCGGTCTGCTGCTCTTCGAGCTGACCAATCCGAGCGACAAGAGCGGCCTCGGCTGGATCAAGCTGGCGGTGCTGCTGTTCGGTGTCTTCGGGGTCGCTTTCCATCTGATGGGCTTCGTGATCGTCCATCGGCCCTACTGGCCGACTCTCCTCTACCTGAGGAACCAACTGTTCGCGCTCAGCTTTCTGCTGGCCTGCGTCCAGATCCTCGACTTTCTCTCGTTCCATCATCTGTTCGGACCGTGGGCGATCATCATCGGCAATCTGATGAAGGATCTCGCGAGGTTCCTCGCGGTACTGGCGATCTTCGTGTTCGGGTTCTCGATGCACTTCGTCGCGCTGAACCAGGCGTTCAAGAACCAATCGGTGCAGGAGGCCAAGGTCGAGGACAGGAAGGTCAAGGACAGGAGCGCCTTCCACGACGGTAAGTTCGACGCACGTGAGATCCTTCTTCTTAGAGACCGCCAGTTTAGACGTTAGATGAAAGCGAGAGAGAAAGAGAGAGAGAGAGAGAGATAGACCACTCTCTCACTTCGAAACCCCTGTCCGTTCTTATCCCCCTCGGATACGATCGACCAGCCACACTCTTCTTGATCGGGACGGAAAGAAAGTTTACGCTGAAAAAAGAAAAAAAGAAAATGAGAATGACAGCGGCACGGTCGATGGGACCGTGAACATGCGATACGCGCGAGTACACGAATGCGTCCACGGAGGCGCACGGCTCCCCGCGAGCACGTGTGCCTGATTACTATCTTCCTCACCTGATACAACCGCCCCCCCCCCCCCCCCCCCAACCCCCCCCCCCAAAATCCCCCCTCGCGACGCCTCGACTTTCGAACGAGTCCTTCGAACGTAAGCGGCACACGGTTGTCGAGTATCGTACGTTGCGGTCAGCATATTTCGAGGATGTCCTGTCGGTGATCTGTCTGTCTGTCCCGTTATCGTTTGCGTAGAGTTAACATTAAAGACATAGCAAATTATAAAGAATCGTGTGGAACCTCGAGACGAACGTATCATAACCGGTTGAATTGCAATGAATAGATTTGTTGGCCAATGTTACGGAATGGATGATGGAGACGCCGTCGACGGCGCCTCCTCGTCGCTACGGCCGCTACAAGAAAAAGAATGAGTGTTGTGACGATAGCTCCCGAGATAGTAAGTTTTGCCGATCCGGGAACGTCTAACGAGACCCCCGCAACCGGAAACCAGAAACGCGGAAATGTATGGCAAAATGGCACGTGCACAACGGAATGCAGGACACGATTCTTCTTGGTGTCGTACCGTCTGCATTGTGCATTGTTCGCCGGATGTGTGTTGCCTGCTGGGACTGCTGCCTGATTCCAATCAATATATAAATCAATTATATATATATATACATATATACATCTGTGTATATTTATAAATATATTTATTTTATATATATATATATTTTATTTTATGTATATATATATAGAGATTTTGCAACGACGCGAGAAATGTCTCTCACTAAAGCGCCCGTAAACCCGCGCTGCGATTCGGACTTCCGTAGACAGTACACCCACAATTTTCTCTCCTACGCGAACGCAACCGCCGTCCAGAAGCGTTTCGACACTTGTTAGAACGTCCGGTACCTTGCAGATTACCATCTGAATTGCTACCCGATTCATTGGCGTCTGAAATCGCGGTGGCCTCCGTCGCGTGTCGAATATTTCACCCTTTCGCCCGCCAATTAATTATTTTCGCTCTTAACGCTAGGTTTGCCGAGCACTAATAATGACTATTTTACATTACTTTGTAGAAATAACGTGAATGTATCGATCAAAGTTTGTAGCCATTTGTCAATTTGTTAAATAATTGCTCACGGATGCATTTTTACAATATTCGCAATTTAAAAATATTAGAATCCGTCGTTTTGACGGGTTCCCGTAAATCTAGCGTTAAACGTCCTCTTACAATCACTTTCTAACTATCATGCTTTGTTTCTTATTAGTCTCTATGTAGCGGCCATTTTAACACATTATCCACCGGCGATTATTTCACTATTTTTGAAAATCTACGGTCCATGATTAGAGATTTCTTGAATCACCCTCGGTAACGCAATTAGCTTCCTTTTGGTACGGCAAAATTATCGAAAAGTTCAGACTTCCGGTAGATAAAGTACTAAAATGATCCTTTTTCTTTTTAATTTACATTTATTCTTTTATGGATAAATTCGATTTTTAAATGGTATAGTGACTCTTGGATCGCACTGTAGACGACAGGAACAGAAGTATTGCCAGAGATAGCTTTTAATTTATTTAATAGTTTGTATAGTAGTCCAGTGCAGACATGTAGTTATAATTTTGGAGGAAATTGATTGGGTACCAGTTTATTTCTCCTGTTTATATTCGACTATATAATTAGTCTAATAATTGCTGGAATACTACTGTTAATGATTTTACAGTCCAGCAGTGGCGAAAGGGTTGAAAGATACTTCTGTTCAGCTTTAGGACATCCATTTCAGTCCGACTTTAATTATCGAGGTTTTATATACGGCTAGGTGATTGCCTAACTTTTTGATGGATGCAGTTGCACCAATTACACAGCAAGAAGATTGATGACTGCGGTTCTTAATGCAAAATAAAAATCGTCTGCATCCACTGCAAGACACAGGTGCCAAATAGAAAGTTATTCTCGCAGCGAATTGCTTAAAAATGCCATTGAATATTAATTTATTAACGCTAAACCTACCAAACATATAACATATACAAGTGAAACGTCTTATAGAAGGTACAAGATCGAATTCACTTAAACTTTGTACAATTTTCATTATCATATGTGTTTAAATAAAGAAGTCAATTCAGTAATTTCCTACGAAAACGTTTTCGTAAGTTCAATAATTGTGAAATTGCAAAATAGGTCATTTTGACGGTGGTAGGTTCAGTATTAACGCTTTTGCAGCTAACATAAAAGATCCTAATTTTCCCTAAAGATCTGCAGTCTAATTATTATCTATACCAATACATAAAGAACTTAAAGGCACCAAAATCGTGTGGCAATTGTTGACATATTCTCACATATTAACCCATTTGCATCATCGGCGTATATATACGCTTAATTTTCACTATCACCGGAGCGTATATATACGTTCAACGTATTTTTCCTTATAATGCAGGAATATGAAGTTCTTTTACTTGTAGTCATTTTTATACTTTTTGGTGATAAAGGCCTTCTTCTAATATTTCCTTACGATGCAAACGGGTTAAGGAAGAAAATAAATTTCTAGATCGCTCGAATTTGTTGCAAATCAGGCATGAAATTCTAATTTTGCCGGAAGCTCCGCAGTCTAATGATGATCTTGGGTTACGAGGAACCGTGAAAACGCTTGTGGACGGTGTTCCCTCGGTGTCCCGACGCATTCCAGCGACCCGGTAGCCCGAATCGCGGTATCTCGGTGTCGACGCGTCCCGATCTCGGGATCTCGATCCCCTCGCCGAGCTCGAGATCACGGGCGGTCCGACCCGAGGAGCGGGTTTCTCGGCGACCACTGCGCGGCTTGTTTCGTATCTCACGGGGGCGCCAATCGAGCGCGCGTTTCTCCACAGCCTCTGTTGTGCATCGTTCTGCATTTCTCTAAACGTGTTTTTTACAATACTGTACAAGAGCAATTTGTTGTTTTTCCTCGTGCTGTTCGAGTCTTGCGCCAATGCGTGTTCTGTGTGTGTCTCACTGATATTCGGCCGCGGCGGCACGGGATGTCGGGAATCGGAGCGACGTCCACGGACATCGTCGTTTTGATGCCGACGGAGCACACTTCAAAACCAGTAAACCCCGCCCCCCTCCCACATCATCGTCATCATCATCCTCGGAACGTCCTATCCTCGTCGTCCCTATTGCTTCCCGTGACCCGACAGAATCCATCCGATTTCCGGAAACTGACATCCGCGGTCGCTTTGCGTCGTTTCGTCGATCGGCAATGCGACGATACCTCTCGAAGCAGCGAAGCGTCCGATGATCTACTTTTGTCCTCTGCATGCGCACGGTAAATAAATAGTTATCTATATATATATATATACATCTCTCTGCGGTACGTGTACGTTCGCGGCGGCTCCTCCTCCTCCTGTTTTCCAGCATCCGGGAAAACAGAGAAAAGAGAAACGGAAAATATGAGAACACAGGATGAGAGAACGTGTGTGTGTGTGCGAGAGAGAGAGAGAGGGAGAGAGAGAAAGAGCGAGTGAGAAAAGACAAACGTGTGTTCTTCTTCGTCGTCGTCGTCGTCGTCGTCGTCGTCGCCGTCGTCACCGTCGTCGTCGCCGTCGTCGTCGTCGTCGTCGTCTGCATGCTGCATCTCATCGCTCCAGTGCAAACCAATCGATTATTGCTCGAGTTCCGGAGAACCGGGTTAGAGAAGAGCACACGGAGAGCCCGCGTAATCCGTACCGATCGATAACGTACACACAACCGGACGCATACACGTACATACATTCTATACGTACGCACGTACACACAGACACACTCGGGCTTTGTAGATCGACTCGATGCATCCCGCGAAAGTCGCTCGTAAAACGGATACTTGCGCTGAAACGAGAGAGAACCAAAAAAAAATGTACTGTAACAGAATGATATGAAAGTATAATACGCAACGGATTAACCGAAAATAAAAAAAAAACAAAACAAAATACAATTAGAGAAACGACGGGGAAACAGATATCAATCAAGCTTAGACGACACCCGAAAGTTGTATACCTACACGACGTGGATCGAAGCTCACGGAACGTCCGGCATGCATCCAACGTTATTCGCAAAGCATGGCCAGTCTCTGTATTAAGCATGAGCATGTTCGTTCAGTACGTTCATCGTTCGTTCGTTCGTTCGTTCGACCAGTTTTTGCTCGGTTCGTTCGTTTACTACTTCTAATATGTTGCGTATGATATGATTGATATAATATACACCACCCGCATCCATACATAGCGAGCTCCACCAGTAGCCAGCATATTGTCTGAACGGCACGAAGCAACAGCAACTAAACAAAAAAAAAACAAACAAACAATCAAGCGCAAAGTCACGAGAGAAAGCCGTGAACCAAAAAAAAAAAAAAAAATAGTCAAAACCATCAAAAAACAAACAGCCAAATACCAAGAACCATATGTGTGTGTGTGCCTCGAATTCCAGTAAAGATGAACCCGGTACTCGCCTTCGAGTACCTGTTCTTCGCCGTCTTTGGCCAGACGACCCACGGCGAGCTGAAGGTCGAGACCAATCAGCCGCAGTGGACCTCGGTCCTCTTCAAGCTGGCTTTCGGCGTATACATGTTGGTCTCGGTAGTCGTATTAATTAATCTGCTGATCGCGATGATGAGCGACACCTACCAGAGGATACAGGCGCAATCGGACATTGAGTGGAAATACGGGCTGAGTAAACTGATCCGAAACATGCACAGGTAAGCCTCCAACGGGCGAAAACGCGTGCCGCGACGAGCAAAAAGCGTATACGCGAGCCGCTCGTCCCGCAACGATCAAGACAACGCTGCCGATCCCTTAATTGATCGATCGGAGTCCGGCGATTGTAATACTGCGCGTCATTTTCCCGAACTTTCCAAGCTCGTTGCAGCGTTCACCTATTTTCATGAAATTCTCGATAATTCCTACAGATCCGACGTACATTTTCTATACACAGTCCCGCAGCAGAAAATTCTAGAAAGCTGTAAACTTTTCTCCACGATTAATAATTGCAATCTTTTTTTTTGTCAGTAAGCTACTAACATATAGAACAAATTTAAGTCGCTTGGTCAGAGAGTTGTCGCCCTTTTAGAATTGTCCCAATATTTTTGTGAGACGCGCTTATTTCTCCAGGCGTATTTCGCAAAAATAGCCTCGCAACGTACTCTACGAATGCAGTCTTATCATCTTCAAATGGCAACACAAACTAATCACCTTTGACGCTTGCTTATCCTAGCGTTCAGAGAAGTCTTTCCAGAGTCGGACAATTTTGCATAAAATTCCGCGTACATCAGCTTTGTAATCACGCAAAATTTCCGACGTCAGTTTACAATCGCCGAATGCCGATCAAGCAGTTACAGAATCGGTACTGCGACCTTCATTTTTACGGGACAAGCAGCGCGTGTATACGCTTCTGCCCGTCACTGTACATCGTTTCGAGGCCGATATCGGATCTCCGCGCGCGCTCGATCGGAATTTAAATATGCATCCACACACGAAATAGATCGCTTCCGCGGGACCTATATATACATACGAATATGGGTGCGTTGCGGTTCGGTGCACGAAATACCATAAGCGTACAGCTCTGCCGCTGTATGCACATAGCGTCTGTCTCTGTCGTTGCTACCGGTTGCAACCGCGTCGAAGTAGCTCGCACGTTAGAAAACCGAAACTGCGGTAGTAGGCTGGACACGCGATTCCGTGTTGCAGAACGACCACCGCACCGTCGCCCCTAAACTTGCTCACTACATGGATCGTGTACTTCATCAAGGTGTGCAAGCAACGGTCCGCCAAACGTAAACGGCCCTCGTTGGTGCACATGATGGGGTTACAGCGTACCGGCCGACTGTCGCCGCGTTCGAAGATGGGCGCGAAATGGCTGGCCAAAGTGAAAAAGGGCCAGGTCAGGCCGAAAGACAGCGTCGCCCTGTCGGTGGTGCATTTGAGCCCGCTCGGCAGCCAGTTGTCGTTCAATAGCGCGACGAGGATCGAGAGCGTGGTCGACTGGGACTCGATCCGTAAGAAATACCTGGCGTTGACCGGCAACGAGCCCGAGAAAGAGGCCGACAAAGACGACAAGGACGAGGACAACGAGAACGAGGAGGAGAACGGACCGACGGCCACCAACTCGTCCACGGCGCCGGCCACCAACCCGACGCCGGCCACCTAGAGGAACCCGAGGTTCCTCTCGCCTCGGAAAACAAATCACGCCCCGTTCGTCCCGCGAACTTACGATCTAAATAACCCGTAATCGAACGCGCGACGACCCTGCAAAGAGACTCTCTCAGACGCAACCATCCATAGGTAAACGGGAGGTCGATCTTCTCTTCAGGATCGTTACCGAGATAGATCCGAGAGCCGATGTCGTAACAGGATTGACGTAAGTAATGATGGGACTAGATTCGCGAGGAACTATCCCGTGCGTCCGACGGTGACCCAGCATGGCAATCATCCTCTTCTCGGACACTGTGCTCCGAGGCGGTTCTCCGATTTGTCCCCGATTCGTAACCGAGAATAGAGAAAACAGTATTAACAGAATTAATGGTGGGAGTCGCGGATCGGAGAGCGCGTCCCTTTACCTTGTAAGATCTCGTTGAACGACGCGTTCCCTCGCGTTTCCAGCGAATTAGCCATTAGCGACACGCACCCACCACCCTCCTCTCACACCTATACAGATACATACCTGTACATGCCCAGCAAAAACAACATACAGACATGCGATCGCATTACATGAAGCCCCAGGCCTCGGTGAAACAGACTTTTCACAAGACATATTCGTTCCCACGTATTTCCAGTCAGGATGAGTCCCGTAAAGGCCGTTGAGTTATTGTTCTTCGCCATCTTCGGTCAGACGACCCACGAACAGTTCAAGGTCGAAACTATGCAGCCCGATTGGACCACGGTGCTGTTCAAGCTCGCATTCGGCATTTACATGCTGGTTTCGGTGGTCGTGCTGATTAATCTGCTAATCGCCATGATGAGCGATACTTACCAGCGGATACAGGCTCAGTCCGACATCGAGTGGAAGTACGGATTGAGTAAACTCGTTAGGAACATGCACAGGTAAGAGGGGGAGGCCCGGTGTTGTTCGATCAAGTCTTCCGACAGCGAAACAGGTTCAAGGTGCGCGAGCCAATTTCGATACTCGCGTGAAAGATAGTTCGTCGAAAAATATTCACGTGCTTCTTTTCATCGGCTATCGTTCAGCGAAGGGGTGGAAACGTCCCTCAAGGTTCGCGGTTGAACACTCTTCGTGGTATCTTGAAAACTTGGTGTAATGAAAGATTGATCGATTTTCATAATTTTCTCTCCAACTGGTGCAATTTTCTATATTGTTTTAATTACTCGTTTCTAGGATCTATCTCGCCCACAGTAAATGTATGTTTCAAAATCGTATCTGCACCACCTATAAAAAGATATATAACTCATGTAATTTTGATTATTCTTACTGGAAAAAAATCAAACGTGTACTTCTGATACCAACAAATACGCGTACAAAATCCCAATACAAAGGATTGAATAGCTGTTCCGGTAACAATTCCTAAAGATTTGCACAAAAGCAGCCTCGAAAATAAGAATACCCTCTTGGAAGATGTGTTTTTGAACAGAGAATATAACAATATATTCAAAAATACATAATTTAAAGGAAGTTTTACCGTCCTGCACCCTGTTCCCAAGATATCTTGAAGAACGTGTTCAGACAGACCCCTTCTGCTCAAATCTGGACAATGGAAAGAAATATGTGAGCAGGACGATCTCTCGCGCGAGTGTCAGAACGATTGACCAGCGTAACCTGGATGTTTCCTCGCGAGTACCGAGCGTTTTGCATGCCCGCGAAGATTCGCGTCGCTTCCGGCCCCCGGTTGTCGCCGGCCCCTGCGGATCTGTGGCCCGGTCGAGGATGATCCTAATTGACCCGATCGCGTTTGTCGATGCGCAGGACAAGCACAGCGCCGTCCCCATTGAATCTGCTTACCACCTGGATGGCGTATTTGTACAAGGTGTGCAAGAAACGCGCCGCGAATAAGCAGCGGCCGTCCCTGGTACGGCTGATGGGCGGACTGCAGAGAGACACGCTCTCGCCGCGGTCGCGAATGGGCGCGAAGTGGCTCTCGAAAGTGAAGAAGACCCAGGTGGGCCACAAGGACAGCGTCGCGTTGTCGGTCGTCCACCTGAGCCCGCTCGGCAGCCAGCTGTCGTTCAGCAACGCCGTCAGAATCGACAACGTCGTCGACTGGGAGGCGGTCAGAAAGAAGTACCGAGACCTCTACGGCGAGTCGGTCGAGAAACACGCCGAGGAATCGAAAGAGGAACACGACACGGTCGCGGCGACGCTGGAGAACTCGCTGGGCGTCGCGCCCGCGAGCACCGTTCCCTGAACCATCATCGTCATCGTCACCGGGCACTCGTCCCGACACGGAGACACGGCGAGCCGGCGTTCTTTCCGAATCAACGTGGACAGTCTGTACAGTCTCATCCCGTATGAATCTTTCTTATCGAAATAAACGTCCCGTATCGATCGGATCTCGCTCTGTGGTTCTACTATTACCAGCAAACCTGCCTGCAATCCCGTATCGCGCGGCGTCGCGTCCACGCGATTATTACATTTGTTACGGGCGCTTCAAGATTGAAGTTACGGTAACCTCGTTTTTTCAATCCCATTGCTCTTCCGAGGCACTCGATAGGAACGCACGCTTCCTCGGCTGGATTACCCCTCGGACCATCAATTTTAAATATAGGAAACGCTAAGAACGTTCTGCTCCCTTCAAACAGTCTTTAACACTTTCAGTGCCAGGTCTCCCGGAAATGGATGATGCAATGATTTGTCGAGACCGATTAGGCAGAATAGAAGAAGATTAAAGAGTACTTGTCGTAGACTTTGACTTCGTGGAATTTTTAAGGCACTCAAAGTGTTAAACACGCCCAACTGTTCTTTAGCAAAAAATATACCACTGTATTTGGGAGAGCCTAACGTTCCACGCAAGCATCGCTGGACTGAGAGGCAAGGGGGCTATATCGAAAACCGATGTTACCGTAATAGTGCTGCGGATAACTGTTGAATCATCCCCGTGCAAGCCGACGTAATCCACCGACTAGTATCCGCGCACTGTCACTTAAATGTCTCACCAACAGGCAAACAAAGCGGCCAATTCAGTGTACAAGCGAGAAACGATCCCTGCAGAACGACTGCACAAGTGCATGCTGGCTGGCCCGACCATCACGACGCTTGCAACCCGACGCAGCGATGTCGCGTATTCGCAAGATCGTATCGCGAAATCGGTGCATCGACCGAGACCGTCGATTGATCAGCTTCCCGTCGATCATAACACGCATTCTTCATCGCTATGATCACGTCCTCTCGACTCGACTCTCTCATCCGTATGCCGTTCGAACGCGTTCGAAATTCATTGCGGACCATTCATTCATTTCATCGTTTCTCTTCCTCCACTCATCCTTCCTCTCCGACTCATTCCCATTCGCATGCGTACCAACGCTGGATCAGACACCTGGAATAGAAACCGGGGCTTGAAGTCGAACAATGGCCGTTTCAAACTGTTATGAAGAACTTTCTTCTGAACCGAAATTCATAGAGCGTGCACATTTTTAATAATCCCAATAAGACGCCATTACCAAAACAATATAAACCTGGTGATCGTTTCAACAACTTCGGTAAAATCGGAAATTTTAAGTTTCTGGAATTGTTTAAATATCAATTTTGCAGTGAAAATTTCAGGAGAAGGACACAGTCTTTTGTGCCATTAGATAGAACACGTTTATGAATTTTTTCAATGAAACCTTGCTCACTCTATAGCTACTTGCCACAGAGGGTTTTCTTTGTACAGCCTGTGGAACTCTTCTTCTTTTTTGATTATTTTGTAAATTGTGCAGTCTACAGTAGGTCAATGCAAGAACTCTTCTTCGTAACAGTGCATAGGAGTTTGTCATAACTGATAGTGACCGTTCGCATCATCCTGCGGCACGCGTTCAGGACTTAGCCTGGTTGCATTCTTTCAGTGAAAGTGAATCCCATTGATATCACGGAAAATCTGTTCTTCGCAATTTTCGGCCAGAAGGACACGGACGACTTCACGATGTCG
Organism: Halictus ligatus; assembly: GCA_028454255.1. Classification (NCBI taxonomy): domain Eukaryota; kingdom Metazoa; phylum Arthropoda; class Insecta; order Hymenoptera; family Halictidae; genus Halictus; species Halictus ligatus. The sequence goes on along the minus strand of CM052142.1, from coordinate 6,945,800 downwards.
CTCAAGCGAAAGCTGCAACCGAGCTGGACCATATATCTGTTTAAGGTCAGAGACAACGCTCTCGGGCTACCGCGATTTACAGAGCGACGCGTTCAATGATCACCCGATAATGTTCCGGCAGGTATCATTCTCTCTGTACATGTTGGTTAGCGTGATAGTACTGATCAATCTGTTGATCGCGATGATGTCCGACACGTACCAGAACATCCAATCGCAGAGCGACATCGAGTGGAAGTACGGGCTTAGCAAGCTCATTCGCAACATGCAGAAGTAAGTAGAGAAGGTATACGATCGATAGAGTCTCGATAACCGCGATCGATCGGGCTGAAAGGGTCCATAAGTAGATTAAACAGGTCGAGTCACGTAACCGAAGGGACCGGATTATTTTCTCGTTGATTAATCATAGACCACGGTAGATTGAATCTTTCGATGCAATCCTACAAATTGTCGAGTCCTCTTCGAGCCCTCCTCGCAGGAAGGTACTGTCGCTAGGACACTGTTACGGTTCGTATGACGTTCTACCGTGAGTAGGAAATGTTAGAGGACATCCTTTTTTCAAGAACAAAAACAGCACCCTCGCCGTTGAACCTCTGTTCCTCTTGGATCACGTACATCGTGAAATTCTGCACGGCGCAGCGGCGGCAAGAACGGAAAACCGGCGTGATGCGCTTATTCGCGGGCCACCCGTTCCTCCAGGTACGTAAAATTAATATTTTACGGGTCAGTGCCCGTTGTGACTACCGAGATCCTAAAATGGCACAAGAGTTAAATTAATTTTGCTAATGAAATCGGTACTGAAAAGTTCCGACACTTCAATCAGTCTGCGAATGCTAGTGAAATTCGCAAACAAACATTAATTCACCAGCCGCAAGATAGTCAGCGTGGTCGCAACAAACCTTCGAATAACGACTCATGGTTTACTTTCCTACAGGATAACGGAATATCACCGCAACAACGCGACGCCATTAATTTTCCTCTACTTCGGTCGAGCCCGTTGGAAAGCCAATTATCTCTGAAGGATTCGTCGAGGATCGAGAACGTCGTCGAATGGGAGTTGGTGCGACGGAAGTATAGAGCACGGTTTGGAGATGAGACGGAGAAACCTCTTCCAGAAGACTCGTCCGCGATCAACGAAAACTTATAACTGTTTTTATACACCATATTTCGGATATACACGTACACCGTAGGGCCGCAATGTGTTAGGCTATCTCAAAAGTAATGTCGCTTTTGTCTCTATTGTGTCTGTAACAAAATGTTTATGATTTTGAATTCGAAATATTACTTTACCAGTTCGAGAAGCTTGTTTAAAAGATTCCGAACATAGGCGAGAGGTTACTACAAATATATCGGCTAAACGCGTTGCCTGCGTTTAATTATCACGAGATAAGAGACAACATTATTTATGGGCGACCTAATACTTCGTCATGGAACTCTTTATACCTTCTATTTGATATCAATTTTTAACCCGTTACTGATACTGCAGCTACTGTATCAAATTTCTACCGCTTCGTCGAAGTCTCTAATCTAATAAAAATTAATCCCAAAGTTCCTATAATCCTATTCGTGTAAGATGAAGAGGAAGGCAAAAGAAATTTATGCAAAATATAAATGTCTTTGTTCCTTCGATAATGTAGACATAAATATTATATATATATTTTTATTATATATATATTTATTTATATATATTATATTAAATATATATATATATTTATTATATACTAATATTATATATATTTCGTTATTATGACAAGTAATACTGAGCTTATAATTACTTCTTAGTAATTATTTGAGATTAGTGCCGTTAGTTATTATTTAAGATACTTAGAAATTAAGTTTGTTAAGATATGTTATTTCCCTTCCGTATCTGTGGTGCGTGGTAATTAGGAGACCGAACGCGGCGGCTTGTTCGCGGATGCATTTATCTTCTTCCGGCGTCAGCGACTCCGGAAGTGGCTGCCTTCTCAATTGGCTGTCCCTTGAGAAAGTCTCGCACATTTCGCGCGCGGCTTTCGCGAACAACGTCTCATTCATCTCTTTTTTCTCGGACTTCAAGCAGTTTGACCACATTTTCTTCTCTATTTCCTGGTACTTCCGCTGCTTCTCGTTCACCTAAAAATTACAGATCGATTAAAACATCCTCGAAATCGTCCTGCTTTTCCAAAGCTGATATTTACCAGCCGAATCTCTTTCACGGTGTTCTCGTTATTAGGCTCAATTGCCAGAGACTTTTGCAACTGTTCCATTGCGCACTTGTATTCGCCCATTTTGAATAAAGCTCGCCCGTGGCTGTAACATAAACCTCGTTCTCATCTGCGAACATATTCCTTACCGACTGATCGTAATTATCATTAACGTAACATACGTAAAATGAGTTTTCGCTGTCCGTATGGTTACTTTGTTGCACGAGTTACAAGCACGACGAGGCATGTCCTCCAAGTTGTAACAAATCGCGAGGTTGCTGTAGCCTCGCGAAATCCACTTGTTGAATTCTTTCTCCTCCTCGTCGGTTCGTAACTCTGCTTCTTCCAACCAGTGAATCCCTTTTGCATACCTAACATTATATCAAAGTTAATATAGCATCGAGAACGTCTAAGCGTCAAGAACACTTACTCCCTTATAGCTTGCTTGATCCTCTTTTTCTTAAAACAGTCTTTAGCGATATTGAATTTCGCCTGTGCCCGTCTGAGAGCAATTTCAAATTTTCTTTTCTCTTCTATGGAAAGATTTTCTAGAGTCTCAACAGATCCGCTGTCTATAAAGTCTAACAAGTGGACGATGAACAGGATCTGCTCGTTTGGAGGAATACGAGGAGCACAACCATGTCTTCCATATGCCAGATCAGGATGTACAAGGAACATTGCAATCTCATGTTTTTTCATTGTTGTTATAGCAATTTCTAAGCCAGGTAACAATGAGCCCTGGTTGAGACGGAAATTTTCCGCCCCTCCACGAGTGAAACTGGAATCGAATGGTTCATCGTTGTACTCGAAGTGGCCGAGATACTTTACGGTAACTTGAGCACCGTAAGGTATACCCTCTCCGACTCCTTTCTGTTTGATCAGCTTCATAACCTGCACATAATACAAGAAGTCACATGATGTCTCTGAAAATAATCGGTCTCAAGTTTTAATGACATAAAGGTTCGTTTACTTTGCCATCTCCGAGAATATCTGTCATTCTGGTCTTCAGTTCGTCGAAGCTTATATCAAAGACAGAGGCAGGATTATCTCCGGTGGAATCATTATTTTCTTCGTCCTCAAAACCAGTCATGCTCAATAAATTCAATACTTCTTCATTCGTTAATGAAATATTCGGGGTGTACGAAAATTCTTCATCATGATCTGCGCAATATTCGCCGACTTCGAAAACCACGCCATCTTGCGCGGTTAAATCTCTGAAATAGGTTAAATCATCCCAATAGATATTTTTTACTATATACTGACATTAAATTCATTAATAGACTGCAGATTTTTTACTCTTTGTCCTATGAATATCGTAAAATGTTTACGGAAATTAAATAAGATTTTCAGCTGATTCGGAACATAGTATAAGCTGTAATGAAGGGAACAAATTTTTATCACAGATATTGTCTAATTCGTATAAATGAATTCATAGAGATCTATACTTGTATAAAGATCCACAGATTACCTATAAACGATTCTATCAATTCTATCTTACGTACCTTAATGTGAATCCATCCATTTCGTCTTTTTAAACGGACCTACTTGCCGGTATTCTATTTCACTGATGACTATCCCAAATAATCAAACTTACCTCCCTTGTTCACTCACGAACACGAGTGTTTTATGTCACTAGCGACTATAACGCGATCTATGCGCAAGCGCAAACTCGTTTTGTGTGTTTACGATTTACAACGTGATACATATTTTGTCCTCGACATCAAGTGACTATTAAAAAAACAAAAATTACTTTAAAAAGCATATATTGAATAACGGTGACATTGAATTATTTCTACACCATGAGCGACAGAACTTTTCTCGATGTTAATGATTCAATAATAACAAAAAATTTAACGTTACCAGTAAGTAAATAGAATAATGATCAAAATATTTTATTTTGATTAATATATTTCAATTTTATTATTTATTTCCTATAAATATTTGCAATTTTTGCTAGGAAATTGCGGCACAGGCCAATTTATTGAAACAGATCGATTCGAAACCTTTTTTGATCATCCAACCTACCCCCGGTAAATATACGTAAATATTGCAAAGAAATAATAACAACAATAACAATTATTATTTATATTTTATAATCTCTTTCAGGGATTTGTATAAAAACAAAGACAGACGGAGGAGAGAAGGTTTTTATAAATATATGCACATCAGATAAAATACCTGCACCTGAAGATATATCGGAAGAAAAGCTTTTCGAGTTACAATTATTAGAAAATCAAGATTTTCTTATTCCTTTGAGTATTGGCAATGAACGGCTTGAATCTGATAAAGGTATTTATAAATACCTATATAATATACGATAAAAGTATTCTTTACGCGTATAACATGATTAATATTGCAGGTGGTTCTCCCTGTATAACGTATGATGTTGCATTGAATGTAAAATATTTTGAAAAATGCCAGCAGAAGAAGAATTTCCTACATTTCACAATATTAGTTATAATGGAGGGTGTAAGGATGAAGGGCAATAGAACTTTAAATGCAGAGGACTATGTGATTCTTAAAAATCGCAAGGTGTCGTTTATTTTGTTATTAGAAGAGACTGACTGAAATCAATGGAGAATTCATGTTATGCTAATTACAGGTTATGGGGCAATTACAACGACACAAAATCGAAAATCGTGAACCAAGAACTCATTCCCAAGCGAAAAAACCACTTATTGAGGAAATCAAATCTTCTACAACAGAGACTTCTAGGAAAAAAATTATCGAGATAGAAAACTCTCCTACGTTGAATTACATATTGTTGAAACAACCTTTAGAAGGGCCTGCAAAACATTTGATTGGCTTATTTGAAATGCCTAAAGGGGTAAAGTGATTAAAATTTCATTTACTGTCTACATAGGAGAAAATAATGGGTTTTTATATTTTTTGCAGATTAATGGCGAGGATGTGGAGGTACTACTAGACGAGGATCGTATTGTAATTACTGTTGATAAAACTGGGCTCACACACGACCTTTCAGTTCCTTATATTATAGATGTAGCTAGTGTAAAATGCTGTTTAGATAAAAATCTCAAGGTAAGGGTAAACATTTGTGAAACGCGATTGTATTTTAAAAAGATTTCATGCTAGATCAACAATGTTTTTAGGTACTGAGGGTGGATATGCCTGTCCACAGTGATACATGCAGTATTAAATAGATAATAAATACAGATTAATCTTGTAAATAGTTTTATTTTAACATATAATCATATTTCAAAACAAAAAGAAGTATTATCTTCTGATTTCTACTATTTCTCTTTTTTTCCTTTTGCAAGAATAAAACTTTAAATGTGCGTGATTACTGTTAGGCTTATGAAGTCGAGTGAAAAAAAAACCGGTATACAAACAATACAAACTATGAATTGTACAATATAAACTATGAATTGTACCTACAGTTAAAAACTACAGGAGAACACAACTTATCCATTTTTGGTATAAGCACTATTACAGAATACCCAACAAATGTAAAAACAAATTTGCATTATGTACAATTGTGTTCTGTACATAAGAACTATATCACAAGCATTGGCAATGGAATGTAAAACATGTGATGATTATTGCATTTCATAGTTTGCATAAAATTTCAGATATGCACAGTGTACCGTTCCGATAACACTGTCCAACAAAATAAAACTTCTGTCGTGTTTTGCAATACCTGTTGGACAATTCTTATAGGCTTTGTCATTCTAAAACCAAATCCGAAATCAGAATTGCTCTATCACGCAACGTTTTCTAAAAATATTGGTATCTTTAAAAATGCATGGTTTTGATAAAAAATTACGTGTTACGCAAAAACTGAACTTTCTCGCATGTTTAGTATCACCCAATAGATATCGCAAGATAAATTTGGTGTTGAACAGTGTAATCTTTTGAGATTCAGACTGATTTAAATTTCCGTGTAGAACGTTGGCCTCTCGATACCGATCATAGTAAAAACATTTGGCAAGAGGTACACCGTGTTCACACCTATCATAAAACAAGTTAGATATTTGTAGACTAGATCAACAAGAACTTTATTCTTGTTTTCCAAAGAATTCTCGCTTTTCATAAGGTCCTTGGCACTGACTTTTAATATGGCACACATTGTCCCATAGCTGAGGGATTTGCACACAACTCTTGTCGCAAGAATGCTACAGAATCCGAGTATCGTTCTAAGTATCAAACAACCAAGCATCGCGTACGATGGCCATAAAATATGATATGGTGGTGTTTGCGTGGGAGTTATCATTGCTCCAGTCTTATAATTCAGCCATGCCCCGACATGAACTCCAGTAGTAACAGACACCACCATACTTGTGTCGCCTCTACAATAAAAATACAATAAATTACAATTGCATCAACATAGTTCCATAGAGCGGAAACGTCGCTTTTTTTACCTGGTCGGTGTCCATCTTTTGCTCGTGGGATAGTAAACTACAACAAGTATGCTGATAGCAACCAGGGTCGCTAAAGCCCAAATATTAGAAACAAAATAATAATCTGTGATGTCCACCAACGGTATCAATGGGATCATTAAGGCGACGGCTAATATCAAGCCTGCAAGAATATCTAACACTGTGTGCATGCCCAAATAGAGCCTGCTCATGCACACAAGTGTGCACCTTTTAAAGAAAGAAATATAGCTATGCTTTACAACCATTATTGACTTTATAAACCCACCAATCAAGCATAATGTATCACTTACCAAAGAAAAGCAATCGTACAGCCAATAGGAAAAGGATAAATATATCTATTCATTGTAAATAATACTACACTGAAAGGAATTGATATACCAATCATGGCATGAGTAGACGGCATGCCATACTCCTCTGACCATTTTGCTTGCAATCGAACTGCTGGCGGGCATGCGGGTCTCGGCCAGCAAATAATGTCTTTCAGTATCTGGCCTGAATAAATAAATATTTTCAGTTTTACTGAAATAGAAAATATACAAAAATTTTATTAGACAATGTTACCTGTGGTCATAACAATGGCCCACACTAAAACAACTCGTCTACCGACCGCCCCATCGATATTCCAAAACCAAAACGGTATAAACGTGGAATAGAATATCTCGTCGCCTAATTGCGTCCCGAATAAGAACAGATAGTACCAAAAGTAATTCGTTATGGTGTAACTCGAATTCTGGCTGGTCGTCGGCAAGTCTTTTCGTTGGTCGTTCGACGCGGTCAGGTTTCTCCTCGCTGTCGGAACGTGACCATTTCTCCTGGATTCCGCAGAGTTTCGCGTACAGTCGCCTAAATCCTGTTCAAACGTTGCGGACGTGATTTCGCGCGTCTCCCCGACCGCGTGACGATGCTCTTCTTCCTTGGAATCCCTTTTCTCATGTATCCTCACTCCGAACGCTTTTTGAATTTTCGCGACCAAACACGCATCTTTCAGATGTTCCACAGTTTCAGACCACATATTTTCTACATATAATGCGACACCACTCTTATCGCTGGAGTAACATTTTCTCTGACAATTCGCGGAAACATTATATCGATCTACTGGAGAGCGGCTACGTTAAATACATGTACAGAAGCGAACGCAAGAGATCGTAACATAGTATACACAAAAAAGCGATAAAAACAAATGGAAGAAGGATGAAATATGCGTGTGCACGGTTCGACACAACTCTTTCGCGTCAATGTTAATTGACATGTAGATTATTCATGATTCACTGAAGAACTTTATTCGAATCGTGTAAAAAATTTCTAATAATAATCGAAGCCGCAGCTTCGATCGATATTCCGACGGAGGGCTCAGATGTGCGTGGAATCGACGATTTTCCCATACATCATCGGAAAATACAATGGGTCCTCGCGAATTCCACAGTACGTCATTTAACACTTGCTTAATTCACGTATGGTCATGTTACAGACGCTATGCCTGCGGTAGACTCACCGCGTTCGATGCGAGACTGCCGACCACACTTTATGGTCGCTTTACAACGAAATCGTCGGTTTAGATCAGCCGAACACTTACAGGTGGCGATATCGTAGTATTTTATACTACTGTCGATCAAGAAGAACAAGAACAACACAGAATTCATGTTCTTACGAATAAAAACGAAAAGAAAAAAGAAAGAAAGTAATATAAGGATCGATGCTTGTTATATTCGAAACATTCCACACTATTATTTGCGCTGTGTTATGCGAATCCAAGCGAAATAGTCAATATAAAATAGACCCAGTCCCCCGCATCCTACAATGTACAAAAAAATCAGTCATCCCATAAGTCGTGTCTTTCTTTCGAATGCAAAGTACTCACGATTACTTTTGATCATTAACTGGATGCACGGGTCTCGTCGAAATGCCGGAATCCATATGACATCCACGAAGGAATTAATCAACAAATTTATTCCTTTCGGTGTAAAAAGAATGGCTAAAAATTTGGATAGATACACTCTTGTTATTTTTACAAAATATTGTAAAATAATCGGTTTTAGTACTCCGTAAACCTAGTCGTTTCAACGTGAAACTTTGAATCCAAAAACCTCCACCTTATTTCGAGCCTTGACTCACAACATAGAGAAAGGTATCCATGAAAATACGGTGTGCCAAAATGTTGATAATGACTTCTAGGATGACCTAATAAAATACGTGATACTTGCTAATTCGATAACATGTTCTATCGAGTCGCTATTAATTTCGATTTAAAATTGCGAAGTACAGTCAGCAGCCGAAGACACGTTTGCTATCACAGAAACACTTCCACGTCGAGTTTACAATTTCTTACGATTGAAACACGTGTCCGATAAGAGCGAAATTTTTTACAGATAGCGAGACGTCCGAGTTGTCAGCGTTAGGATGAACGTGCAAGTCCGGTGTGGTCACAGGGCTGACGCTGTCTATGCTGGGCGAGTTCATGCTCTGCATGTCGTACGCCTTGCCGTCTTGAACGTTCAACGGGACGATGATCTCGTTCAGATGGTTCTGGGGCAGAATGGTGATGATCGGAGTCACGCCTGTCTTCGATTGACAATAGCTTTGGGCGTTTTGATACTGTGCCCTGCACTTCTTCTCGTGCACGAATAAACTACCGTTGTGGCTGTACGCTGTGCCACAGATCTTGCAGGCGTACGGTTTCTCGCCGGTGTGCGTGAACCTGTGCTCCTTCAAGTATTTCAGTCTCCTGAACGATTTCCCGCAGGTTTTACAATGGTAGTTGGCCTCGCCAGTGTGCGTTGTGATGTGCGCTTTAAGGGTGCACGACTTGGCGAAAGCTGCGCTGCAAAAGTGGCATACGAACGGCCTGTCCCCGGTGTGAGTCCTCTCATGGTTGATACAGTTCGAATTCGACGTGAATCCTCGGCCGCAGTACTTGCAAACGTGTGGCTTGTAGCCGGTGTGCGTTCTCATGTGGAACATCAGTCCTGTGTTCTGTCGGAACGTCTTGCTGCATATGTGGCATAAATATCGCTTGAAGTTCGCGTCCTCCGGTTCTTTGGCGCGCTCGTGTATCCTCGCGTGTCTCTGCAGCTTCACCTCCTTCTCGAAGGACTTGTTGCACTCCTCGCACCGGTACGGCTTCAATATCTCGGTCGCCTTCTGCTGGTCCTTGTCCTTCTCCTCGCAAGAGCAGTTGTCGCCGCAACTCGTGCATCCCTCGTCCTTCGAGTTGTGCGTGTTCAGCTGGTGCTTCGATAAGGACCTCTTAGTGTCGTAGGACTTTCCACAGATTTTACAAGGGAAACCCTTCTCCTCGTTGTCCGAGTCGAGCTCCTCTCGTATCCAACTGTTTATCAGTTTAATGGCCGACTTTTCGTCGGAAGGCTTTTGAATCTCCAAGCTTGTCTCCTCCTCGTTGTGTCCGTACCGCTTCTTGTGACTCTCCAGTCTGTCTAGCCGGAAGAATTTCATGTTGCAAACATTGCAAACGAATCTCTTCTCGGTGTGAGTCAGCAAATGATCCTGAAGCAGCTTCTCCGTGGGACAAGATTTATTGCAGTATTTACAACGATGAAACGCCGCGTTGTCGAACGCATCGATTCTTGCGTTTAACATGTCGGAATCTAAGGTGTACTTCTTAACCGCGCCCCTACTCTCATTATTTACATACGTGTCTCTAATTTCTTTTCTGCCATCGTTCGTTTCATTAACTGGCTCCTCGCTAATATTCTCGAATTTTCGTTTGTCCCTAATTTCTTTCAAGATCGAGAGAACCTCTTTCGGATTCGCCCTTTTGTGAATGTTTAAATGTCTTACCATAGTGTCGGTTTTCTTAAAATTCTTATTACATATGCTACATAATACTGGCTTAGCTTTCTCCTTGGCTTTGTGCAGCTTATTATGCTTCATCAGATCGTTCAGATGCAGAAATTGTTTGCTACATTTGTCGCATGTGAATTTCTTTTCATTGTGCGTCGCTACGTGCCTGTCCAGGGATCTCTTACTGGAGTAACACCTAGAACATTTTGAACAGGCGTAAAGACTCTGAGAAACCGTGTCCCTAACATTATCTGAATGATCATTCTCTACAATATCTCGTTTAACGTTTGCATTCTTCTTTATGTATTGCCTCTGCCTCTCTTTATGGTTTCTCAAGTTCTCCATAGAAGTCACCCTTTTGAACATGGTAGTCCTTCTTGTTCTGTAAGCTTCTCTGCCCACTGAACTCTTCTCAGATCCTGCTGAGAGCCTTTTACTGCTAACGTTACTTAGATGACTATTGGTCTCAATGGAGTCGTTGGACTCATTAATTGCTTCTCCATCTTTATAATCTGAAGACTCCTCGTGAGCAACTGCAGAAGGTATGTCTGCCTCTATTTTGACGAAACTAGTGTTGAAGGTATAATCTGTCTGGCAGCACTGATCCTGGCAAAGAAAAAGAAAGTACATATGCTAGTGCACCGTTATCATTACTCTTAACCGAGGAATCTTTTGATTGACTGGTTTAGCGAGCTAAGAGTACTTGATACGATTCTTACAATGAGCTACGGCAAAAGTGCTGTGCCAGGAGATTCCTAGCCATCGACGGGAAAGAGTTAACATTGAAACCCTCACCTTGGTAGCCCTGAACCGATTGCCATTATATATCGTTGTCAATTTGCCGCAGAGTTCCCTCAACCATGCGTCCGACCGCTGGCATTGCTTCCTCAACTCGTACGCCTGGTTTACTTTAATCGAACATTGCATGCAGACAGTGGCAGGCAGACCATCGTTCTCTGTCATCTAATCAGGACAAACTATTAATGGTAAAGCGACAGAAGGGGGTCGAGAAGATGTAGGGACGATTAAATGTAGAACTGACCTCCACGCCGCTGCACAAACGAAATTTGTCAGAGAAGCTCGACGTGTCCGTGGCGCCCGAATCATTTCGAGTGGCACCGAAGATGTATTGGTTATTCAGATTCGCTGTAAGACAAACGCGGCAAAGGTCGCCAGTATCATCGGGCAGACTTCCGTCTTTGCTTTCGATCTCCATCGGATCGGAGTGAAAACGATCGTTCGATCAAAAGCGGACTCGACTTTCGAACTTTCCACGATTGTCAACGTGATGTCATCGTTCAGATACGCTGGGGCAGCGGCGTTCACCATTACGCGAGCTTTGTTTCTTTCGTTCGCGGAAGGCCATTAGCGTCTCTGGTAGAGTTTCTATGAAAACCTAATGATTCATCGTAGAAATTCGACGATTTCCACGGATGCTCTGGCTTCCCGAGACCGTAATCTTTCATTATCGTTGGCGCCGTCGTTTAGCCGGGCAACGGGGCCGCAATAATTTTAATGAAAAGCCGAAATTGCAGGAATAGGAAAAACCAGTCGGGACGGCGGCGCGCGGCGGTGTCTGTTTACGATGGTTATCCGTGACACAAGCAGACACACGACGCGACAGAAATCGCTAAGGCAACTATCCGAGACGGTTCATGTGATAAGTAATATATATCGTTCGGAAATCGTGGCGGACAATTGTCAAATTCGAACGATCGCCTAAATGGAGGAGTCACCGCGGAAGAAGCCTCGGGAGAGCGGGTCTGACAAAACGGACGCCGCGGACAGCGGGAAACTTGACAAGAAACAGACGAATGGACCCTTAACCTATGACGTTTTAAGAATTGTTTTTAAAGAGCTGAACGGAATGGAACTGTCGAGGGCATCGATGGTTTGCAGGTGCGAGCTCGATTATGCATCTGTGTGTATCTTGTTTGTCAAAGCGATGGAAAAAAAGACTCGTTTTTCATTATCCCCCCTCACCCCTGAGAAAACTTGTCTCCTGCGAAACACAGTTCTCTTTCGATATAAGACGATGGTTCGGTATTGTTTCTGTGGGCCCGAGAATTTATGGGTGTCTTATGTCGAAAGAGGACCAAAAAGCCAGCCCCGTGACGCTCTAATCGTGCGCCTTCTTTCAATGCGTATATTTTTGTCAGATTTGACTGCCCGTCTGCCTAGCGACTTTTTAAAGTCTCCGCTAGCACGTAGAATTTCTATTCCAGATCCTGGCTAGAGGCGGCGAACGACGAAAGACGAACTAGAGGCCCTACCTACTTCATACAGAACTGTAGAGACCTTTTAGCCAATGAGAAATGGAGTATGGAACATGTTAAAACGCACTGCATCAAAAAATTGCAGATCAAGCCTGCACTAGGATTATTTTTCACACCACGTTCCATACCGTTTAGTCAACCAGGTACCCGGCTTTCGCTATACCATAACTCTCAGACTGAATTCTCATTTATAATATATTTTATAGATTGCCATTGTAAGGTCCTCCCACCAAATTGTGATACTGTAACGTTGGGGACTCGCGGGGTTGTCTTGGACGACAAAGAGATCGAAGGAAATGTGGAAAACATTGTGTGCACATTTCTTCCCGACATACCGGACGTGACGATCAAGACATTTGTGATCGGTGATAATTCTGCTACGAAAAATGATATATCCATGTCTGTGGAGAACTACAGCGAAGAGATCAGGAGAGTACTGAGTACACCGGACAAGAACTCCAATAAATCTAAATGCTTGTTGCTGTTCTGTGACTTACGGGGTCGAGGGTTTGCAGTGAAGCTGTGCAACTCCTTGAGGAAAAGGTAATGGTCTCCGAAGACTTTAGTATTAGCGTCGCAAACCCTGGACAATGACGAAATATACATATGTTGCATCTGTTGAATTTAGTTACACCGCGGACGAGCTCTCCGTATGGGGAGGAATAGCAAAAGATTTGTTAGTTTGTAACGCGAAGGATAGTAAGAACGACAGGTGCGGAGAATTTGCATTCTGCGTCGGTATTACTCTGACCGGAGCGGTAGACACTTGGTCAGTAATCGTCGGCAGAAGTTACAAGACCAAGGAGGCCGTAGAACGGCGGATAAAATCGTTCAGGTATCGCGTTCGTTTAAAAAAGCATTCCATAGGACTCATGTTCGCGTGTTTCGCACGCGGCGAATACATGTTCGACGAGTGCAACGTGGAGTCGACGATCTTCAAAAAATATTTCCCGGAGATACCGTTGGTCGGTTGCTTCGGCGATGGAGAATTTGGAAAGAACACATTATACAAAGGTGGGTGATTTACCCTCTCTTTCCCACGTTTACACAAACATGTGAAACTCGCTCACACCCGTGTGGTATATATCTTTACAGATTCATCTAACAAAAACGCGAAGTGGTTCAACGTGAAGTCCACGATCTTTTTAATAATCACATACGGTTAAGTTTCACATAGCGATATGTGATTCGCTCTCTACTAACACGTTTGTACAGGGGACATTATAGATTAAAGTCATTTAACTCGAATGTACACCGAAACGTACATTACACCGCTAGGAAGAATAAACTCAGCAATCCCAACGTGAATCGGTAAAAAAAGTGTGTTGTATAACAATGTGTGATATAATATATTCTATGTTCATATAAAATTGCTTCGCTTTGTTGTCTCCTTGCGTGCCGTCCAACAACCGTTCGGGTTGAAGGGAAAGCGAGATTATCAGCACAGGGAACGACGGACCCCTTTAATAAAGTATACACGTTACTATTTAGTTTCGCGCGATAGGACAATATATCCGGTGTAACCCGGTAGTTAATTGGGCGAAAACCTGCACCTCTTTGAATACGATTACAATGTTTAAGGCACCGGCGAGCAACCACTTGACAGTATTTCCGCACGTACGATATCGTGTCGGAGATAAACCCTAAGAAACTGGGCCGTGAGAGGGTCCGGTAACGTCCATCATGATATTCTCGGTGTTTATAAGAAACTTCCAACCCTGCGGCCTCCGCTAACCAATTAAGACGGCCGATAGGACCCCGTCGACATTACCGCAACGAAATTTCTAGTCGGCCGTTCAAATTCTTTAGTAATTACCGTCTTACGAATCGCTCCTCGACTTCACAACGTTCTAGCCTCTCGCGGCCAGCATTATGATTCTAAGTAGGACCGTGCGCGTTGCGGTTTTCCTCGTCAGTTTGTATGATTTCGCGGTTGGACGATCGTGGAACAGCGGTCTGCATCAAAAGTACGATGGATACGGAGAAGACTGGATCTTCATGCCCGATGGAAACGGAAAGCCGCAGGTGGCGGTCCTGAAACACACGGAAACGGACACGCGGGGCATCTTTGACGAGTCTCAGGTTTCCTACTTCCTCTATACCCGGTAATACTTAAGGATACTCTCAATTAAAAATACAGATTGCTTTGATTAACTATGTTGGAGCTGTGTGCCCTACGGCAGTGGTTTCCAAACTTTATGTTATTGCGCCCCCCTCTAAAATTTAATATTACGTTACGAACGCTTATTTGTAAGTATGCTTTTTTTCCGCGCCTCCTTTTGAACTAGCCACTGCTCCCAGTTTGGAAATCGCTGCCCTACGGTCACCTCTCTTTTCATTAGACCACGATCATTCCCCGCTTCTCCTTCTTTGATCCTACGATAAAAATGGAAATGATCACTAGACTGCGGACTTTATGAATTAACGGAAAAAATGTGTTCGTAAAATTTACGAACTTATAATATTGTAGTAATATCACAATTTTTAAAGAACGGAACATATTTGGCTCCTGTATCTTACGATCGATGAAGACAATTTTCATTTTACGTAAGGATCCGCCGTCTAATGATCATTGATGAGCAGAAATCGTTCGACGTGTGAAAATCGCTTGCGTTTCAAGAACTGGCCCAGTAAACGGCACCCAGTTGTACACGAACGACACCGTGGGGCTAAGCAAGTCCACGTTCAATCCGTCGCGGATAACAAAGTTCATAACTCACGGATGGAAATCGAGCGCGATGAGCGCCGGTCTCGTCAACATGAAAGACGGTAGGTACGAATATTCAGAAATCTCTGTAGAATCTGTAACCTCGTGAAGAAATCCTATTCTCGTAATCCACAGCGTATCTAAATTACGACGACTACAACGTGATTATGGTCGACTGGCAGCCGCTGGCCGCTAGCACGTTTTATCTTGGCCCGATGCGCAACACGGAAACGGTGGGAAAAACGGCTGCTGAATTCATTGATTTCCTAGGCGCGGAAACGGGTCTGAAAACTGAAAACATTCATTTCCTTGGTACGTATCATTCCGGGCGCTGCTAATAGGATTTTTGACTTGCTCTCACTTGGCTGGTAATTCTAAGGGCACTCTCTTGGAGCGCACGTCGCCGGGAACACCGGAAGCTCGCTGAAATCTGGACACTTGGGTAGGATAACTGGCTTGGACCCTGCGCTACCAGGATTCCATTTGCTCACCACCGACAAAACACGGCTAGACTCCACGGATGCGTCGTTCGTCGATGTGATTCATTCCTGCGGCGGGGTGTTGGGGTACTTGCAACCTTTGGGCAGCGTAGATTTTTACCCGAATGGTGGAACAGCTATTCAGCCCGGTTGTTGTTGTATACCTGAGGTCGTAGGTAATGTATCCCGGTAGATCTTCTTGGAGGACCTCGCGTATTCGTTTACTGATGTCTTCGCGTCTCGCAGAGGCGTGCAGTCACGGCCGGTCCTACGTATACTTCACGGAGAGCATTAATCCCAAAACGACATTCCTCGCAAAGAAATGCAACACGTGGGATCAATTTGTGAGCGGTAATTGCAGTCATTCCGAGACTACGTTCATGGGAGAACACGTGGATTTATCGACTATCGGGACATATTTTCTCAGGACAAGAGCGGATCCACCTTACGCCTACCAGGAGGAGATAACTGATAACACGGTTTAATGTTCCAGACGTGTTACGAATTAGATTCGTGTAGATACAAGAATTACTCGCATTATCTGGAAGACGTCTAATGTAAAATATCTCGTTTTAATAAATAATAGTTACAGTATTATACATCTCGGATAAAATTATCTCGTACTCTATCAGTTTCCAAATATTTGATCTTCTTAAAACGCATGATACTCTTACCTTACCTACAAAATATGTACTCGTTCGATGTAACTAACAATCGCCGATAGCTTTGGGAATGATTTAAACAATTAGATTGGTTTGTACAGCAGGGTTGTAACGTATTTCTTGCGATAGCGATGCGTAGCGGACAGAACCATTACGCTGTCTTTGATACTTAAGGCGTACAAATGATTTAACATAACGTGGTTTGGCTCTGGCAGGAGGGTTGGTTCACACTGAAATAATAGTATCAAGTAGTTCTCGAAGTAACTATGATACCCTTTGCGCGCTCTTCCCTCGTTTACTTACGGATAAAGGAGTGTCTTTGTTCAGAATAACTTGTAGCAAGTGAGGTGGTAATATAGGCGGACCAGTTATTTTTTCCCATGGCTTATGGGGAGGAACTTCTTGACCATACTCCGTCTGAGCACTACTGATAATACCTTCGCTATCTTTCGCAAGCGCTTGAAATACTTCGAAGTCTGATTTCTTTACAGATACAAGATTATTCTTGGAGCCCATTCCGTTGTCAACAATTTTCTGTGAGAAGTAGAAAGGTGGGAATCATTTCAATCAATATTATAACATCAAATGTAACGAGGAACTTACTATATCTGGGTCATGCCTCCATTCACCATCAACATAGAACTTATACTGATGCTCTCCTTCCGGTAGATCAATAATTGTTACAAAATCCCCATGACTTTTCACCATGGGCAAAGTTTTCCACCCTGTGAATGTTCCGCTAATGTAAACCTGTTTGCCGCCTCCCTCCCATTTGAAGACTGTGGGCAACACTTTGCTATCTGCAACTTTGGTTCCCTCCGACACTGTGTTAGAACGTGGGCGTTGTGGGCCAAAGTCATCTCCGTTGTATTGTCCGCCAGTCTGTCCATAGAAAGAGCATCAAATTATCGAAATATAGATATTATAACTTAAATGTTTAAGTGTTACACGGTGCAATCGCATTTCATCTGTTATCGCATTCTCAACTAATATTAAAATGAAATTTGCACTGTTATTAAATTTCATAGCTTGTTCAGAGCACTCCATAATTAACTGGAGAAGCGATATTGTTTAGGAATTTTTTAACGAAATCATACTTTAGCAAAATAAGGTTCCTCGTCCTCGTGGGACGATTGGAAAACTAATTTCTGACTTGGCTTTTTATCAAAAACGAAAGCTTGGCCTTCTTTGCCTGGCGACGGCGGAGGATGTTCTTTGGTATGACGATGTTCTCTACCCGAGGAGCTTCCGTGATGATGACCAACCGGATGATTACTACCCGCGTTACCCATTGTCAGCTCGTGGTTCCTGTCGCAAACAGAAATTAATGTCACGGGCAAAATGTCACGCGTAAGTCATCGAAACAATATGCAGCAAAGTACATATCCGTATACCCCCACCACTCCGGATTTGTTTACGACAATGCAAGATTTCGCAAAAAGGAAAAAAAAAGAATGACTTCGCTCACCTAGACCGAACGGTGACCAGGTTTCAAGTCGAAATCGTCAGCAGCTACTTCCTTTTCATTGGTGTTTTTCGTGTTTCGCCGTGCGTCACTCGGAAATCGCAAATCAATTACGTCGGAAAGTGAAAATCTCGAAAACCGAGTGATAAGACCGAATCCGAATCCGAAAATGGCCGATCCGCTTAGGATCTACTTATCCGCGAAGCTGATGAAAATGATCGTCGAGTGCATCGGAAAACATGATGTACGCCCTCTAAAATTATGCAATTTGCTGTCTGTAATATCGACGATGTTGGAAATGTACGGTTACACAGATCTGGTGTTCGTACTCTCGTCGGTTGTGGAACTAAGAACGTGGAACTATTATTGATCTCAAATACGAACATCGCTAAACATGCCGCGCTCGCTACCTAAATCACAGACGAGGTATAGTCGTCTGTGCCTAAATACACAGACGAGGTATCGTCTGCGATTGTAATACAATCATTGTATGTATTGTATGCATTGTATGACCACGGCCGTGATGCAATGCATTTTTCTCTCTACGGTTCTAAATTACCGACAGTGTTATCTAAGTTGTACATATAACTGTTGTTAATAGCTGTTAATAAATATTTAAGCCCCTGACTGGTTTAATGAAATGATTAATCATATGGCGATATCAGGGTATACATTTCCAATTTTGTAAATAATTAGTCTCAGGTCAATATGTTTTGACTATATGCGGAATAATTGATGTAATAGGAATTATTTTAATCGATAAGTTTCCCGCCTATATTGTGATATGATGGTAATGTTAGTACCTGAATATGTCTAGGAGGCATGTTATTTATTATCAGTACTATGTTCATTTTATGTATGTCCGCTGATAGGCCAGTTCTGGCCTAATGCGTAATAAATAAATAATTTAAATAGCGGACTCTATCGATATGGAACGGTCAGCTAGCAAACTGCATGAGGTTGCAACGTAAACGATACTTATGATGTTAGCCAAACAAAATAGTCATTCGAGGAGCTCTAACGAAAATCCTAAAGCTGGTCCTAGCATTTGGGGTCTATATAGTCTAGCATTTTGGGTAACACAAAGGCCAATCACTGTAAAGCCTTCAAAGACTTATACGACCCGTGACTTGACGAACAAGGAAATTGAAACGCGGTATTTAAAAATTCTGGAAAAGGAAGGAATAAACTTACCTATGACTATTATTTTCAATGGAGCAGGATGTAATGCTGCAAAATTAAATAAATCTGAATAATATATCCAGTATTCTACGCGGAGCAGAGGGCTTTCATTTGAACAATCTTTCGTTCTTGTGTAGACGGTACATTATTTCAACAATGAAATATTAGTAGAATAAGAGCAAGCAAATAACCGTACGATCCTCCAAAGAGAAACTATATTAGAAGAAACTGTACTGTAACGATCGCATTATTGCCCGTTATTTCATCATAGTGAGACATAGTGACAGCGGGATCAAAGATTGTCAGCACATCTAGGTACACGCAGTTTACGTAAGGGTTGTAATACATTTTAAAAATCAGTTGTACCGGTTGTTTGAAATTTATAGTTTTATACATCATTAAGGGTATCGAATTCTGCGACATTGAATAATCTCTTGCAGGCAAAAGAAGGGCGAATTTATTTAAATAATTTCTACAGATATCTAGGGAGTTTTCCCTCGCGATAATGGCGCCACGGTGTTCCGTTGGAACAGAGGTAGCGTTCCCGCGCAAACTAGGCGACGACCTAACTGTCGCCGCCAAAATATCTGACGTCCATACGCATAACCGTCGTTGGCCAGGGTAGAGGTGTTCATTCGCAGTTAGGCATCGCAAGGAAGCGGTTCATCTTTTATTTGTGCACCAGTCCCAGTTCTAATCTTTGAGAAAGATGTCAGGACGCGGTAAAGGTGGTAAGTAAAGGATTCCGTGCGAAAAGCGGCGAATCTGGGCCGATCTAGAAAATGGGTGGATCGTTTCGGTTTTAGGAAAGACTAAGGGAAAGGCGAAGACTCGCAGCAGCAGGGCTGGGCTGCAGTTCCCGGTCGGAAGAATCCATCGTCTTCTGAGAAAAGGAAACTACGCGGAACGTGTCGGAGCCGGGGCACCGGTCTATTTAGCGGCGGTTATGGAATATTTGGCGGCCGAAGTGCTCGAGTTAGCCGGGAACGCCGCAAGGGACAACAAGAAGACAAGGTTGGTTGAGCAAGCCTTTCCATTCTCTCTACCCCCCGTTCCCCCTCCTCTTTTAACGTCCCTCTTCCTGTATTTGCACATTATTTCGTTATTTCGATTTTGCACGAGCACCCGGTGTCTCTGTGCTCATGGGTACAATCGATAAGACGGCGATTCCTTCGGGGAAAAAATATATATCGAAAGCGTGGAACGCGAGCCTACGTTTTCGAGAAACACCAATTCGAAAAGACGCGAGAAACGCGTGCTGTCGATTAAGCATCCTCTCTCTCTCTTCACGATTTATTGCATCTAATGGCGTGGGTTCGATCGATGTTCAAGCTCGATTTTCGAGATACGAGAACGGGCCCTCGTCGAAAAAATTCCACTCGAATGTTTTCGGTAGAATCGCCGTATTTACGATGGTACCATAAATAACGATATACCCGGCGTATCTTCCGTAAATATTTGTTTCAACCTGTTTGTATGTAAGTTGCAATAAAAGAAAGGTGTATATTATGCGTTGAGATTGCGAAACATCCACAAATTATGTTTGTATAAGTATGTACGCTGTTGTCTGAAAGTCAGAAGTACTTCTCATTGGTTGTTGCACTGTTATCTTTATGCCCAATTTACAGGTTTTCAGATATTTAACGGCTGTGTATGTTTCTCTGGCTTTTAGGATAATTCCACGTCACTTGCAGCTAGCTATTCGTAATGACGAAGAGTTGAACAAGCTGCTCTCCGGTGTAACGATTGCTCAAGGTGGTGTACTGCCCAACATCCAAGCAGTTCTATTGCCGAAGAAGACCAGTACCGGTAGCTCTTCAAAAGGCGACAAAGCATCCCAGGAATATTAGAATAACAACCTTTCTAACTTAACAGTACTTTAGGGCTATATTCATTGTTCGATCTTCGAAAAAGAAAATTAATACCTAGAACACATGAAAATCACAATCATTATTCCAATCACAAACATTGTAGGATTAACCGAGTTAACAGATCGATTTATTCGTCTATCATCGAATAATATCTTTATCTCTCATTTGATTAACCGCGATAGTACACATTGCATTTTCGCTTAAGCTAAATATTTCATGTACCTACGTATAAGTTGCATAATTTAAGTATTTACTTCCATTACGATCTATACCCATCTCTTTCTTATTCATTTTGACTGATTTTTACAAAAAATCACGATGTTTGATGAACTACAACAAATGGTAATTATAACGGGTTACATGTTTTTGTTGACTGTAAACAACGTTTAGAGTGAAAAATAAACTGATTACTCTTCACTTTAAGTAACAACGACCTTTCTCTGTGTGAATGTTTAATAGAATGTAAGTACTTACGTACAACGTAGTAGTGAAATATTTCGCAAGTACATAGTTTATTTGTAACGTACGCTACACGTTCGAACTGGAGGCGAAAAGTAGGTTCGTTACATTTTTAAAAATTACGACATAAACAACTTCCGGTATACGTGCAGCGGTATGCGTAGTTGTAAAACGTGCAGATTGGTGTAGGTAGCGCGTCGGTTCAACGTGACGTTTAGTTTTTGATCGCTAGGTCATTGAACACCGCTTTGTTGATGATAACTATACATTAATTTGAAACAAATAAAATTACAAAGGATGTCGTCGAGCGACGTAAATATGCTTCTCGATATGGGCTTCAGTTTAGCGAAAGCGTAAGGTTCTACCCACTCGTTGTTGTGTACGTTTAACCTGCAATTGTGTGTCATGCATTTTCTTTCAGAGAAAAGGCCCTGGAGATCACTGGAAACAAAGGCGTCGTTCCGGCGATGGAATGGTAAGGATTAGTTTAAAAGATTATTCGTAACGTCCGGCGGCGATTTGAATGTTGAATAATTAATTCATACAAAGTTAACATCGTTCTAAGGTTGCTGGCTCACTCAGACGATGCCGAACCGACGCCTGAACAGACTCTCGGCGACAGCGTCCCGACGCCTGAACAGACTCTCGGCGACAGCGTCCCGACGCCTGAACAGACTCTCGGCGACAGCGTCCCGACGTCAGCCGCTGAGACCCCAGCACAAGACAGCACAGCCACTGCCAGCAGTCAAGTATCAACTACCGAGGTTGCCAAGTCGATGAAATGCGACATGTACGTGTGTTACTACAACCCTTTGCGGTCTTAGCTTCTCTCGCTGCTTTATTCTTTCTAGTTTCCATCTATTTCGCCGGCTTGTATTGCATAGATTAACAGTATTTGTATATTTGGGCGACAATATCACAAGGGGTGAATCAATAACGAGCAGACTTTGATCTTACCCGATATCGAACACTTTTAGATGTGGCAAGCAATTCCAAACTAATTTGGCGGTCGAGTTTCATGCGACAAAGTCTGGCCATGATAGATTCTCGGAAAGCACGGAGGAGAAGGAGCCTCTCACAGAGGAGGAGAGGAAAGAGCAGTTGAGAATATTAACAGAGAAGTTGAAACAGAAGAACAAGGAACGAGAGGAACAGGAGAGAATAGATACATTCGCGCGAGAGAGAAACAGGATACGCGTTGGTAAAGAAATGGCAGAGGCTAAGAAAAAGTAAGTTCGGTGTTTGTCCTCTGCGGTGGACGATCGTTAAAAATATTTGCTTGGGTGTTGCGAACGTAGGTGGGACGAGATAGAAACGAAAAAGATGTTGGAACAAAGGAAGCAGGAGAAGGAAGAGGACAAGCTAGCGAGACAAAGGATAAGGGCACAAATCGAGGCAGACAAAGCTGCTAGGCGAGCGAGGGCTAATAATCAGGAGGTCCCTCAGCCACCTCCGTCTGTGCCTTCATCCTCTACGACTGCTCCCAGAAAGGACTATAGCGAGACGAAGCTGCAGGTAACGAGTTGCATATTTGCTTGAGCAGATTTTTTGTAGATTAGGTACCTCCGATTGAAACGCTAAAGTGCAACGATTTAGATCAGACTTACCAATGGGCAAACGTTAACGCAAACATTTGGGAGCAAAGAGCAGCTATCTGCTGTGAGGTTGTTTATTGAAATGAACAGAACAGACGAAACCGGACCGTTCTGTCTAATGACAAACTTTCCAAAGAAAATTTTTGGGGAAGACGATTACGATACTCCGCTAGATGTTCTAGGTGTGTAATCAGTAATCCACCGTTCACGATGATCTAGGCGGTGATCCAAGAGAAATCGAGAGATCTTCGCTGTAGCGAAATCCGTTCGCGTGATTATCATGATTAATTGATTCCAGGCTTAGTACCAGCATCGGTAATAATTGTTAAGAAGAAAGTGCAGCAGTCCTCGTAAATACCAGAGCTACTTGCCATACAACCACTAAACACACGGCTTCTAAGTAAACAATATCAATGTACAATGTCCAGCGAGTCGTTCATCGAAAAAGCAGCATTTTTGTTCTAAATAACTATTCTCCGTTTGTAATTTATATGCAGTGCGAGAGTTGCCGTGACATTTATTGTTCGAGAATGATATGGTTTACGAGAGTCGACGGAATAAAAGAGACTACACATTTGGAAATACTGGGAAATTTATTTTCAATTTGAAGGCGAAAGTGGTCGTTAATTATAGTCACCGTAGGAAGGTCAATATCGTTGAGTATCGTATTAGTTACACCCTAACGACGTTGTAATCTTGCGACACAGAACCAGGGTACACCACGTTCGCAGAAGGATCGCAATTCGTGGGATATTCGTAGACTCCGTCGCAATTGATCAATTCGAGCGCCTTGTTCAAACATATTCGTACCTCGAACAGGTACGAGTGTCCAGTCTTCTGAAATTGTTTAGACATTAATAGACTGTGGATCGCAAGCATTTATGAAAGAAATTAGTTTTAGTTATGTGTCTACGTAGCTCCCGTAGCTTCTAATTGACACGAACAATTTGTATTTCGCATAAAAATCCGCAGTCTAGACATTGATATTAATCTAAAATGGTAGTTGGCGTGAGGTTCAACGAGCTCTTACCTTGTCTTTCTTGCACACAATCATAGGGTGTACTCCCAAAGCTCGTTGAACCGCGTTCTTCAGATTTCTGTACGCATAGTTCCTTCCAGGCAGTATGTTCGCCGATGTCAGGACGTTCTTCATATCATACTGCTTCAAAAGAGAGAGACCCTTCGCGAAATATTTTTCTTCGGTGTTCAACGGCGGAAGCACAGCCGCGCAAGTGCCGTGCTTGTTCCACTCGTGTTTCCAGAGCCCGTAAGACTCCCTTCCGAATTCTATGTCTATCCATTTCTCCTTCATTTCTTTCTCCAGCGGTGCCAACGCGGCGGGATTGAAAGGCTTGTTACGATCGCAAAATTGAGGACCTAGTTTGTGAAACTGGGACGGCCAAAGTCCGTGGATCGTCCATTCCGAGTTATCTTTCGGCAAAGCGCAACTGTGCGATGGCGATTCCTCTTTCCACACAATGCAAATCGATTTCGGCCATCGTTGGGTGAAGATTAGCACGTCGAATTCATTAGACGCTGCCACGTGCCTGCGATCATTATCGTTCCAATACAGTATACTTTCTTGTACTTATTCAGGTAAATATGGGGGCACAATTAGGGGAATGTACCGATTACTTCTATTACAATAATTTGAACTGCTTTCGGTGAAATATGAGATAAAAAGGACTTTTTTCCTAAATGGCAGACCTGAGAGGAAAAGATCTAAAAGATAGGAATCTATCTATCTAATCTCTAAAAGATAGGAAA
This sequence comes from Halictus ligatus, assembly GCA_028454255.1. Lineage (NCBI taxonomy): Eukaryota > Metazoa > Arthropoda > Insecta > Hymenoptera > Halictidae > Halictus > Halictus ligatus. The sequence goes on along the minus strand of CM052142.1, from coordinate 6,920,962 downwards.
TTTTTATTCGGGATCTAAGTTTACAAGTATTATTTTAAAAATAGTTTAACATTAACGTGCACGTTCATCGTCCGAGAACGTTGATAGTATTATATACCCAGAGCTAGATACAATTTATTTGCGTGCTGTACAACTCTTTGTTTTCTCTGTGCGTGTCGGAGCGAAACGGAAAACAGTAGATTCAGAGCCATTGAGATCATAAATATTGTGTTACCCTAGTTCACTCCTGCCCGGCCGAAATACAACGCGCGTCTATTTATTAGACGTAGTTGCACGATTAACACGAGTCTATAATTACAACTGGAGTTTTTGTTACTCACCCACTGAGCGCGCTGAGCAGACATAGAAATAAGTTTATGTTTCGAGTAAACATCTCTCTGTGAAACAGGTTCTCGCGGACAAAGCTGTGGACGACTATGCGAGTCTTTAGTCTTTAGTCTTTAGCTCGTGCTCTCGGCGTCTTTTATAAGAATCGCCCCACCATTTCGACCTCGTGTCGTGTATCGGATGGTCAAATACCTGTGACCCTCGGCAATGTCAACAGTGACAGTATTACAAATTATTTTAACAGCGTCTAGATACTTGTAACATGAAGACTAAAAGAGAAAAAGAAATTCACTTGTTGCTTATCGACCGAGGAGTCCGTTTTTCGTTGTAGATAACGATTAATTTTGCGATTATCCATCGACTTTTCCCGTGGACATTTCGCTACGGTCAATCCTCGAACCCGTTACAAAATTTATAAAGCACAGTCGAGAGAAATTATGACTGACTCTATCGCGCATTTAAAAATATTCGACTATCTAAATAATTAAGATTATTGATCCGAAAATTCGGAACTTTAGTTTCGGTATTAAAACTGTGCGTATGTCAACGCAAGCCGTGCACGCGTGCGTCAATTCCGCGATAACGAACGAGACATATCTGTTGGTAAATTGGCACCTGGACAAATCAACTTGTGTTGACACAAGTCGCATTACATAACGCAGCATTATTTAAATGATTTTGATTCGTGTCCAGTCGAACGCAACGCGGCGAACAGATGCTACTGAGTCACGCGTGCAGCACGATTACCGGGAACTTTATCATTGATCAGCATATTTCCGTCAACAGATTCGTTGCATTGTTCTTTGTGAAGCATCGGTCGTTCCTTTTTGTATGCAACCGTTCTGCGTCCCGTGCACGATCTCGTTCGGGTTCCGTCATTCGCCATGATGGGTCGCCACTGGTGCGATTTCGAATGAATAACACGGCGCACGGTGCGTTGTTGATCGTATTTTAATTGCACGGTGCTTCCTCGACAGCTTAGAAGAATAGAAAATTAGTATCGATCGTTTCGGAAGGCCACCTTCGAGTCATGGGATGCAGGAAAGTGTCCAGTTTTATTTGAACTGGTGTTCTGTACAGGCGTCGTCGCTGAGATTACAAAACTATGATTCATGTATCGATATTCAAATGACTCTTCACTAGTCTGCCGATCAGATTGAGCGCTTGGAATGTCCTGTTCGGTCGCAGCCTCTGTCTTAGTAAATAATACGTCAGGACCTTCAGGAAAATCAGGATTAACACCAACGCGACGATGTCCACCCACATCACAACGTGCTCCATCTCTGAAATAAAAATTTCCTCGTATTGTTTCTGATTTACGCGGGGCGATTGAAAATGGCGTTCTAAAAACTCCGATTTTATGCTTAAAACTTTCGCAACTTGGTAACTTTGCAAATATTTATTTTTCTTCCCAAATGTATCTGTTAGTACTAATTTCGGTCTCTATTTAGCAGGCACAATGAAAGCGTAGGTCTTCAGATATAGGTGCATCGATGCATATTAAATAATTGCACTGACCGATGATAATTTTGCGTTTCGAAAGTTACTTTTTTCTAGGATCCTCAGATTTCGAGAAATTTAATTTTAACTAGTTAACTGTGGAATGTATTTTTAAAAATCTCTCACGACGTGAAATTAAAATCAAGAAATGACGAATATACACGTCGAATGCAGGCCAAATGCGGCTATTATAAAAGTCAAAGCCTTTGTAAAGCTAAATGAGAAAGAATTACTTTTCATTCGATAAGAATTTAACAGCTCATTAACGTTAACTGCACCGCAATAGAGTTTCGTAGAAGACGTAGTTAAAGGCACATCGCATTTTCAATTTCAGGCATTTTTTCTGCTCCAACCGTGAGAGCGGCGCGAACGATTTTTACCTGGAAAAATTCTCTGCACTCTCCCAAATACAACGCTATATTTTTTGTATAACATTATATACATATAAGCATGTTTAAACAATTTTTGAAGGGGCTGAGACACCGAGCAGTCGTCAGACATTTTTTAATCCGAGGCTAAATATAACCCAGCCTGTTTAAACATTGCTCGATTTGCATAAAATTGTACAAACATGTTCAGAAGACTCGACAGAATCGTTATCAAAATTACAGCAGAGCTCTCGAAGTAATTTTGTCTCAATTTACGTAATTCAGGAAAATTGTAAAATAAGAATTAAAAATCGTCGACCGGCGATAGTTTACCGAACCCTTTGTTCTGTCACCCCGTGTAACGATATGACAGTCTATAACCATACTGCGGATTTTATGCACTACGAGCCGTTACGCACTGTCGACCAGTCGCCGAGAGACGAAAAATTATTATTACTTGCAGCGACTAAGTGCATACTAGTGCACCGAGTGCTCGTACGTTTGCCGGTCGAGGGTGCGTGACGGTTCTAATAGTAAAACTGAGTAGTAGCAAATTTGGCACAGCAGAAAGATTAAAAGAAATTCCCAAGTCAATTAATTCTATTTCTCTTTCCAGATCTATCTGCAACATCCGAGAAGGTTCTTACGCATAGTCAGGAGGATCTGCCTGGGCATTTTGAACTCGCAGAAAATTTCGGACGGCGGGCAGTACAGTTTCCCTCTGTTGTAGCCGTAAAGAGCTGTGATGAGACCTTCCAGGCCGTACCGTATGTAACTGAGATACATAATCAGCCTGCGATAAATCGGCAGCGCCTCGGTCTCGCCCATGCCCTGCACAGCAACCAGCATCAGCGGAACGGTCAGCGCGGGCCCAACGAACGTTCCATTCTGCAAATTCGACTTATCTTTCGTCCGATTGCGAGAAGACACGGTAGTGATCGAGCCGCGACACGTACCACGATGTTTAAAGTGCTCGCTATAGCCATGGCCATGCTCTCGGCGATGAACATGCATATGAACAAGATGCCGAAGAACAATGCGCACCTGAAGAGCTCCCAGGGCTGGCCCGTGATCAGATACACTATCGACAAGTATATCGTCGACACCAACAACTGCGGAACACGTAAAAACATTGACAAACAACCGTCCCCGGGAACGAATTGGACAGAAGCTCGTTGTAATCTGACCTGCGCGGGTATGTTGACTAAGGTGAAAGCGCAATAGTACGGGCTCAGGTTGTACCACATGTTGAAATACTCCCGCTTAACCAGTTGCACTTCCGAGGGAACTGTAATTTCAACGCTGCACTGAGAAAAAAAGGAAGGTTCCCAAGAGCCAAAGCACTGGGAGAGAAACGGGCTAGACAATCGCGGTTAGAAACTTTTGCCTGATAAAGGAGATCCGATAAACAACACGTTCTCTCGGGTTACGTGACTCTCTTGCTCGGGTCGTGGGGTATTGGGTTTAATAACGCGTCATGTCGTTCGGTCGTCGATTTGTTGAACAGAGCTCACCGGCCGTTTCTATGCACGCGACACGCGATGCTGAGCTCTCTCGACAGCAACGGTTTATTAATACTTTGTGCGATTAGTCGCCGTGCGAACATCATTAGCTCTTACAGTGTAGCAGTACCGGTAACATTGGCACGTAGAGGAAGACTATCAGGCAGGCGAAGCAGAAGCCGAAGTTGAACAGCGTCTTCGAGCCGTCGTCGCCCACGTTCAGGAACAGACCGCCGATTATGAAGCCCAGGAAGATGTGCAGACCTATCTTCAGGTAGAGGTAGTTCTGCAACGGAGCAACCAAACATTCCGGAACAAGTCGCAGACTAAACCTTAACGCATTATCCGACGGTGATTATCCCGTAATTGTTGAAAGTACGACTTTCACCTCATCGGTCATGGCTGAGGATTTTTTAAGAAGAATCCTTTCACATTAACAGCAACAGCAACAACTCACCCTCAATCAAACAATCGAATAATCTCCTTCGGGATTATTGTACAAAACACGATTTTTAAGCTTCCATTCGGAACATCACAATTATCGAGAAGCCTGTTAACAGGCTTCCGGTAGATAAAGTGTTAAGAGACTGCTTAAGCAAGGCCTCCTTGAAATTAGGGCCGGGTAAAAATTTGTAAACTCCGGATTTTTAAGTCGAAAATTCTGGCTGTTAGAAAACATAGAAAGGAGCAGATTTTGCGTTGAATTTTAAGAGCGAGAACATTTATATTTTCACGGCATCAGTGTGTAGGTGTAAATATCGTGCATGAATGATTTCAGATTTTTTGGCGAATTGAAAATCGGAAAAATTGGAAGGTTTTGTGGCAAATCGAGGCCAGATTTAAGACAAGGGATAGTTGGAGATTAATTAGGGCCGGGAAGGCGGTGCGTACCCTGTTCCTGTTCAGCTGCAGGATCATCCTCCTCGAAAGGGCGACGAACTGGTCCAGCCAGGACACTTTCGCCATTCTTTTCGCTAGTAGATCGTTCTTCCCCGGCGATCTGCAGATAGGAGCAATAGGCATCTCGGCATCGACCAGGTTCTTCATCCGACCGATCCAATCCGTCCCATACTCGCCCGAGGACACATCGATCACTGGAAGAATCGAGGCTGGCGGATTTATCAGTGTCGTGGATCGACGGGGCGCGATTTCAACTCACTGAAGTCGGCGGGGTTGTAATGCTTCGGACACTCGATGCCAGCCTGCCGAAGAAACGGCACCAGGTTGTTCACGGTGTTTCTGTAAACGCATTGGCCCTCGGCTACGACGTAGACATGGTCGAACTTGCTGAAAACCGATGCGCTTGGCGTGTGCAACGAGCAGATCACGGTTCTGCCCAGGCCCGCCAGGCATCTCAGGAGATCGATGCACTGTGTGGCCGATATCTCGTCCAGGCCTCTGAAAATGATTGCTATGTCAGTGACAGAAGGTGCTCTTTCAGCTCTGCGCGCGACCACTCATTCGCGTATCGCGTCGTTATCGCGAAACAAGCATGAATCGTTGTCTCTTTGAGAGGCTCTCTAGGAGTTATCAGCTTTATTCTCTTTGTTCGTGAGCACTTTAAATCCTCCTTTGTTTTATGAACTTTATTTTTCACTGGATGCAACATCGATACCAGCATTGGAACTATACGTTTTTTATTTTTATTTTGCTGCAGTATTTCTTATTATCCGCAGCCCAGTTATTATTTGCGTAAAAGCGTACTCACGTGGTTGGCTCGTCGAGGAATATAACAGCAGGGTTGTTCACTAACTCCAGAGCGATCGACAGCCTCTTCTTCTCGCCGCCTGACAGCATCTCGGTGACAGTGGACCACGCGCCTTTCAGTCGCAGAATCTCGAGGATCTCCGTGATCTAGAATCACACGAAATTCTTTAAACCACGGACCAACAAGCGCAACTCTATTGAAACGGTGAATTTTTTGTATCGTCCGCCGAAATAATCCTTTGAAAATTTTTTACAGAACCCGACAAAACTCGCACGATGATGAAACTATGCCGAAACAAGCTCCTTTCCCCCATAGGATTGTCCCGTGGCGCGCGTCGGGAATACAAATAATGCCACGCGATGCAATTCGAGTGCTACCATGTTTCCAAGAATACATCGTCGCGTTCAACATCCGCCTATTCTATCGCTTTCGTTATAGCGTTTCAGGAAAAGAACGTCTTCTATTAGAGCGTGCTTACAATAGCGAATTTCGATTTCTTCGAAATTCTGCCGAGCTTCAGGTCCACCGCGAACTGCATTGCCTCCGACACCGTTAGCCTCGGTTGAATCATGTCCTTTTGCATGATGTAGCAGGAGAGGGTCTTCAGGTGGTCCACCGTTTGCATTTGACCGTTGACGCTCACGTGGCCCGACAATCCTGCTGTCACACTGAAAATTCGTCGGTGCTTCAAAAATTAGAATCTGCGATTCCGAAGGTCTTTATCTTCATTGAATTATCTTCAAGAATATTTGAATAATTCATTTAATCGGGCATACAGTTCCCCGAATAGATGCGATGCTCTTAGTAAATTATTTTGGGACACTGTTTTATATTACAAAATCATATTTCGTCTCTTCAAACACATTACCCGCTAAAATATTACTCTATGAAAACTCGTACACAAGTTTTCAGCAGCAAAATGGTCCAATCAAATTCACCTAACAGCTAACCATCCGAGCAATTAAAGACGTAATTCTTGACCCAGATTCTCTATTGTTTCCAAGAAACGATGGAGACACCTTTCGCTCATCGCATTATTGTAAGCCTTTGTTTTTGTTTGCAGGGGACAAGAAAGATCGATCAGTCTAGGATGTTAGGATTCGCGGCGCTAGCTCCGACTTAGGCGAAGCTTCCTGTCGCTCGGCGTGGGTCGCGAGGTCAACGATCTTTGACAGTGTGCTTCGGGGGAAGAAGTGACGCGACTTTGACCCGATTCGTTTCGTTTCGGATCGGATCGGATCGCGCGTGGCGAACGTAACGACGAAACAGAAATGATCAGCTGGTTAGACTCACTTGTATCCTGCGAGGATATTCAACAAAGTGGATTTCCCGGCGCCGGAAGGACCAAGGATCGCCGTCAACTCGCCGGACTTGAATTGCCCGCAAATGCCTCTCAGAATCACTTTTGAACCTACGACATACCAGAAGTATGTTACACGCGTGACGAGTAAAATTTGTTCGTCGCTCGGGACGAACGTGACCGCAGATAAGGATGAAAATGTTTTGATTTTCTCTCGGAGAGAAGTTTCGCGCGGAAAAACACCGAGCAAGCGCAGCGTCGACCGATCTTTGCGAAAGTCTGCACCTTGGACCGGCATTTAATAATTCTAATATTTATATAGGACGAGTTGGCAACAAACTGTCTGCCGCTCCGCATTTCTAAACATTGATTAAACGTTTAAAGTTGATGATGCTGCGACAGTTCGTGTCGGTGTTGTAATAGAGATTGTAACTTCAGCGGAAATTCTTGCGCTCGTGCGATTACTTGCCAGTCATGTCGAGCTAATCTTCAGCTAATCGAGAAAGTAGAAGTCTGTAATTTCTTGAAAGAAAATTTAAAAATTGAAATTATTCTACCTTTGATACTTGCCGACATTACCCAATATTTGCTGTTAGTGTACGCTGCCATAAACAGACGGAGTCTATGCAATTACGACAAGAATCATTAAGCGCAACACGAAAACTATCAATCACGGAAATTATTAAGAGAAAAAATTCATTTTCATGCAATTCTCTTGTAGTAACGCAAATCTTATTTTGCATAAAGATCCGCAGTGCGGTCGTGAAGTCATGCATAATATATCGGAGACGGTTTTATACGTCAGGAGATTGATCGCAATGAATGTTGAAGACTGGAACGTTTAAAACTGAATGTGCGTAACCGTGAAGCGGTACAATGATTGCTCGAACTGCGAAGTATAGGATCTTACAAAAATTCTGTTAACATTTTCTGGAATAGTTTTAACTATACAATTTAAGCCTAAATGATCAACATGTCCTAAACAAATTCGAGGAACTTCGTATTTGCAATTACCCTGTAATATAGTACAGAAACTCTGTTGGGACCATGAGAGATCTCAGGGCTAAAAATGAATACTGTTCCATGGATTTTCTAACAATTTTTACGTCACAGTGCTTAATCGATTAGGCAAAGGAGCAGCTCGACTCTGCGAACCAGGCAATTCGGAGAAAGTGTGAAACCGTTTGAATGAAATCATTTCGCACGGAGTGCAACGCACTCGTCGATCGTAAACACGTGAGCTTCCGAATCATTTGGCCGCCAGTTTTCACATGCAAATCTCGTCGTTAGCATAATTAAATATTTAAGCGGCTCCCTCGTTTAACAGTCGAACACGTCGTCCGACGTAACATCTTTTTTTGTTTCTCGTTCGCCGACGCCGTTGGCAACGCCTCGCCGTTTCATAGTTAGCAGAAAGAAGGGGTTCTGTCTAATCCGATACATAGCGGGCGAGGTATGCTAGCGTTGCACGCACAAAGTATTGATTCCTTTTTCAACGTCTCAAACAGGCCGACTGATTAAACGCCGAGCGAATTCATTGGGTTGATTCGTCGCGGAACAGAGTACGATTAGCTTGTACCAACGTCAGAAACGTCGTAAAAATTCAAATCGTGCTCGTTAATTACGACGAACACACTTTTTCAATTATAATTATACGGCAGAGACTCGTAAAACGATTCAACGATAGATGTTGTTCAATCTGATCGGAACGATGACGCAAGAATGTGTACTTATACACGCTTCCTCGATATATGCCCTAAATATCTGGCCGTTAAAAGTCCCAGATCTATCCCCACTGCCGAGGGGCCACGTATATCGAGAAAAGACTGCACTGGGCCCGAAGGAAATGATTTTGGGGGACTATAGTAGCCCAGGAAAATTTGTCTTCGCGCGAAAAGTCAAATCGTGCTCACTAATTACAACGAACATACTTTTTCCAGGTAGAGTTGCGCTGAAGAAGCACGGAGGCAGGCGCAAGGAAAACTGGTAAAATGATGCGATGTTGATACTGAACCGGAAAATTTGTGTTCGTGTCTGTGATTAGGCGAACCGTGTTCCTCCGACGGTAGAGAACGTTTAATTGCCATTATGTCGGAGCAAACAAGTCGGAACAACATCCTTCGGTTATCTGTGAAGAGAAAGGCCGTGGAGCGATTGTGGAAGCATAGAAAGCGAAACCCGGAGAATTACAATGGTCCCGGCGGCGGCGATTAGGGTCGTAATAGGACTGAATTACTTTTGCGAGACTTCGTTCACTTCGCGGAAGCCCGCAATTTTGCGGCGTAAACGACGCCGGCGCAGTAAACCACGCTCCGGAAAGAAAATACGTAAAACTTCTTCCGAACCGTCGTTAAATTTTTGCTTCTCCCTTTTTTTCGTGGGAGCGGAAAAATCTGTATGCACGGAACGGCCGTGCCTCCTTTCGTTTTCGATGCACGACTTTTGAACATGCTCCGGGAGAGATTGGGTAACGCGGAATGAGCTGCATCGGGAATTGTGTTCTTCGGAGGCTCCGGTGACTGGGTCTGTTCTGACTCACACAGTATCAAGGTAGTCCTTTTCAAGTTGAATCTTTAATTCCTGGCAATTAAACTAAACAGGGCAGGGGACCTAGTTACAATATTGATTTTACTTTTTTTAAATATTCGGTATGCTTTCAAGATAAGTAAAACCAATATTTCTATAGTAATTGACACCCCCACGGTAACTATCGTCCCTTTCAGTGTGCTTTAAAAATGAGATATATCGCATGTTAACCGATTTTGTGATTCAATTAAACTAAACAGGGCAAGGGACCTAGTTACAATATTGATTTTACTTTTTTTAAATATTCGGTATGCTTTCAAGATAAGTAAAACCAATACTTCTATAGTAATTGGCACCCCCACGGTAACTGGGTCCCTTTCAGCGTGCTTTAAAAATGAGATACATCGCATGTTAACCGATTTTAATGGAAAAAACTTTTATTAACATTCTAAATGTTTTAAAGGTTCGCCAGATAGTGGAGAGTGTTGTCAGGAGCGTTTCTTTGCCAGTGTCAATATTTTCAACCAGTTTCAGGCAAACACTTCTGCGCGCCGGTATAGTCATTCCAAGAGCAAACAGTTCAACACAAGGAGCGACCCTGAAAATCGTTTTTTCTTTTGTTGTCCGCTTTTTTTCCGTTCGACAGCCACTACATTGCAACTGCGAACACATTGCAAGACACCATCATCGGCTGGTTTGGCCTAGATAATTGTAACTCCGTATCGATAGTCATTACGAATCTGCTCGGTACCTATCCTACGCGCAACAAATGAATGAGAGCGACACGAAGGATACTGACATGCTTTTACTCTGACGCAACTCGTATTCTACCTTTTACTTGGCATAGTTGATGCACGTGTCGATGCTCATGTCCGCCTCACCCATTGATCACGATTCTATGATCACGATACCTTTTTTTTTCGTTATTTACCGCGACGAACTAATTATCATCGATAGCGTGCCCCGAGTTGTTCGATCACACGTTATGGGATCATTAATGCGAAACGATTATACACGTGTCCCGAACAGAATTGCAGTCGATTATAATTGTTTTTATAGCGTTCTATTTGGATTGTAGATTTATACGTTGTTTGCATTCGCGATAGGAGAACAAACAGTGCGTCACAGCGCGATTATGCATCCTCCCGAAAGAATCCATTGGCTGTCGAAAGTGAAATCTCTGGTTTGTGAGTCAGCATCGCTAATTGAATCTGCACGATTAGATCGAGAAATTTATGGCCGTAGAATCGAACATGTCGCACGACATTTTTATCAAATCGACGCTGGGGAAATTTACATCTTTTCATATTCAATCCACGAGTCAGTTCTACTTCTGAATTTTTATCAATTCACATCCGGTAGGGTAAGCGACCCAATTACTGTGGGGGTACGAATTACCGCGCCTACATTAATTACACTTATTTTTAAAGCGTAACGAATATTTAAAAAGAGATGTTAAATTTTTTCGTTATTAAAACCAGTTAATGTATATGTTATATGTATCTCTTTTTCAATATTTAAGCACAATTAATGTAGGCGCGGAATTGGTATTCCCACAGTAATTGGGTCTCTACCCTAGCTTCTATATTAGAAGAATATGCGTATTAACAACAATTCAGAATACTTTTAATACCCCGTAATTAAATTTCCGCTAAAATGGACCGTCGAAGAAACTGTTCTCTCAGTCTCCGCCGAATCAAGTACAAAGATCAGAATTCGTATTGTAATTGTGTTACTCATGGTTCTATAGCGAGTATGCAAACTAGTTGTTATCGACAGTATTGCAACTGTGTCGTTACGGTGTCATGAAGTCTCGTAGTATCTCAAGTATGCGGCTGTCTAAGGAATTCGTTCTCACGTTTGGCTAGATTTAATTGGTCCCCGAGCAGATTAGCATAAAATCGCATAAAGTCGCGAAAATAAAAGAAAATATGCAAACCGCGGAACGGCGGAGTCTTTCCGTAATTATTTCGCTGATTTAGTCGCATCACCTCGTTAAGTCGGAGCACAAAAATTATTACTGCCCGACGTACGATGGGGTCAGCCGGGTCGCCTGATCCGCGTGACTTTTTATCATTCCTTTATTTGTCCTGTTCGCAGATTCGTCGTGTTAAAAAAAATATATATCTTGCAGATTTGACAAGCTAATCGTCCGATGCAACGCTTCGGGCTTCCTCCTTATGCAACATTACGCGGAGCGTGTAATTTCGCGAAAAAGAACGGCGCAGCGATTCAACGGCGACGCGCGTCTGCTTGAACTATTATTAAAGCCTCTAAGCGCTCGAGATTCAATTATTAACCTCGGCCGGCTTGTTAATCATCCGTTGATATTAACACGTTCGCTGCTCGATTCGCTCGAACGTTTCATTGCCTCTGCAACAGTAATAAAGAAATTCTTTCCGTGATGATACTGGAATTGTTGCTCTTCTCGAGAAACGTTAGATATTTATTCGCCTGCTATTATAAAAGAGCACGTCTGGGAAATTGCTTCGAAATCGATTCTTTTTATTCCATGATCGTTGCCATTACGAAACTGCTCTTCTAGATAACAATTATATGCCTATTGAATCCCTATTATAAAAATTACGTCTTGCAGAAATAGCCCCAATGGGGGATGCAATTTTTTTAGGACCAGACCTTTAGGCAAAATAAGAATTTTGTGCTCTTCTAGATGAACATTATATGTTTATTCAATTCCTATTATTAAAATTACGTCTTGGAGAAATAGACCCAATGGGGGATGCAATTTCTTTGTTAGGACTAGACCTTTAGGCAAAATAAGAATTTTGTGCTCTTCTAGATGAACATTATATGTTTATTCAGCTCCCATTATAAAAATTACGTCTTGGAGAAATAGACCCAATGGGGGATGCAATTTTTTTAGGACTAGACTTTTAGGCAAAATAAGAATTTTGTGCACGGATTGCAAGAAATAGAAATTTCTTTCTTTAAGAATGTGAATAAGTTATAAATAATACAAGTTTTTAATACACCTACCGAATTTGGCAAAATGATCGTTCTTATATTTTTCATTCCACTGGAAGCAGAATTGTGAAGCTATAGCTATGAGTATACTTATGCGGAACACTGTTCAATAATTGTAATAAAAAAATACTCTTGTAATTTTTAGGTGTTGAATTACTTTAACTGTCGATGTTTCCAGCGTTAATCTTCTATTTTCGCTATTTTTGTACACGTAAACATTTTTTTTTTGTTGTAACTGCATAAAATTCGCAGGCTGCTCATTAGCTACATGACACAAGTGCCTAGAATTACGATATGTGAACTATTTTAAATTGTAATGTGCATCAGGCTAATTTCACTTTCATATGGGACGTTGGGTGCAAGGATATCAACAATTCATCTATTGCAAGCTTATTAACATCCCTGATGGTGGTAATATATGATCGTTCCTGGTTAAGATTGGCGTTGCTATTAAAAGATGCATTAAGATGCTCTTCGCTATTATTGAACTGCACTTTTTCCGAATCAATTAACCATACAAAGTGAAAAATAGAGAACATTAATGAAACGATTCATTTTTATAAATTCTTTTCGGCACCAATCCTGGGCATTTTTAGAAACAAACTAGGAAATCAATTTATTCTCATACCATCAGGCGACAGAAAATTCTTACAATATTACATAATTGACGGTGCTTTTTTAAACAAAGAGGAACTTCTGGTAGACACATCTCTTCGTCGATAATAACGCAACAGTTGTTCACGCAATGTAACTATCGGGAACTATAGTTTCTTTAAATACTTCTAAGTCATTAAATGTTAAGCATTAATTTTTGAAACTTACGTGAACTATTGGTCACTGAAATGTAATAATATAACTATTTTTCAGATGAAATTTTCTAACACAAAACCCACCAAGCATAAAGAAGTCAATTCGGTCGTTTCCTGCTGCATTTTTATCATTTCAATAATACCGACGTAGAAAACATTTGACCGTGGCAGGTTTAGCGTTGAACATAATTTAACAGAATCATTGATGTTCCAAACATTTTGCAGGTCCGCTCACGGGGTCAAATCTTGCGAGGCATCACAGTGAACATTGGAAAATTTCGAAGACGGTTGACGAATAGAAATTGCGTTTACCGGTAAATATAATTTAACAGAATCATTGATTTTCCAAACATTTTGCAGGTCCGCTCACGGGGTCAAATCTTGCGAGGCGCGACGGCGAACGTCGGAAAATTTCGAAGACGGTTGGCGAACAGAAATTGCGGAACAAAGTAGCCACCCGATAATTGACGTTCTTGCGACGGCGAAGAAGGTGCCGCCGGCTGAAAACAATTAGCGTCGTACCTTTTCTAGCGACAGGCACCGTGTACGTCAAGTCGCTAAACTCGATGTCGACGGGTGCCATTTTTTTCAGGTGTGACAGCGGCACCGACGCGTCTCCCGTAGGCGCGCCGGACCGATGCAACTGCAGCTCGTGGTGCATCGCCTCCTCCGCGACGATCTTCGGCTTCATCGTTCGATCTCTGGCTCTCGGCTGGTTGACTTATGTCCGTGTCGTTGCACCCATTACCCGAGGCCCGCTCCCTGCCAATTTACGGCACTGAAAACCCCCGCAGAGAGAGATTACTGACAGCGACCGGGCGCAATTCCGAAAGCGCGCGCTGCCGCGGAGCGCATCGATAACAACCGTGCACCGTCGCGTTAAAAATAAACTCGTTCGCGTCGTATGTCGGCTTCCGGCTTCAATTCGACGGCGAGAGAGATTCCTCGGGGATCTGTGCGAGGGATGACACACTGACTGCAACGTGGTGCAGGATGCACGCGGTGCATAGGAACGAGAACGCTCAACGCGCGGCAGACCGCCGGAGAAGACTGACGCCGAGGCAGCTTTGTCGAGCTCCTTGTTCTCGGCGCGGTGCTCACGCACACGCTGACACACACGATGAACGTGTCTCGTACACCAACATATCGCGGATACGCACGCGACACTATGATAGCGGTTATCATCTCACGAATCGTTGCCGCACCAGCGTGGAACCCAAGCGACCATTTTTATCTTCTTTTCTACACGAATTCCGTCTCCGAGACGCAGAAATGGGGCACGGGACCCGATTACCGTGGGGTTACCAATCACTGTGCCTCACAGCAATTGGCTCCCTTATGTTTTGAATAAATGTGCTATTTTTTTTTTGTTGTGTTTATTGAATCTTGTGGCCATAAAAGTGGAAATGTCGTGAATGAGACTTGACTTTCGTTGCTGAATCGTAAAATAATCGCGGATAATTGCACTTAACTTCTTTCGAGCAATTAGATTTTATAGTGTTCAACTTTGACCCGGAAAGTGCTTTAGGATATTTTGCAAGGACCTTTTTCCACGTTCTAAGTGGATCACGCGAATAATTTATGTCATTAAAATGGGAATGCAACGTCGGTTGAACGGACGTTTAAACCACTTTGCCACTTAGTATTTCTGCAGCACAATGGCTTCTTTTCTGCGCACTCTTGTGCGATGTCACTTTGCAAAGAAAAGTTTTTCGCGTTCTCGAATTTGCATAGAGTATGAACGTTAAATTAGTTTTTCATGTTTCCCGTTTAATACCTCATGTACTACAGTTTTCTCGTAGATGTGCATAGTAATCAATTGCATTAGTTGCAACTATCAATTTTTATACTTCAACTCATTTACTTCACATGAAAATTAATGCTGCGTAATTGTCAGTTATGTTCACCTAGAAAACTATCAAAAAGATAAAAAAGTTCATGTTTCAATGATTGATGCATATCTTTTTACACGTACCGTTTCTCGTTAGAAGAGGCAATGATAGCATCGGAAAGCAATCCGCTTTGTTATTAAAAAATTTCCTGCGATATTGGGAGCATGTACAAAATGAAAAAACACACTTTCATTACCTTGAATACCGCGCACTTGCGTACAGCGGTGCAGTAAACCGTTTAAGGATAACACCTAAGCGGAAAAGGCAAAAGTTATGGTGAGCAACAAATGCCATACTCCACGCGATATCGAGGTCATGGATGCTTTGTTAAATGGTACTTGAGGTCATAAGTATATTACCATAGTTTATTGAACAGGTCTGGAACTTCAGTTATTGCACTATGATGACGAAGATGTGTATTTAAAAAAATTGTCCGTTTACCAAATCTAGATAAAAATGACTTTGATAATTTTCATAACATTTTAAACGAACTTCTGTTTTTCCACTTTTCTGCTTATTTCAAACAATAAATGACATATTAAATGTAATTTAGAATCATGACATTCCACTTTTACATTTGTTCTTGCCACAAAAAAAGATTAATTAAATATCCGAGTTGTGTTATTCGGTACAACGATAGTGACCCGAAAAGTAGCATAAATTAATACTAAACGCGCAAAAGTGTAGAGGTGACTAAGTGGTGCCTACGTAAGTGTAGCTTTATACTAACTTCACGATTTTGATAACAACGAATTTCTTCAGATACTTCCAAAGGAAGAATCTGTGGAATTTCAAGAACCATAAAACAAAATTGTCATTTGCAATCTAAGGAACTCTTTTGAATTATAGTACAGTAATTTTTTTTAATTTACAGTTAACAAGCAGCGAGTTAAGAATGCCGATGGGTCAATGGACTGAAGTAGGGTCAAAACTAATCAGAAAAAACTATCGAAGAGAGAAGGACCGCTACGGAACTCATCTATTCAAGTCTCTAGCATCATTAATTTTTTCGAAACTGGTCTCGTACCCCATAGCGTGACCACATAGGTCAACTCCGTAGCAGCGTATACCTGTCCCCGAGTTTCTCGACGCGGGAACAACAAATTCCTCGGTAAATCCGCTCGAGGAGCTATTGCGGCATAGATTGATCGAAACCGCGCGGAGAACCATCGTGGAAACGAAAAAAAAGAGTGGTGGGGGAGCTTGTGTTGAAAAAACTGAGTCACGTTGCGGCTTAGTATATCGAAGTTACGGCGCGCGGGCTGCGCTGATCAACCGAGGATGAAAGCTGCTCGTTGACACAGAGTTAGCATCGGCAATTAGCCTGAGACCGTTGCCCTGAAGTATCGCAAGCAAAAGCGAACCAGTATCTCCAAGTTTCGCTTGCAACCGAGTTCTCCGCTCTGCTCTAAAACTCTCGCCATGTCTACGCTCGATCGAACGAGGCGAGTCAGTACGCAAAATCACAGTTCTTCGCGATTCTCATTGCCGCCGACAATTGCCTCTCAATTATAAATTCTCGGTACTGCACTTCTGTGAATCTACAGAACACATTTTCTAAATTTACCGACCCAAGAGTTGCAAAAACTAACCGTTAATATTTCTCTCGTAGTTCCGAGCGAACGCAATTTTTCCAAAATTTTCATTATTCAATTTCAATATTTCGTTATTCAACTGGCTACAACGTGCATGTAAGGCCAGAGCTTTCTTGCCCTGGGCATACAGAGAACGGCGGGCACGAAGCCACGCCCCCGCGGGCAGGAGGCCACACCCCTATGGGCAAGGCTGCATGTATTTGTCACAGCTACGTGGCCAGGTACGGCTGCGCTACAGCCTACCCCCACTGCGCTAAATTATTTGCCAATAGCTTTGCCCATAAATGTGTTCAGTGTTGCCGGATCAAGACTTGTTCCCCCACTCTAATTTGTCTTTCTACCGGGTCACGTGACGCGTTCCGTCTCTGTCGTGCATACTCGGGTACTGGCAGAGAGAGGGGGTAACTTTTTCCCCTCGATTCCTGCTCCCTCATCTGGGCACCCTTGCCCGCTAACAAGCATGTCGAGCAGCTCTAACGTTATCAATACTCTGCGGAATTTATGTGTCTATGGCAAAATAGTCCAGATACTAGAACAATTAAAAGCTGCTGTTGCATCAACTTCAGCCTACTATAATTGCCCCAGTTATTAACCCTTTGCACTCGGCGCTACTTTCAATCTAAAACTAAGTTTTTCCTCCGTCTTGCAATATTTTTATGTTATTCATACGAAACCGATCCGACGTCTACACGTAATGTTTAAATGTTTGGTAATCTATTGAATGCAAGTTTTGTAGCGTAACAAATATTTTGTAATTTCTTTGAAATAATTCCACAACAATTTCTATCGGTGCTTCGCCACTCGAGTGGAAAGGGTTAATAACTGCGGATCTTCGTGGAAAACAATGAGAAATTGGAAATTCTTCGAGTTTCGCTTATTTTTGTTTTACAAATGCGCAAAATCCGCAGTCCATTGATAACGATGGTTGATAAGAAGGTCTCGCCTCACACTATAATCTAGTTATCTCGCCTACCTTCCGATCTTCCGCATTTGCGATCAGAATAAACAGACGCGATTCGAAGCAGTGCAGATGGAAATAATTTCGGAACCTGTACAGGACTCGGCTCGTTAAATTGGCCTTCACGCGTTTCGCAATCGACGGAAATAATCTTTATTCGAACGACCCGCAGTCTACCGACGAACGATCAACGTTGTCAACTTTTCGCCGGACTAGTCGGAGGCGATCGGAGCACTGTGAAACTCGAGCGGTTTTTCGGGGGATGACGTTCGACGCGGATTTTTGGCAGTGATTCGCGACGCGTTAGTCCCGGCCGCATTCGCAACCGGCGAGCAACCGTCGCAGACTGACTGCGCTGCGACACGCCGCCCTTTTCGCAAACGTGCGCGCACTCCGCGACGTGCATCGAGTTCTCCGCAAATTCCGCGCGTTCGCTCCTCTTCTGACCTCCGGCGTTACGCACGCGGGGATGATTTTTCATTCGTTTCTCTCCCCGGTCGACCAGGAAGCTAGAACGCGTGTCTCACCGCGCGCAACTGTTATTCGAGTCGCGGAGATTTTCCACTGGATAACCATTGTCCCGGACCGACATAATCGACCGGCTCTGTTTTTTTCGATGGAGGCCGTAATGAGTAACGGGCGAGCATTGTTTCTCGGCACACAGCGAAAAGTCAGGGTCGCGTTAGAACACCGTGTATAAATAGCTCGAGAAGCGTAATGACCCCGCGCGAAACAGGCCAAACCGTCTCGCCCAGCTGAGACCCATTCAGCTTCTGCGATCCATCGATCTCCCCACTCTCCGATGTCCTTTCGCTGCGTTTTGGGGATGATTACGGCGACTTGGTATGCTTGGCGGAGGGTCGCCGAGAGGCTCGATCCGAGGGAGAAAGAGTTTTGTGAATTTTTCTTAAGTCGACCTTCAAAGTCCACTTTAACCCTTTGCACTCGAAGCTCTTTTAACTCTAAACATTTCTTTCGATCTAGAATATTTCTCTTCTATATATTTTGTTTCCATGTTACACATACGAAAATGGTGCAATTTACTAGTACAATACTGAAGTGTTTAGTATATTTGTTAAGTACAAGGGAATTTAATAACGTAAAAAATATTTTGAATATTGATACAGCAATGTTTAGTGGCGCCATTCGAGTGCTAAGGGTTGAAAATGCCATGATCCAATTAATTATCGAAACGGTACACAGAAACGTAGTGATATAGCAATTTTTCATCTAAATCCAGTAGTTTTATATTATTAATAGTTACACATAATTATTAGCATAAATGTTAAGCAGATGTGTTCTGGAATCTTTTGGTTTACAATTATTGAGATCATCAATATGCATCCATGAGTTATTGTTCAAGAAATTAATTTCTTCCGGTGTGCATTGTAAAAAGAATGGCAGAAATTTGGATGAACAGATTCTTGTTATTTTTATAGAATAATGTAAAATAGTTTTAGTTCTCCGTAAACCTAGTGTTGAAATAAGAAACTTAGGTCTTGGAGGCAGGTCGAGTGTCAAGGGTTAAATTGTAGCAAAATATTTTCTTCTAATGCAATATTTCTTATCGGTTGTTGAATATAAGTTTGTCAATTCTTTCGATGACTCACTGGAGTGTCGCCGCAGTCATTGGAAACAGAAGAACACTTTACGCTTTAGCTACCGGAAGCCTACTAATAGGCTTCATAATGACTGTGTTTAAAAGAAGCTTAATCATTTCCTTTTATTTATTTCAATCTCGGAAGTGGTCGCTAGAGTATATTACTGAAAAGTACTTATTCGTTAATAAAATCGCGATCGTTCTTTTAACAATTCATCAGGAATTTTGTTGTCGCTGTGTATATATTTCAACCTAATAGAGGATAGTAATTCCATTCAACTTTTAACAGTTTCACTTGAATCAATTAGAAGCCGTGTTTGTCAGCATTCGACGATTAAATGGTATGCACTAATCCCGTGTAATTGCAAGTGATATAAAAAGCCGATGAGTGCTAGTCTGAATTAACATTGCCCTCGCGTACAAACACTTTTTACGAGTCACTAGGATTGAGAAAAATGCTTCAAATAGAAAATCTAGTTGACATTTTAAGTGCAAGATCTCACAAACGAGATCATCCTTAATTCACAGATGACACGCAAACTAAAAGTTTTCCATGTCAATTGCAACAAACACAGGTTAACTTAATATCCATTTGCTCTTTCAATAATTACACTACACTTAAAGTAATAGATCATTCACTTCTTCTGATGTTTACAATTTCACATTTTAAATCCGCTATTAATTAACTTCAAACTTCCGGGATCATCTTTTCTCAAACATTCCACTGTTCACTCAAGACAAAAATCAGTACGAAGAATATTAGCAAAAATTTAAAAATACCATTAAAATATAATATTAAGCACAGGAGAATAAAGTTCGCTGTCTAGTTTGTTGCAATTCAGTTAGAAAATTTTTCGGTTCGCAAAAGATCCGGCGGTCGGCAGTCGAAAACTGGCGAGCGACAGATCCCGTGAACAGAAGGGTCTGCACGGACCCAGCCACGCTGCTCCTCTGGAGAACAACTCCGGCAATTTTTCCGCGTCGATCGTAAACCACGGAACGGGCGATAATCGTCAATCTTACCGTCGAGGCGTTTGTTTAGTCTGAAAGAAAGCTAACCGGAGAAAAACACCGTAGTTATGTAGGTGCCACCGTCGCCGCGGAGGGCGTTGAACTTTGCGCGCTCGCGCTCTTCAGCGTTGCAGAAGCTTGTTGGCAGCGGTTCGCGTCGCTTCCTTGAGAAACGGCTGCCTAAACGCGTGCTTCTATTCATGCGCATCCGGCAGAGCTGATTACAGCTCGCTCGGGCGGTTATTTTCATTCTGCGGAAAAAACATCGTCCAGTTACAAGCGTAGATCCCACGTGCAAAGTACGGCTCTGATCGATTACGCATGTGGATATCAGAAGTTGCGCAAATACCGTTCTAATTCGATCCGGAAAGGTCGTTGAAAGATGACGGCGATTATGAAAAGTAGGTTTTTATTATTCGTAATAAACGTATCCTATAAAATACAACGAAGAGCGCACAGAGGACGCCTGCTTGCGTGCCGCAGGCGGCCTTTTGTTTTGTAAAAGTTATGGTTCCTCGGATCGGGATCGACCACGCTACTCTTTACATATACATTATACAATATATACATATACATTATACAATATATACAGATATATATATAATATATATATAAACGCGCATATAATTCATGTCCCGTTCATGTAAATATATAGAAACGTATTTCCAAGTATTAAAGTACATTTGTCGCGTCGGCGTTCTATAGTACAATCACGTATAAAAGAAAAACGAACAGGACAACGAAAAAGAAGAAGACACGGTATCCTCCGGTCGCTCGGGCGACGATCGATCTATCTCTATGTATGTGGGCCTTCAGAAAGCTAGCTCGCTACTTTCGCGTACGTCTTTTCTCTCCTCCTTGATTCTCTGTGCTTCTGTTTTTTTTTCTTCTTCGTCGGGTTTGTACAAAAGTAGGCTCGTTTACAAAATAGTGGTTGTGATTAGTATTACAGAATATACATGCTACCGTATATAAGAGACACGTTAATTGAGAAGAGTTACGACGAACGTGACGCTACACCCCAGCAACCCCGTTCGCGCGATTCATGTTGGCAAGATGATCCGGTTTGTCGATGTGTAAATCGTAACTCTCCTGCGTCGTCAAACTCACAGCCATAGGTGGTGGTTAGAACAGAAATTCGTGATCGCTCGCGAAACGTTTATCAATTAAGGCCTCTTATTCCTGGGTACTGGGCACCCCGAAAACATGTGTGCACCACCCTCCGCACCCTCGAACCCCCCGTCGCATCTTCTCGTGCATCCGGTATGCACCATGCACCATGCTACCTTGTCTAGTTAAACGCGTAATTAAGGACGAAATGGTACCCTGAACGAACGCCTTGTTCGCGCCATAGTTGCTGCGTCGTCGTTATACAACTAATCGAATCGAATAAATTACGATTGGTTAGATCTCATGCATTACTCGGCGGCCCGTTGCCTCGGCAGACAAAGGACAAATTCCTTCTCGGCGACCGAAACGATTGTTAAAACGCACGTCTGGTTACGTCGTCTACGCGTCCCGCATTCGGAGATTGTCGCTTCGATTGTTTCTTTCCTTTTTACAGTTTGCTCGTGTTCAACATCGATTCGTACACGCTTTGTTGTCGCAGATCATCGGGGCTGTCCTACCGCGCGGACTTCAGCTTCCAACGGAGGAACAGATAGGCAGCGATTCGGAGAACCAGGAATATCAACAGCAACGCGAGAATGTCCAGCGTGAAGTCCGCGTCCAGCATGTCCAGCTCCTCCAGGGTCGTTTCCGGGTTTTTGAAGTGGCAGTAAACCTGCGAATCGCGCGTTTGCGTTAGCTCAAATTGCCGCCGAATCGGCAATTCATGAGAACGGAACCTCTTGCTAGAGCGTTCGTCAATTTTCCAAAACGAATTCGAATTTTCCCACAATCCTAAATGTACCTATCATAAAGAGCAATCTTCTAGCTTTGATTCGAGCCCAAGAAAGTTCCCAAACTCCACTTGGAAGACATTTTAAAGTCGACTTGAAGTGTCCCAACATTTTTCCCCCAACTGTCGGTGGGGTTTATCAATTTTCAAAGTGTAACAACACTTTTCCCCCAACTGTCGGTAGGGTTTATCAATTTTCAAAAACGAATTGGAATTTTCCCGCAATCCTAAATATACCTATCATAAAGAGCAATCTTCTAGCTTAGATCTGAGCCCAAGAAAGTTCCCAAATTCCACTTGGAATACATTTTAAAATCGATTCGAAGTGACCCTTTAATACCCCATCATTTTTCTATGAGTTGCATCATAAAGTACAATTTTTAAACTTCCAATATGCACCTCTAAAAGTTAATGAATTCCCCAGAAGAAACATTGAATACCACTACAATTGCAGTAAACATATTAAACAATAAATGAGATACATACCTGGAAACATTTCAGTTTTTCCCGACCGAAGGAGTACGTAGCCAGCGCAGTGCCCTCGAACCCGTACCTGATATAACTCAGGTACGTGATCCACCTGAGGTACACGGGAATGGCGTCAAAGCTGACGAAGAAACCGGAGAACAGTAGGAACGGCACAGACATCACTGGCGCCAGGAACACACCATTTTGCACATTCATAGCCGCTCCAACGACGAGGCCAACCGACTGTGCGACGAATGAAATTAGCAAACACGTTCCCAAGAACATACTGAATCGCATCACGTCTGCCGGCTGACTTGTCATGAAGTACACGATCGTGACGTATAACACGCAAAATATTGCCTGCAAAATAATACCACACCGTTAACATTTTGCTGGTATCTCGTTTCTCGGATTTTCTCTTTGTTCCAGGTTCAAATTTTGTTCTAGATTAAAAGTTTGCGCCAGCTTTAAATTTTCTGCTGGGCGCAAAGTTTGTTCCAGCTTTAAACGTTATTCTAGATTCAAAGTTCGTTCTTGTTAAAACTCCGTTCTCACCTGGAACGGTATGTCAGACACAGTGATCGCCAGGTAATAGGACTTCAGCGAGTACCATCTATTGAAGTTCTCCTTCAGCAGCACCGGCAGCTCCAGTGGGACTATAAGAAGCAGAATAATTAAACTCGCGATCAGATCGAAAGCACGAAAAAAGATGAACGTGAAGAATAATCCGAAAGAACAACTTACAAGACAGAATCGTGATGGTCATGGACGTGTACATGAGGAACAACATGTTGAAGAAGAGGAACCCAAGGTTGCTAAGTACTTTAGCGCCATCGTTACCGATGTCATAGTACAACGCACCGATCAGGAGTCCTACCAGTATGTGAGCGAACAGTCGAAGGTACATGAGCGTCTGAAAAGAGAGGTTCACATCAATCCATCAGGCAGAGGACACCTTCGTACGGATAAGTACTAATCCTTAAAATGTAATTTACTATCTAGAAAGTCTCAATACCGCTGAATTATGAAACTCACCCAATCTCTGCGACTGAAGAGCAAAGTCCTCTTCAAGACGATCCAGAACTGTTGGGCCTCTGACGTCGGATATCTTTCCGGAGGCGTTCCAGTGATGGAGTCGTCGAGCAAAGCTGCTTCCGCGTTGTCTTTCTTGTCCACGTCCACGGGAATCACCACCTCAACTGCGGAAAGTTGCAATCGATGTATCAAGCTGATAACAATTTGCAAATACTAATCTCTCCGTTTCGTTCCAGGTACCTTGCTTCGCGATATCGTTGTTCGCGAACGTAGGAATGAGGCTCCTGTTCGTCATTTTGGATTTGTTCTCCTGGAACTTCTCCTCCAAGTTCTTCACGTCGTTCTTGTCTTTCGACGCCGCGTTCTCTGCAGCGGCATTATCCTTTTGGAACGCCTCGGTGGGCTCGTTGTTCAACGGCTCGGATTTGCTTTCGGGGAACGGGTGACCTTCCCTTATATCGAACTTGCCGTTTTGGATCGCGTTCACCAGGTTCTTTATGTTGTCCCCGTACTCTCCGCAGGACACTTCGATAACTGTGGATAGAGTTACCGGAGGGATCAGTATCGTTTTGCACGACGTATAACGGCGGGCGTACCGTTCTTTCAAGGTCGTTTGGTCTTTGAATTAGTTTACGATACGTATAACATGAAGGAAGTTAGAAGCTTTCGGCGACTGCGTTTCTATCGAAATTATTTAACGCTCACATTTGATTTTTATACATCGAGAAGCATTTATCAACTTATGAGAAGACCTGTGCTTTCGAATAGGACTTTGTTGAAGACGTTTCTTCAGATATCAAAGTCTCCAATTTTCTATTAACCCCTTGCACCTTGAACTGCGTTAACTCAAAGACCAAAAACTTCTCCCGACCACATATTCTTTTGTTATTTCTTCCATTTTGAGAACCCGAAACGCATATCGGTTTTCGACTCACTGAAGGAGGCTGGGTTGTGGTAGCTCGGACAGTTCAGGTTTATGTTTCGAAGGAAGGGCACCAGCTGTGACGTGGACCCTTGGTAGACGCACTGTCCCTCTGCCAGCGTGTACAGAGCATCGAACATCTCGAAGAGCCTGGCGCTGGGCTGATGAATGGTGCAGATTATTGTCCTCCCTCCTCGAGCCAGAGTCTTCAGCAGCGAGATGCATTGGAAACAGGACGACGAGTCCAGACCGCTGAAAATGAATTGAACATTAACCATTTTTACATGAAATTCTTCTCGCTCTCCCTTTCTTCAGGGCAGAGAGAAGAAATAATGAACGAGGGTGTTGTAAACACAGGCCTCGATCACTGGTTTTGCTCGCACTGTTTCCCTCAACGTTATCGCGACACAGTGGTACAAGGATAGCTTGCAGAACCGGTTATGCGTGTCTCGAAAAGCCTCGGCCTTATTTGGTTCAGTGAGGTCAGCCAGAAAACTCGAAATTCGGGCTTACGAGGACAAGCGGCGACCTTGTATCGCGGAATCTTCGGAAGAGGCATACTTGGAGAATCGGATCTGCACTTTCTCCTACGTGCCCCCCACCCCCTCCATCTGTTTACAAGAATCGCATGGGACCGGATCGTTTCGAATCGCAGAATCCAACGGGTCACGGTGAACTTTCCGAGAGAGTGGAAGAGAACTTGAAGAACGATTATTTACTGACACTGACCGTGCCTGAGTTATATAAAAGCCTGACGGGTTTCTCTCGGGCGCCAGTGAAAGTAAACGCAAACATCGCGGGGAAAGAGACGCCCGCGGCTCGCCATTATGTTGAATCGTGTTCGGTGCAGGCTTTTAGGCGTTTTCAAATCGATCCGCAAAATTTGCAAAGCGGTTGCAAAACTGGTTTTCGCTCGGCTACGCGGGAGAATCGAAGGAGAAGAAACAACCAGGGTGAAGAGCTGGGAGCGTTAAATAATATTGAACGCGCAGTTCTCGAAATTCTTTTTGCAAAGTTTGCAGAGTTTTCGCGAGGCTTGTTCTCGCTCGGTTTCGTTCCGTTGCGCCACGATGCACGGCGGCGTGCACGAGCGGAACCACCTGTTGAATCGCTTTCTTCAGGTGCGTCTCGAGCTAAAATTACGGTCGATTTTTCCGCGAGTGGGGATCACGCGTGGTTGCGCAACGGAATCGAAGTTTGAGCGCAGGGACGCGTCAGGAGACTCGAGGGCCCTTGTCCTCCGGGGCGGATGACGTCGAAGATTTTACGACAAAAACTGAAATTTGAAACCGTACAGAAGCGACGAGGGATTCTTCACAGAAATCCGTCGGATAAATTGTTCGCAGTCTTCTCTCACCTGGTGGGTTCGTCGAAGAACATGATGGGTGGGTTGTTGACCAATTCGAGAGCAATCGAGAGCCTCTTCTTCTGTCCACCGCTGAGGTTCGAGGTCATCGTGTGAACATGCTCCGAGAGACCTAGAGTCTCAAGGATCTCCTGGATCTAAAAGAAACGAAGCGACGGAACATTCCGTTAGCGAGTTCACGGACACACACGGTTTCACCTTTACCGGTGAACAGAGGTTTTTCTAGAAGAACGGCCGTGAGCCTGTTTGTCGACAGAAAACCCGGCAAGAAACTTAATGCGCGAACGTACCACTTCCTCCTTCTCCGGTTTGCTGATGTGCGTGCCGAGTTTAAGGTTCGAGGCGACCTTCATCGCCTCGGCCACCGTTAGGTTCGCGTGGAGCTGATTGTCCTGCATGATGTAGCACGAGAGCTTTCTGAAGGCACTAAGGTTCCTCTCGTGGCCGTTCATCGTGATGCTGCCTTCCACGCCTGACCACCTGAATCAATCATCGTTACCCTTGAATCCACCAAACTGAACCAGTCAACCGTGACTGACGAGTATACTCGTCAAACTCTGTTGCGTTGCAGTGAACGTTAATGAATTGTTCGATTCTTATCGAATGAAAAAGCAATTCTTTCTCATTCAGCTTTACGAGGGCTTCGTCATTGCTTGATTTTAATTCCGCGCCGTGAGGGGTTTTCAAAATTATTATACATTCCAACTGGTCAACTGGTTAACTGGTTAATTGTTTCACAGTTGTGTTATTACTCGGTTCTGATTACTTTCTTTGCGACAGCTTGATGATAAGAATTGTGAGACGTTCAGAAAATTATTATTTATACGTAGTATCGCAGTTATTCGTGCTAACCTTGCCAGGCGTAGATTTGTAGTTTAGGGTAGTTTTGGTGTAGTTTTAGTGCTTTACCTAAGCACGCATTTTTAGGGCCCCAGCGTGGGGCCTGAAAGGGCCGTAAAAGTGAAAGCGTTTGGGTGTGCAGGAAAGGTCGGTAGGGGCGGAAGGACTCATCGAAGAATGCGATGATGCTCGAGGGTTGTAGAGTGGACGTTCAAGCAAGCGGAGCGTGTGGTGAAGAGCAGAAGTTGCAACTGCTTTATCTTTTTCTTTAACGCGTGGAATATTAGTTCAAACAAATTATTTTAGTTCCCAACCGATCAAAAATTCAATCCTACATATATTATATTATGCATTTATATTTCGTCACAATTTTTCACAGATCAAACGACTAATTCAAGCAATTTCCAATTCTATTAGAAAATTAACAGACCTGCAATTAAAAATTAATAGACCTCCTAAATAATGGATCTGCACAAGCGTTCACAAATATTTGTTAACGATTTTAGACCATGATTATACCTTGAAAATTGCTCTTTCAAAACCGTGAGTATTATCGTTTTAAAACGTTTGCATTTTATGGATAATTTTTTAATCATTTTAATCATTTTGTAGGTACGTTTGATGTCTGAGGATGTTGGATGCAACGAAACAGTTTCATCTAAAGGCAACATTAAACGATAATTTTCGAGCATTTTACCATTTTGCCTGGCAGATTATCTTATAGTCATTCGACGCATTCGTGGCGTCAAAAACCGAAACGAAAGCAACACCGTCGCGCAAAATGGCGACCGGCACAATGCCGTCTATTATGCTCCTCGCGGAAAAATTCATTCTCAGGCCGATTTCTTTTTCGTTCCGAGCGATGTCGCAAGAAAAACGAATAATTGTTGCACTCTTTCTACTTCCTCCGTCGCACGGCGACGGTCGAGTTCGTTTAGAAAGTCTAGCCAACCACGTGTAGTCAAAAAGCAGTTTCGAAAGGATTACGTAACGACGATTCACGAAGAAAGCGAAATCACTGAGAAGAAAGTGAAATCGCGGAGCTCGTTTTCAGAATCGATGGGGCAAGGAGATCGGAAATTGGAAATATTTTGGTCAAACGTGGTCCATGCTCCGGCGATTTGGGAGGCAGAATCGCATATACAAAGTTGTTAAATTAGCGTAAGCGCAGTGACTCACTTGTATCCGGTCAGGATGTTCAAAAGCGTGGACTTTCCCGCGCCGGATGGGCCCATGATGGCCGTCAGCTCGCCTGATCGCAGGCGGCCGCTGACGGACTTCAGGATTGTCTTCGCATCTGAAAAACAAAATCGTTGTATCATTTTATTTACCGAAAAAACGTTTAAAATTGATTTTATGAAATTAGAAAACCAGAATGCCCCAAAAAGCGGGTCTAAAGAGCCTAAAAGTGGGTCTCGAGCGGCCAATAATACTCGAGAACTATAGTAATTCGAGGATCATACCGAGCTAATGGCTGTGAGATTAGAATTTGTTTAAAAGATCTTAAAAAATCCCTGTAAGGGGTTGAATCGTGTAGATAGAAAGTTTGGTCTGGGTCAAAACTGACCTAAGATTATTGCAAATTGTTAGGCTTATTACAGTGCTGTTTCCTTTGTCTGTTTGAAGGGTTAACGGCTTCGATCGATTGGCTATTGTAATTTACTTTAAACAGCCTTCGACTATCACTATTGTTAGACCAATGAACAGGCTGAACACGCGGAATGTTGCTTAACAATTCACATTGGTGGGTAGCGAGACAATGAAGTCTTCGATTGTAACTGACCTTCTATCGATAAATATGATTTATGAATCTAGACGTATGACCCTGGGACGAGGGAGCAATTAAAGATTATTCTATAATTACGCTTGAATAAAAGTGATAAATCTGTGTGATGGGACACATTCCCTGCCGCACAATTAGTATGATCCACAAGCGTTGTACAATAACGACGTGAAACATCAATTAATTCAGTCATTAGTACTAGGACAAATTCTATTTATGCAGAAATCACAAGGGTTACGTCACGAGCATTAATGGACGACGGATTTTATGACAAGAATGAGATATAACTATGCT
The DNA here is from genome assembly GCA_028454255.1 of Halictus ligatus. Classification (NCBI taxonomy): domain Eukaryota; kingdom Metazoa; phylum Arthropoda; class Insecta; order Hymenoptera; family Halictidae; genus Halictus; species Halictus ligatus. Next base: position 6,892,273 of record CM052142.1, on the reverse strand, counting down.
ACAATATTTAAAATATTGCTGCTTCAATTTAAAAACAAGTATAATTAATATAGACACAGTAATTATGTCCCTTACCCTATATATTGCAATAAATTTCTGTTTCACTCCAATTTGTTGCAATTCGGGTACAAAATTTTTATCTTGCATACGGATTGTTGACTACGATTCCTGTATCGTTCGCAAAGCAATTCTCAGCAAAAATTAAAAAAAAAAGAGTACAAAATATAAGCTGCCTAAAAAGCGCAAGAAAATTTCCGAAATTAATCGGAGATCACTCGATATATTCGCCGATCTGAACAGCGAATTTTCGCGATCGACTCGCGCGCATTCGCGGATCTATGGGAACGTGATCGAGCGGATTCTGACCTTCTCCGACTATAGTAATTATGTACGTCGGTCCGAGGATTATTCCGTCGCACGAGAAACAAACACGACGAAAAACCGTGGCAGGGGATCGATGGAAAAACGCAACCGGGTGATCGCGGGGTTATCGAAGCTGAGTTTTTCGCGAACGAACAAGAACAAAGGGAAATTTGAATTGCAGAAGCAACACAACACGCGCGATACTCCTCTACCTACATTGCGAGTCACACTTTGTCCCCAGGAGCGGATGTCGCCGAACTACGTCGGGCAAGGGGCCCAATTACTGTGGGAGCGCCAATCACAGTGCCTATATTAATTATTCTTACTTTTAAAGCATAACGGATATTACATTTTTTCATTCAAATCAGTCAATATGTGATACATCTCTTCTTAAATATTCATTCCGCTTTGAAAATAAGCACAATTAATACAGACACTGTGATTGACACTCCCACAGTAATTGAGTCCCTTGACCCATTAAAAATATATTTTAAAAAATAGCTAAAAATTTTAAATGGCCAAAACATTTACATTTCATGCATTCATGGTAAAAATGAGCAGAGTAGGAGACCCAATTAATGTGCCCATATTAATTATATTTATTTTTAAAGCATGAAATCAGTTAATATGTTATATATCTCTTTTTTAATACTCTTTGTGCTTCGAAAATAAGTATAATTAAGACAGGCACAGTGTTCTCTTGTCGCGAAATTGTGAATTGTAATTCTGCTTTCGATTTTCGCATAGTCTGTGACATTTATTAGATTACCGTGCGACTGTTGCGGCGGTTCGGTTCGAGTCTAGCAATATAAATAATTGATGATTCGTGTTGCGTCACGTGGTGAGCGTCGAGCATTGCGTGACATGGAATTGTGTGTGTGTGTGTGTGTCTTTTTCTTTATCGCCACATACGCGACATAGTTATCTAGTCTGATGCCAGGAAACTCGAGTGTTTCAAAAACTTGGAAAAATTACTACTGTAACGATTAGGCATGCCGGAAACCGTTTCCTGATTGCCCGTTTTTACCGGCAACGTGCACGCCGGGAAATGTCATAAATATTTGCTGCCACGCTTCGGGTTTCTTTACACTGTAAAAGTTTTAGCGTGTTGGCAGAAGTAAAATAGGCAAAGTGTATCACTATGAGAACAGTTATAAATATTTGCATACTGTGCGTTCTTTATACACCGGGGACAATTGGCTATGAACATACGTCTGTGTTGTCAAGGTTCTATCGTGACACGTACTCCGAATCCTAGTAAAAACATAGTGAAGAAAAATCGATTCCACGTGAATAGCTCAGAAACGTTGTTCGTGATGAGCAAAGCTGTTTCCACGCGTGGAATATTGATGTCCCCCAAAAATTACAATAATTAATTTTACTTTCGTGCAAAATATACAGAAAAATACACGAAATATGAAAAGTAAAAATATATAGACGTTTCTCCGGTTTTTGAATTACTTCAAATTGAAAATTGCATAGCCTTGACTCTTTTAGGATATCCCAAAAATGTACTTTCTTGAAGGGGACGATTCCCGAGGTCATTTCAAGTAACTTTTCCCTTTGCGAAAATCTTCTCCGAGGCTTCGTTAAGGAGTTATCAACGAAAAACACGGACCAACCAGAGAACCACGCGCTCAGCGCTCCACGCCCACCAGTCACGCCCCCTGGTAGCCGCGTTCTGATTGGTCCGCGTTTTTCGTTAATAATTCCTTAACAGGGCCACGGAGAAGATTTTCGCAAAGGAAAAAGTTGCTTCGAATCTCCTCAGCAATCACCCTTTTCAAGGAAATACATTTTTGGGTCACTCTGTAGATCCGCGGTGTTCGCAGCTATTTCAATACCGAGGGGAATTTAATACCGAGCGGAGATTAGCCTATTCTATCGCTGTTCGGCTGACGCCAGACTAAAAAAAGCAGAAATTGTACCGCGACGACAGACCGTTCGACCGGAAACGACGCTCGTCGCTGACTTATTTCGTGTGCCAGTTAACCGGGGACCGAGTTCGCGCGCCTCATTTCCTTTCACATTCGCGGCAGAGTTCGCTTGCCGAGTATTTCAGCGGCGGGTGATCGACGTGAATTGAATTTCGAAGGCCCGGGCCGGTAGCGTATCACGCATGGAATCGAGGCAATTATAACCATCGGGTCCGATGGAATGTCCTGGTCCCGATGACGTCGGCCCCTGGTTCGCTGTACTCGGGGCGCAGGTTGCCCTCTGGGGCGTTGACGCCGAATCGAGAACTGCGTCACACCTATTTAAGACGCTTCAATGGAAAAGGATCAGACAGCGCAACTGTCTCCTTCCTTTGACGTCAGAAGCCCCGAGACAACGTTGCCCCTGGGTCAATGCAGGGCACAATGCAGGCCAAAGAGCACTGACGTAGGTGGTCAACTAACTGACAAACCCTAATTGCCGGTCTGAAATTGTTTGGTTGGACGGTTCTTTTGTCGGCCGATGAAGGAGTCCGACACTTTGATTGACACTCTCATGACTAGACGGGTTTCTAAACAAAATTGTACAGACAATTGCCGACAACAACGAACAGGGGTCAGACATTTTTCTTTTCACGGTTGACATTGATTAGAACTTCCTTCTTCATCGTTTCTTAGAAGATACGGATGTTTAATGCAAAATGAAAATTTTCTACCTGAATTGCAACAAACTGGAGTGGAATAGACTTTTATTTTGTTACTTCATATGTTTAATAGGTTGAAAAATAAAGTGACAGTATTTTTCGATTCTTAAATTACCGTCACCGAGTCGTTTCGTCGTATTTCGGACGAAGAGGAGACAGCGAGTTTCCAATTTCGGAAGAAAAAGCTGAGACAGACTCCGACATAGTATACCGGAGCGATAATTAACGAGAACAAGTTCGAATTGTATTTCTGTTGCAAGGAAATTAAAAATACAACGTCTACTCGATAGTTGTCCAAAACACGGGTCTGTTCAGGGACAATTATCGGGTAGACGCTACTCTTTGAACGTAGAAAAGGCGTCGGTCGCCGAGGAGTGTAAACATGTGAGACCAGGACACCACTACTAATCGAATAAAAAAATTTTCTAGCTTCTCATTATTTCGTGACACCTCACAGAGTATACCCCACGGTAGCGGGGTTAGTTCTGGGACAATTCTAGGCTAGATACTTTGGACAATTATCGAGTAGAGACGGTATTTCGTGGATTCGAATTTTGAAATATCTTCTTCCGTATAATCGAGGCGCTAGGTTTACTATCCCATAAACGCAGCCCGAGGTGAAAGATCATTGTTCCCCGGAAAGAGCGTCAAAGCCGTCGACGATGATTTATAAGCGACGTCGTACGACTTCAGGCTAAAGAACTCTAATCGTGCCAACCGCCTCGCACGCTCCTCGGATCAGTGAACCTTCACCGAGAGAACACGTTCGAACGGCAAAATTTGCTAAATCTTCTATCAACGGGATCTCGAGAAGATCCAAGAAGCATTCTGGTATTTCCTGCGGCGGTGTCTCGGCGAAACGAAGAAGCTTTATCTCGTGTCCAGCGCGTCCGAGTCCGTTCAGATAAGCGGGAACAAAGCCCGGTCTTCTCGAAGTATCTGTAACCTTTTTTTTCTCTCTCTCTCTCTCGTGAAACAAACACGAACCGACGCTCGTTGATTCGACTTTGGAGATCTGCGACCGAGTCCGCGGCGCGCAGCAGAGCGTTCTCCATCCGAGTTCTTTGGAAATCATGATGGCCGCAACCGGTCTTACAAAATCTCGGTCAGTTATTCCGTTCGCCGTAGCGGCTCGTCTACGCTCCACAAACTGCGTAGAAAGCGTTCCCTTAGAGGATCACGATGGAACGGTGCATCGTGATCGAGAAATGATCCTTCTGGTTGCGCTAAATGAAAATTTGAAAGCGCAGGTCCGTTGCGAAAGCAGAATTAGAAGCAAACTTGAAAGGGGCTTGGAGGTTGTCTTCGATTATTGAAAATGCTATGTCTCCATCGCGAACACAGTGTCTACTCGATGCATGTCCGAAACACGGGACCGGCCAGGGACATATATCGGACAGGAGATGCTACTACTCTTCATGACCTCTCACGGGGTCAGTAGGGATAGTTCGGGGACCTTTATCTGCTAGGCATTTGGGACATATATGGAATAAACACTGCATTTGCTACAAATAAGGTTAGTATTGACAGAAAGTTAATATTAATATTGAGATAAATATTTCCCCCATTCCTGGGAATTGTGAACTGTGCGCATCATGATCCCTCACGGGTTATAACCAGCGAAAGTGGGGGTAGTTCTGGGACTTTTATCGGCGAGGCAGTTAGGACATATATAAAGTGAGCACTGTAATTGCGGATATCGTGGTAAGAATGAGTAGGTAAAACATGGAATAGCAGTGAAAAATTACTATCGTCAACTTGTCGGAATTATTGACCCTCCGGTATGCTATGCCGGGTCATTCGTGACCCGTGACAGTTGGGATAACCTCGAGCGACCGCCAGTATGTACAATTTTATTCCGATATAAGACACGCTTTTTATATAGATATAAGAAAATCCCCTCTACTACTTCGTCTTCATCCGAAATACGACAAAAGCCAGTCCCGAGCCATCACCTCATATCGAAAGAAAACTGAGATTCCGAGAGTTGAGGGAGAAAACTTTTCGCTTGATCCCAATATTTTTTTCTGCATCTAACAGCGTTCAATAAATTATTTTCGGACCACTTCCAACCCTGGCAGTACATAATTAAAAAGACAAGTGGTATTTGTGCGATTAGCTCGGTGTAGAACCGTTCTCAGTACTTCGTGCAGATTCAAAGAGAAATAAAAATTGTTGAAACAGAAAAACAGATTATCCCACCGTAATTTTCGCCGGAGAGATTATTTGGTGTATATCGCAACGGCCCTGCTCTTAATGAGGCATCGTTGTTAATTACCGGGAAATTAGTTTCTCTCGCTATCAGCGGGCCGGGGAGTGACGCAGTTTTTTGCGCTTCTGTCCTTTTGTCTCGTTATCCGGCTAGTTGCACACCGATAAGAACTGCATCGGGAGATGCACGCCCGGTATCGCCGACACGCCCGATGCAGCGCACGCGTCCCCCTTTTCCCATTTACTTTCACTTTGTGGTCAATGTCGTCGGGAACCGGCTTGCACCGCAAAGATAACCAGAGGACCGAAAGATCCAACGCAATTTTCTGTCAATACCGCTCGTCCGAGGAGAATATAATTAGAGCTACGATCGTCCGAGCGCGTATCTCTCTGCTTTCCAATTTAATGTCCCCGACAATTACGGTTGCTACGCAAAATTCGTCGTTCGACGAGAAAGTCCGTGACTTGTTAGCACTTCTCGATCAATAATATTCTAACTGACCCGGTTGCAACATTTCTTCTCGACTCTAAACGCTAAACGCTATTGCGAGTCTGGCACCCTGTTGGCTAATCGCAACGATAACCCTATCGGCGACTGCAAATTTTATGCGCTCGCTGCTTTCTCGGTTTTGCTGGACTTTAAAACTGCGTTTCCGTTTTGAACGCTCGTCGCTGAACTGCAGATTTGTTCACGATTTAATTTTAGCGAATGAATTGAATGCTCACGATTTAATTTTAACGAATGAATTCAATGTTCACGATTTAATTTTAACGAATGAATTCAATGTTCACGATTTAATTTTAGCGAATGAATTCAATGTTCACGATTTAATTTTAGCGAATGAATTCAATGTTCACGATTTAATTTTAGCGAATGAATTGAATGTTCACGATTTAATTTTAACGAATGAATTGAATGTTCACGATTTAATTTTAACGAATGAATTGAATTTTAACAATTCAATTTTGATAAATGGCTTTAATTTCAACGTTTCTCACAATCTACGAACCCTTTGCACTCGAAGCCATTTCTTCCGACCTAGAATATTTCCCTTCTATATTTTTTCGTGCTGCACATACGAAAATAGTGCAATTTACTCGTACAGTACTGACATATTTAGTAATGTATTAAATACAAACTTTAATAATGTGAAAAATATTTTGAATAATGTTACAGGAATTTTTAGTGGCGCCTTACAGGCGTCATTCGAGTGCCAAGGGTTAAAATTGTTACGAAAAGAAATCAATTTATATGCAACTCTCTTCTCCTGTGATTGACGAGGGCAACTCTTAGCTTGCATAGTGATCCGCAGTCGATCAACTTTAGGCTGCGGATCTATGTGCGAACCGAAAATATTGTATCTCAATTTTTACAAACTGGAGCGAAATAGAAATTTATTTTCCTTCTTGATATATTTAACAGGGCAAAAATAGCGTAATAGTATTTTTAAATTCTGCTAATGTCTTCACTGTTTTAACACTGAACGTATCGAGCTATAAAAATAACAGGTTATAAAAATAACGTTGCCCTATAAAAATCACAAGATTTAATTTATTTCGACTTTGCGTGCGGTTCTTACCGCACTACCGAAGATATTTATTGAATCATTGCTCGCAGAAGCGTGTTTATAATTTCAAAAATTGTCAAATCACTTTTTCTCAAAAATTCATAAAATCTGCAAATCTTCTAGATCGTTTTCTACGTTCGACGGGCCACGCGAAAACAGTAGTCCTACACGATACTTGTCACACAGCACGAACCAACAAAGCGACCTACATTTAAATTCTACTGTTATCACTGTTCCAAATTGCACCTCTAATTCTTCATCGCAAACGCATACGATCCGCAGTGCGTGTTCTCATTGTTCTCGAGAAACAGATACCCATAACGCGCTCGGCAAAACTGGGAATGTTACGCAACCGTTTCCGAGTATCGCGCAAGTATTAAAATCGTTTCCGCTGCATTCGATGCAGCGAGCGCAGAAAACCTCGTGTCCCGTCGGGTGAACAGTCATTTCGCAGCGAGGCAATTAAGGTAACGATCTTGGTATACTCACTGTTTTTCCGTCCCTCCCGCACCTTGTAGACCAGATCGGTGAACGCTAGATCAACAGGCGGCCTCTTCGGCAAATGGGTGATCGTCTTCGGCTGTATCGGCACGATTTGCAACCGTGTCCCCGAACCCTTCCTCGGTTGCAACAAAATCTCATTGGTGTTATCCTCGCGCGAGCAACTGCCTTCGAGCTTCATCTTTAATCGTTACGCTTTGTAACAGTCTCACTCTCTCTCTCTTCCTCTCTCTCTCTCTTTATCTCTCGTTCGATCCTGACTTCTACCTTCTGTTCACGGGATTATCGTGGCTTGTGCGAACTGCAGTCTCGTCGGCGAATAATCGTTTCGTTTCAATCATCGCCTGAAAAAATCGCAACAACCAACGTCAGATTCGTCGGGATCAACGCGAACATATCCGCGTCGATGATTTTCCGATTTCTTTTCCGGAGTTTTTTACCGCGTGGGGGGAAAAGAAGATGGAAAATTATTGACCGATTATTTCTGCCGATTCAGCACGACGGAAAGATCGAGCGATCGGCTGTCGCGCAAAGCCGCGTTAGGCAACTTTTTATCGGGCCATCGAGTCGATCAATTAACGCTCCGAATGGACAACAGTCTCGAACATTTCTACGAGGTCAGAGTAATTTATTTGGCCAAATAGAAATGCGAAAGTCGAGCAGCGTGACCCTGAAAGTACTCTGTTCTTTCTTTTATAGATCCTGACTACAGTGGTTGCTCGATGTGCGTCCGAAACACGGGTCTAGCCAAGGACAAATAACGGCCAGGTGATACTATTCTTCATGACCCCTCACGGGGTTTACCTCGCGGCAGCGGGGACAGTTCTGGGAGTTTTATCAGCTAGGATTTTGGGACATATATGGAACAAACACTGCATCTGCTACAGATAAGGTTGCTATCGACTGAAAGTTAATATTGATATTGAGATAAATATTTCCCCCATTTTTGGGAGATAATTAGATTGTATTATTGAACTGTGAACTGTGCGTAGCATGACCCCTCACGGGCTATACCTATACGGGTTAGTTCTCGGACTTTTATCTACTAGGCATTTGCGACATATATGGGATAAACACTGCATTTGCTACAGATGATGTTACTATCGACTGAAAGTTAATGTTGATTTTGGGATAAATATTTCCCCCATTTCTGGGAGATAATTGAACTATTAGTGTTGACATTATTTTTGCTTTGATAATTGCGATCCTTCGAAATTTAATTTCAACCAAATCTCCTTCGTCGCTGTTTATATAAATTTTTATGACTCGGTTCTACCGTTCCACAAACATTTCACCGATTTTAGCGACGGTCCAATTAAAAAAATTTTCTAGTTTCGCGAATGTTTGTCAATTTTTAATGTTCACATGATCCAACCAAACATGTTGAACCAAAAATAGAGGAAAGGGCCGCTTCTGGTTGAACCATCAGAATTCCTTTCAATTTGGTCGACACTGTGGGTCACGCGGACGATAGTCGTTCGACCAAAAGTTGCCTAACCGTAAACGAGGTTTGAACGTCGGGTCTGCCGATACGGATCTCGAATATGGTAAACGCGGCCCTGCGTTTACGATCTACAGCAGTGGCCCGGTGATTTAAACACGCTTTTTCTCTCTTCATTAGAAGAGAGAAATGTTGACAGTGCCATCAGAGCGAGGAATGTTAGGGTACTGCAGGCTGAGCGTAGACAGTTATCTCGGAAACCATCGGAGCCGCAAGCTTTGCGATTGACGCCGTTATAACGCGACTAAAAAATTATTTAACCGTAGGTTTACGAGGCCTTGCAAAATAACGGGTTCCAATATTTTCAATCTACGATTATTGAGATGAATATCTATATCTGTATTGTAGAGACGAATATCTATGAGGATAACAAAAATTTCTCCGAGTAGTGTGAGGGATCCAATTACTGTGCCTACATTAATGAATTATATACTATTAATTATGATACTATAACAGCTATTATTATTACTATACTATTAATCAATTATATTTTTTATTTTATTTTCAAAGCATAATGATTATTAAATTTGTTTCGTTAAAATTTGTTAATGTGTTACATATCTCTTTTTCAACTAAAAATGACTATTTCATATTACTTTATAAAAATAACATGAATGTATCTATCAAAGTTTGTAGCCATCTTTTTAATAATATATACACAAAGAAATCAATTTGTTAAAGAATTACTCGTGCATTTTTACAATCTGAATATTCGCAATTTAAAAATATTAGAATCCGTCATTTCGACGAGTACCGTGAATCTAGCATCAATATTCATTACGCTTTAAAAATAAGTATAATTAATATAGACACGGTAATCGGTGCCCCCACAGTAATTGGCTGCTTTACCCAATTAAAAATACAATTTAAGAAATGTCTAAAAATTTCGATGGATCGTTGTCCATTTTATAAAGTGATGTAAAATAGTCGCTGTTAGTGTAGACCCAGCATTGGAATGAATATTTACTATGCATTTACTGCCGCTTAGAGTGCACGTGTTCAGTTTTCGCAAACAATTTATCCATCAGGCAACACATAAATGCATTCGAAAGCGCCGTTTTTACATTTCCTAATACGATATCGCCGCTTAAAATATGCGAAGCTTCGTAAACAAGTTTATGCTCATCTTCACGCGCCATGTCAGGCGATCGGCGTCGTGCAAAAATTCAAAAGCGAGACTCGCGTCAACAAAGTGTCTATACCGTTGTGAAAAACAACTCGCCTACTCCGACCGACTCTTATCGCTGCACGAAACGCAAAGCTTGCAGTTCGCACAGTTTCCGAGAGAAGTAATCCACTGACACGTTTTAAATATTGAAACACATTTCGGTGGAACACTGTAGCAGCCCACTCCTCCTCGCGAGTACTAAGTGGAGGAGGTAAACGGAACGCCCACCGGCCGTTTAAGCGAGCACTACTGTAGAGTTTTGAGAGGCGTGACGTGTAGTTTCATAATGCGTATAGTGATAGCTTACATGCACAGTCGGATCTCAACGGGGAACTGCGTCGAGTAAAATCCTTCTCTTGTTAAACCCGCGGTGACGATCGACGGGATCGACGCCGCGCCGTGTCGATCGTGTCGCAAGAATCGCGGGCCGGCAACGAGTACGCGAGACGAGGGTTTCCGAATCGATCGAGCCTCTCGATGCTCGTTCCTCGGTGTCTCGAGACTGACTAACTGACTGACTGCCATTTAGCCGCACCGCGGCCATCACCATTGACCGTCGCTGCTTTCCAGAGCGCTCTCCCTCTCCCTCTCTCTCTCCCTCTCCCTCTCTCGCTATCTGGTATCTCCTTACTTCCTTCTCCCACTCGCCCTCTTCGCCCCGCTCTCTATCCCCCTCTTCTTGTCGAGGAATCGTCATCGCAACAAAGGAAAACGATCAACAAAATGAAAATTACCGGTGCAGCCTGTACCGTTTATTGAGGATCTATGTTTTCACAAACTGAGGCCTGGCGAGCTACTATTCTAATTGACTGTTTTCCTTTTTGGGACTAGAGAGCATTGATACTGGCTGATAGTGTTTTGGAAATCACAAATAAAGTGTTAAGAGGCTAGGGTGGGGGACCAATTACTGCGGGGGTACCAATTACCGTGCTTATATATTAATTAGACTTATTTCGAAAGCATAACGAATATCAAAGAGGAGATATGTTTCCATTAAAATTAGTTGATGTGTTATATATCTCTCTTTGAATATTCATTTTGCTTTGGAAATAAGTATTATTACAGTAATTGGGTCCCGTAACTTACGTGTAAACAGCTAAATTAGATTTAAAGAGGACTGCTTAATAGTTTAGTGGTAGTACTAATTTGTACCAACAAATTATGTCGAATAGTCTGCTGGTTTTATGAATTCCTGATAACAAATTTTCAACGGATGACAAATAATATAATCAACTTCTAATATTCTGAATATTTTCACTATTTTGCATTTGATCAATTTTTAGGAAAATTGTGTGCATCGATTGCATACTCGTCTAACTATTTCAATGGATGACAAATAATATAATCAATCTCTAATATTCTGAATATTTTCACTGTTTTGCATTTGATTTAGTTAGAACAGAGAAGTTTGTTAGAGAGAGAATTTTCCTTTTGCGCAAAGTCCCTCTATTAATAATCGAGATTGTTGCCCAAGAGAAAATTACCGAGCTTCTTCTAGTCGTTAAAATACTAGTTAATGGGCTTCCGGATTGCACGAGAAACAGACTGCGATTATAAAAATGATAAAAATCGCCCCAAACGAATCACTTTGACAAATTCTAGCTGCAGCATTCAGAATCGTTTGAAAAATAAAATTGTATAATACCAAGTCCTGTGTTAGGTGATTTGCAGTAATTTTAGGGTGGAACAAAAAAATTCTCTCGAAATCCCTGTTTATTTTCGACAAACGTAATAAAATTAACAGAGTTTGGAGTTTGTTTGGTTTTTCGTTTGGGTGGGGAGCGAGATTCGAGGTAAACCGTGCGTCGGCAGTGTATTATTTAGTTTGTCTCGATTCAGCCTAATATCTTTCAACGAGGACGTCGTCGCATCTGGCCCCCGTTGTTAACCAATGATCATTAAAGGCGCGGCAAGTGGGCAATTTCTCTAATGCCTGTCCCTTCCTAAACGAGCCTGTACAGGGTTCCTTATTTAACACCGGTCGGCATCGATTCGATCGGAATCGAGATAACGAGAGACGACCAACACAACACCGGTCCCGATAAAGTTGATAAGTTGTCGGTGCCAAAGTTACACGCGTCCAGCCACTCACACAACTATCCACAAGTGTTCGGACACATGTGAGTTCTTCAGGAAATATGAGATAAACAGCCATTCCAATGAAATCTTCACGACGAACTTATGCCCATAATATTTCATCTGATATCAACGAGCACGCTTAAAACCGGTTAGTACTGATTGTCAAAATTTCAAAACGGTCGAAACAAATATTTGTAACAGTAAAAACATTCCTTCAAGATTGATCAGACATTCAGAATTGTCACGCGAAACTTATTATTTTCTGATATTTTTCGCTCCAGCGATCGATAATACATTTTCCTCGATTTTAATACGAATTTTGACATTTTACAGGGAATCGGTATAAACGAATGCAACAACTTTTCCCGAACGTGGGGTCGCATAATTAATTTAAGTATAAGTAACCGGACGAACAATAAAATATGCATTCAAAGGGCATAGAGAATTCTGTAAATTCCGACGACCTTGTTCACAAAATAATCCTAACTTCGATGGCAGTCAGTAGAGCGTAGTACAGCACTGAATACAAACGATACTTCCACGGGTTGGGAATGAAATGACATTGTCATTGTGCTAATTAAAAATACTATTCAAAGAGATGACCTAATTACTGGGAACATTACGTAGACGTAGTTGGAACTGCTCGAGGAAAAAATAACTGCTTATAAAGTGGGAATAAGAAGTGGCTCTGTGGGGCCAGTGGTGTGGTCCGAGTCAAATCGGGAGCTACGAAACCACGCCCACTCAGAGCATTCCACGGAAAGATGAGGAAAGATACAGAGTCTATACTGCACATTTTAGCAGAGATTGCACCTCGAGGCACTGCTCTGGCTCTGTCAAAATCAGGGGCAAATAAACCACGCCCACTAAGAGCTTTCTGCAGGAAGAGAAAACTATATAGACTACAATTTTTCATTGTTTCGAGCTAGACCTTTGGAAAATACAGACTCCAGCCTGCGCGTAAACAGGCATTGCATTATGGAACGTTGCTCTGGCTCTGCCAAAAATAAGGAGCAAAGAAACCACGCCCACTCAGATCATTCAACAGAAAGAGGAGGCAAGATACAGACTCTATACTGTACAGGAGGAAAGATTGTACCTTGGGGCAGTGCTCTAGCTCTGTTCAAAGCAAGAGCAAATAAACCACGCCCACTCAGAGCATTCTACAGAAAGAGGAGGCAAGATACAGACTCTATACTGCACACGAAGAAAGATTACACCTTGGGGCATTGCTCTAGCTCTGTTCAAAGCAAGAGCAAATAAACCACGCCCACTCAGAGCATTCTACAGAAAGAAGACACAGGATACAGAGTCTATACTGCACACGAGGAAAGATTGCACCTTAGGGCAGTGCTCTAGCTCTGTTCAATGCAAGAGCAAATAAACCACGCCCACTCAGAGCATTCTACAGAAAGAAGAGACAGGATACAGACTTTATACTACATACGAGCAAAGATTGCACCTTGGGGCACTGCTCTAGCTCCGGCCAAGACAAGAGCAAATAAACCCCGCCCACTCAGAGCATTCCGCAGAAAGAGTGATCAAGATCGACAGTCTTCTACTTCCCTGGAATCCTACCTATCAGTGGATCCAAGAATCTCGTTCTAACCCGGAGGAACAAAATTGAGAGTCACTGTTTTCAAAGGCAGAGTCCAACCTAAACGAGCGTGTTCGCTGACGTCAATGAGGCCTACGCTGGATCCTAGATCGCCGATTTCGCCGTGCGAATCCCCCGTTACCGGTCGGCCGAATCGATCGGCGATCATTTGCATTTCGATCGGTGTTCGCGGGAAACAATGGGTCGTTACGAGCGTGTCTGGTCCGAATCGCGTCGCGTTGACGTCCGAAGTCCGTCGCGTCACGTCCGATCGGCGTCACGCGTACGTGTCGGACTTGAGAAAGAGCGAAGTGTCCCCTCCCCTCCCTCCCCCAACCCCTTCTACATTATACACGAAAACGAGCCGCTTATTCGCTGTTGTCCGGGCGCGTGCAAGCGTTTCAGCGTCGTTGGTCGTTCCTCTTCCCCGGCTGGATCGCTGCATTCAAACAATGGCGAATACCACAATAATATGTAACAGAACGAAACGGTTGAAAACGTTGCTCGAACTTCCGTTTCGCGACGCGGCGAAACGTCGAGGCTCTCCCGTCCGGCGTTACGTATTCACGCCACGCGTCGAATCGTTATAATTCATTGCCATTGTCCACACGTAACATCGCTTCTCATGCACGCTTCGAAAAAAAAAAGAAAACGCATCGGCGCATTACATAAATCCTACGGTTTTTGTCATTTGATCCGGGATTGGCCACAGTGACGTCACCCTGGCCTGCGCCGTCGGTTCCCGGAGAAGATAATGCGATTTTATGCAACTCCGTATGAGAGTGACACGCTTCGTTAACGCACACTCCGGGAAGATACGCGAAGATACAGTGATTTCTCCATGTACGTCGCCAAGGCCTGGATGATAAATGTCGCGGAATTGTCGCGACCACTACTGAGAGGTTTAACCCCTGAGGGTTCAAGAAGCTCGAGAGACAAACATAACACGACTCGGGTATGGCTCCTGGACGATACACGACGCTGGTATGGCACGTGTTGTTGACATATATCGAGAACTCGCTGCACTTTGACATTGGTACGCCGTAGAACGTTGGTATATTGATTATATTTTGATTTTATGGATTCATGAGAAAATTGAATACGTAAGATTCGAGATAGTAAAGAGATTAAAAGAATTTCACGGTGACAATATCGTGGGTGCAGCTAATTAAAATTATTAGGGGAGGAACAACATTTCTACTTCTGGCTCTTGTCTCTTGCAGGCAATTTTTATTTTGCGTAAAGTTCCGCCATTATGTATACAATGTTTACACGATGTATGTCCAAAACACGGGTTATGCGAAGCTCTAGAGTTCATGGGGATAGTTCTGGGACTTTTATCGGCTAGGCATTTGGGACATATACAGTGAATTCTCGATGTATGACAGCGACGGTCGGCGACCGAGATCCCTCGAGTTTCTCGGCCTCTCACGCGGTATACCCCGCGATAGAGGGGATAATTCCGTGACATTTATCGGCCATGCCTCCGCGACATATATAGAGAATTATAGAGTAAACTTATTAAAATGTCTTGACTTAATAAGCGACTAAATGGGCTACTAAAATTTTGTTTTGGCGTCAGCACCTCCCAGTTGATACAGAAAATTCCGCGACATTTATCGGAAATGCCTACGCGACATATATAGAGAATTATAGAGTAAACTTATTAAAATGTCTTGACTTAATAAGCGACTAAATGGGCTACTAAAATTTTGCTTTGGCGTCAGCAACTCCCAGTTGATACAGAAAATTCCGCGACATTTATCAGCCATGCCTCCGCGACATATATAGAGAATTATAAAGTAAACTTATTAAAATCTATTAACTTAATAAGCGACTAAACGAGCTACTAAAATTTCGCTTTGGCGTCAGCACCTCCCAGTTGATACAGAAAATTCCGCGACATTTATCGGCCATGCCTCCGCGACATATATAGAGAATTATAGAGTAAACTTATTAAAATCTATTAACTTCATAAGCGACTAAATGAGCTACTAAAATTTTGCTGTGGCGTCAGCACCTCCCAGTTGATACAGAAAATTGCTATTTTGGCGTAACAATAAATATCTCGTTAGCATGTACGACATCCGAAGATTTCGCGCGCGTAGCTATTTCTAAGCGTCATTGTTTCGCCGAAAACCGTGGACTGCCGGAACTAGAGACTACTAAACTGGCAGTGTGCAACGGTCTGCGCACAGATGCAACCGCAAGGCCGCCTGGTCGTTTGCTCGTTAGCATGCGCTGAACTGATTCTGCACGTGCGTGCCTCCACGTGTTCGGCGTCGCCCCGATCGGCTGGCATACGCGCAGCAGGTTCATTCGCAACACACGGACAGCTTGATAAATATTGCCAATTAATTTGTGACAATCGAGAATAACGGCTAGGTGCGGCGTGTGTCCGAAAGAGGCGGCAAAAAAGCTGTTAGGAGATCTGATGCACGAGCGGGGTTACATCATCGTGATCCTCGGGAATAGGCGTGACACCGTCGATAAAAACCGCGAGATAATCGATCCGGCATTTAAGTATGCATACACGCGGTAGCGTAGCGTGCGGCCGAAGTTATGCAAAGCGTGTGCACGTACAGCCGCCGCGAAAAATCTTTCCGCGATCTTCGCGCGTCACTCAGAAAATATCGTCGATACGGGGAACGAGATATCTCGCAGGGAGATGGCTCGGCGAAGCCCGCCGGAATAAAGGTCGCTTGCACAACCAGAAGCGCAAAGTCCGAACAGTGACTGTTGCTCGACAGAGATAACACCCGTGATTTACGCGGCGCTCCTAGGGATCGCGTCGATCGCTGAATCAATCGCAGAAACTACCTGCAGCTGAAAACCGCGACTATAATCACGTAAAAGTCCGATACACCCGGTCCCGATAACGTAATTCTTTTTCGCGCGTTCCGGAGGCGCATTATCGGCCTTATCTTTTAATTAAAAGTCTTTGAAATGCTGAACAAAATGATTCATCGAGACCGGACAATATTTGTCTTTTCTTTTGGCTGATAAACGGTGTGTTTCTATTCATTTCTACGGACGATATTCGTGAATATGTAAATAGAAGGTTTTGTAATTGAATAACGCGACAAACTGTCGGTCTCGTGTCGTGCAAATCAGCTATGGTCACGGTAACGATGATCTTCGGATGAGTAATTTCCTGCATCGCGGATCAAAGTCCGTCGGCTGCGGAAAACTCGCAGCCACGAGCTCTTATCGTTCGATTTATCGAGCCTCGGATCGACTTTATCGCGGAAACGTTCAAACACTTTGGCCAAGGCTGCGACACAAACGAAAATACAAGCTTATTTGTTTGACAGAACGATCTCGCCAGGTGTGTTGATGATCTAGATACGCGGATTTATGCATTCACGATAAAAATGAGTAGGCGAAACTTAAAATAGCAGGGTGATAAAGGGGATTCCCAGTTTAGAGAAAGTGTCCATGTTTGATTTACGACGATTTCGTCAAAACGAATAGTATAATAACGATCCAGGTCTCGTTTCGAAGTTTCGGGCTTCTACTTTTACTAGCGATCGTTCAATTTTGCCTTGGACAATTTCGCACGACGTGAAAGGTGGAAAACCGAGGACACGTTTTCCCTCGAAAATACTGCCAATCCAAGCGTCTCTAGAAACATTGAAAAATTTTTTTCGACAATGAATCTACCGGAGATTTGAAGATCGAAGTCTCCGCTTTACAACGACACCAAAAAACTTGACATACGATTTTTTCCCGCAGTTTTATGACGGTTTAAACGAAAGGTGTACTACGTGTAACTTTATGAGCACGAGGGCTTTACACCACCGAATTTGGTCCCCATTTTTGTCCCGTAAAATAGTGCAAAAAAATCGTACGTCAATTTTTAAGATCCCGTTGTAAAGGGGAGGCTTCAATCTTCAAATCTGTGGAAGATTCATTGGCGAAGAAAATTTTTTAACGTTTCTACAGAGGTTTCAATTTGTACCATTTTTGAGGAAAAAAGGATCCTCAGTTTCCGATCTGTTGCATCATGTAAAAATATCCTAATGGAAAATGAGTAACGGTGTGCGAAAGTAGAATCTTCAAGCTTTAAAATGAGCGCAAGTTCATTACTTTACGATTCTTTTTCAGGAAATTACAATAGGTTGAATATCGTGAATTTCTAGAGAATTAGAAATTTTAAAATACTTGTTGGATCTATGCCAGAAGTTGAATTAACTGTCATCAACTTATAAGAATGATTGAAGGAGGAAACAAATTTTTCTTTTGCATGATGCAGCCTGTCGATATCGATTCACTGTCAATGCCGCGCCCTGGCAGAGTTCTAAGGCCTCGGGATAGCAGAGGAAGTCATTGAAGCTTATTAAAAGTTTTATCACGAATATGGCTCCCGGTGCATAGAGCCGAGGTCATCGCGATCCATAGATCAGCCATATCGCATGCTCAACCGCTTCTGTGCGAGTCGATGGATCGCAACCTTGTATGTATGTATTACTTCGAGAAACCTGTTCTGTCAGTCATCGCAATTTTGCGCAAGACATCCTCTCGTTAGCTATTCGAATAATAATCATGTCGCATGATTTTCGTTTTACCGTAAAATATACTGGAATCGTTCCTCGTGGCGTTTTTTAGCACTTTTCAGAGTATTGTTGTTGGAAATAAATTTTATTTTCGACTGAAATTATTTCTACCAGCTGCGTTTGTACTGGGGGCACATAAAAATTCATTTTCTTCTCTTTTACAATTGCAATTCAATGCTATGGGCATAATTCGAACAAGGTCTACAATTTTTGGAATTTTGAAAAATCCTTCGAGCTTATAACGTAATGAAATTTGAAAAAAAATAGGAAATAGTACTCCAAAAGTACGACCGATTTTTAGTAAAATGTCCTGCCGTGCATTGTGCAGAATGGATTAATTTGAAAACGATTATTAACGAAGCTTCAGGGCTAGATTATTTGCGAACAATAACGTCTCGTTTCCCTTCGTTAGCGTCGCGATATCTGAGACTGTAAGGAGTAGCAGTAATTATCGATTTCGTGACATCAATTGAGAATAAAACCGCGACGCTAACGAGATAAACTCGCTGCGTTCTCTCAACTGTCGACTCTGCGACCATAGTCGCCAGATCAAGACTCTTTCCCCCACTCTAATTTCCCCCCTCCAACTTGCTATTCCCCCACGCTTCCACCGCGGACGGGTCACGTGACGCGTTCCGTCTCTGTTGTGCCTGTGCCGCAACGTCACGTGACTAACCGGTAGTGGCAGAGTGGGGGTAACTATTTCCCCTCGATTCGTGCTCCCTCCCCTCATCTGGCGACTGTGTCTGTGACATCAGCATACAATTGGGAATAAAAACGAGACGCTAACGAGGCTAAATTGTGCTTGATTAATTAGGCTTACACTTCAGCGGAATTGTTGGCCTCTCCGACGTGGTGGTTCCGTTTTCCGTGCTCCACCAGCATGTCTTGAACCGTTTTATCTCTCGGGACGGAGTTATCTCGTTATCGGTGGCGCGATTCGATCTTCTGAAAGTGAGAAAAATAGAGACAACATTTTTCGGATTTTATTTTTCCGAATCGTCGCGGTAACTTTCGACGCACGGAAGAATAAGCTGATTTCTGCGCGTTCGTGTAACGTGAAACACAGGGGAACGTAAGCGTTCGCAGCACCGTGAAAAATGAGACGGATGTTAGGGGACACGCATCGGAAAACGAGCAGTTTTCTTGCGACTCGAGCGTGGTCTGCATCAAACGTTGCCCACGTGGAAGCGTGGCTTCACATAATAACCTCGGCGATTGTGCGTTTGAATTACGTCCTCGACCACGCTCCGCCATTCTCGGGCAGTGTAGGGTTACCAGGCGTCCGGGATTAGCTCGCAATGGGTCGAAAAAACCGCGACAATAATTCATAATTCCAATGCAAATCGTATTCACATTTTTATCACCCCAAAATTCTGCAATTTGTTTTTCAGAGAAAAGAAATTTGGAGCTCATGGAAACTAGTTAAAATTAGTGGAGTATATTTTCGGATAAAGTAAGCTTTGACATTATATTCTCAATTTTTTTGCAGCAGAGCAATTTTTATCTCCCCAAAATTCTGCAATTTGTTTTCGAGAGAAAAGAAATTTGGAGCTCATGGAAACTAGTTGAAATTAGTAGAGTATATTTTCTGATAAACTAGGCTTTGACGTTATATTCTCAATTTTTTTGCAGCAGAGCAATTTTTATCTCCCCAAAATTCTGCAATTTATTTTCGAGAGAAAAGAAATTTGGAGCTCATAGAAACTAGTTGAAATTAATGGAATATATTTTCGGACAAAGTAGGCTTTGACGTTATATTCTCAATTTTTTTGCAGCAGAGCAATTTTTATCTCCCCAAAATTCTGCAATTTGTTTTCGAGAGAAAAAGAATTTGGTGCTCATGGAAACTAGTTGAAAGTGGAGTATATTTTCTGACAAAATAGGTTTTAACTTTGACATTATTTTCTCGTTGATTTTTTTGCCAAATGTTTATCCCATATGGTCTACGTTTTGTATAAAGAAAAGTGATAAATCTCGAAGCAAAAAGTAATGTTCGAATCGGTGGAATAACAGTGTGGTCTCTTTAAAAGGAGTTTTTGCGAGTTCGTTAACGAGCCTAATTAAATCAGAGGAAAAAACGATCTTAAAGAGCAACAACGTGAGACAACGGCCCCCGCGTAATCTCTTGACGTATCTCGTTTACCCGAGTTGCTCTTCGTCATTGTTTTTTAGTCGGCGACGAACCTGTCGGCCTTGACAAGGTAATATTTCAAAAGTTTAATTCCTGAAATACACAGAATCCTGCAAAAAAAGATGATGGAACTACATTTGCTGGAATTTAATCCTCGTCCGGGAACGTTTAAAAATTACTATGGTTAATTTAAATACCTAAAAATCTCGAAAACACCACCTTTGCGAACGATCGTTATTGATCTCTCGAGTCGTGTTTGTTTTTTGTTTCTGTCTCGATTAATAATGTTTTACGAATAAATGTTTTTAATGAATGTTTTTCGATCTTCTCGATCGCGGATGCAATTAACTGGAAACCTATTGTAAACTTCTTAATGACCGTGCTACATCGGGATAGAGAGCAATCATGTTTTTTCTGATAAATCTGAACGCTACAGCGACCGGTGGTTTCAATGATTATGGCAATCTTCTTCACGATAACAACAGGGAAACGAGTTAATAAAGTATGTTGCTTGAGATAATTTTTTTATTATGAATTTAGACCGTCAACATCGAGTAATTTTTGTTTAAAAGCCCGCGACCGACAATCTTTGATTTTTGAATTTAAAAAACTTTTTACGAGCAAGGAACTTCCCTTTTTTTTAGTGGAGTAAATTAGATAATATCTTGGTTAATGAATTTGGCCCATAAACATTAATTTTTAAGTACTTTAAATCCATCAGGAACGAGAGCCTTCTATATGCTATTTTGCAGTATATTGAATAGATTGCTTCTGTTTATGAAAAACAAAATTACGCGCTGATATGTAAAAGTTAAATTAAGGAGAAACATTAAATTCTTAAAAATTGTTTTTCTATTATTTGAGAATAATAATTTTTTAATAGCAAATGGGTGGAATTCGTCCCCAAAGGCTTAGTAGTATCTGAAAATGAAGGATTCACGACTAATAATAAGCGTAACCTGAACTATTAAAATCGTTCAACAATCTAGGCGTCTAACTCGTTAATAACAGGATAAATCATTCAAATCCCCATCATCCTCGGACAGCTCAAGTGAGATCAGTAAAAAGGAAAGTAGCGAATCGTCTCGAAGAAGCTCCGGTTGAACGTGGCGGGAAAGTGTAATGATCAATAAGGTGGTTCTATTCTTATCGATGGAGCGCGGCTCCGCCGACGCACGCCGATTGTTCTCCTAGAGTGCATACGATGCACCGTTGCAGTCCTACAACCCGACAAATAAAACAAATTCGGAAGCAAGCAAAACCGGGGCAGAGTCTCGTCGGTGGACAGCGGATCTTCACGCGTTTATGAAAAAATTTGTCAACCTATTAAACATGTATTCAGAAAGAAAATAAATTCCCATGTCACTCCAGTTTGTTGCAATTCAGGCCGAAAATTTCTATCTCGTGAATTACCAACTAATGGAGTCTAAAAAACGGAGGTTATCAGAGAGAATAGCGCACGGAGCTCTGTTTAAAGTGTAATGGCACACGTTTAAACCCGTACCACTCGCCTAAATCTCGAATACGTACCGCCCGAGCTATAAGCGTGCGAACGATGCTCGACGAGAATGATGTTCGGGTGGTGGCGACGATGATCTCGTTTTCGGGAAAGAAAAACTCGGCATACCACCGTGGGAATGCCTGCCAACACGCGGCACGACGTTATTCCACTGAGCCGATCGATGCTCGACGACTGTTGCACGCCTAATCGCGGTCGCCGTCCCATCCACGATCCTCGACAGACAGAGAGAGAGAGATTCTACATGTAACGTGTATACCCGAACGAGGAATACAATCAGCGGATTGGCCGCCGATAACGCGATCCAAGATAGAGAGCTTAATTACCCTTTCTTCGTTTTGATACCCCCACCTCCCCCTCTCGACCTTTGCCATTCCCCGATAAAGCCTCGTTCGCAATCAGCGCCTTTTTCTCGATGTCAGAATTTCATGCACGCTGCCCTTAAAGTCATCGAAGAAAATGGCTGCTTCGTTGAATCGCTCCTTTCGGTTGGAGAGGTTAGAAATTATAGCAGGATCTTTATGCGAAACGAAAATGTTCAGAGCCAGATACACGCGTAATTTTTCCTTGAATAGTTTTAACAAGTTAAAAATAGTACATCTCTGTTACGAGATTTTTCTCATTTTTATTGCATAAAATGAAACAATAATTAGTGTAAGCGTTTCGGAAAATGGTATTCTAGATTTTCAGATTACGGTTTAATTGAAATTATGCGGGGGGAGGTAGAGGTAGAATTTACGACTAAGATATGCTATAGAATGTTTTAGCTTTGTCTACACAAAATTTTAAGTACTGTAAAATATCTGGCTCGTCTCGTTAAAATGGTTTGACTACTATAACATGACCGTGTTTCTCTGAAATGTGTAATTTCTATTTTTAATATGATCTAGATACTATAAAATATTTAGTTTCTTCAAAATAATGTAGGTACTGTAAAATACTCTGTTTCTGTAAAATGATCTAAGATTCAATGAATTTATCTTTAAAAAATGAATGGTTAAAATCTAACCAACTGATCCAAAGTCCCAATTAATTTGAAAACAATTGCTTTGGCTAAACGCAGGAAAATATTCGGACAAGGATGAAAGCCATGAACGGTCGCTGCAATGTCGTGCCATGTTGTCCTGCTCGCCGCCATTGTTGTCATTCGTCTGAAATTACAGCTAATTCTAAGGGACACATTGAGGGGAAATTAGTAAACCATGAAAGAATCAATCGTAGTCATCATGGGTTGTCTTTTATTCTGAACACAAACGTCAGTAAAATATCAAATGATACCATTAATCTTGCAGCTATTCGCAAATTTGCATCGCTTTTTTTTGGAAAGCGACACAAATTTCCCAAGTCACACCACGTGGAGGTTGCCGCAAATCGTGACTCACCCTACTCCAACGGAACCCATCCACCCTCCATGTCAAAATCAAAAACAGCCGCATAATAAATTAATATTACGCAGCATTCATCCATCGTTCTTTCACTAGAGAAAGAAAGATATCATTACGCTACAATGACCTACCCGGAAGGATGAAGGTGCTAGCCACTCTCCATCCTCTCTTAAACTAATCAATACCATGAACACTAGATATTTAAAAAAAAGAAAATAAAATAAATCCCTAAACTGCCGAAGCTCTCCCTGCCAGGCGTTCTAGGAACTAAACTCGAAAATTGAGAAGCAAACAAATTAGATGCAGTCTTCTTCAGCTGCGTCGATCAAAGTGAAGAGTCCTGAAGAAACACGAGGCAGGAAGTCTCTATGAGCGCTTTCGAAGTCAGATCTGGTTACAAAAATTCAATAGTTAATTGCTAACTTAACCTATAGTACAATGGTTCAGAAAAATTGGATCGGCTTCGCGAGCGTGCTAACAGAAAGATGGCCGCCGCCTCCCAATAGAGGAGACGACCATTGACGGTAACGAGATCGATAACGGACTCCGCAAGGTGGGAGTTATGCTAACGGAACGGATTGCCCAGGCTGGCCGAAACGTTGCCGCGGGAGTTGAGGCGGGGGGTGAAGTTGCGAATAACAAGGAAATACGTGTATTTCTTCGGTATTTGCCGCGAATGTTAAACCATCGCAGCTAAGCAAAGGAAAGGTATCATCCCATGGGGAGGATGAAGTTATTCCAGCGCTTCCGTGCAACGGTTAGTCGCAAAGACTCCCTAATGGGATACCGTTTTTGCAAGTTCGACCTCCTCCTGTGCCAATGGCTGTCGAGGAAACGCTCACCAGGACGGTTCGCACGATCGACAAGCAAAACGGGTCGTGTAATGGCGGCGCACGTTCCCGGCGCACCGGCGACGCAGCGAACTCGCGTTACCGACGACGACAGAGGGACCAGAAAAAGGTGCAGGGGGCTAACGTTCGTACAAAACTGAGAAAACCGCCCTGCCGGCATACGCGGAAGACACGGCAGACGCGAACGCGGAAGCCTGAAAAGAAACACTAGCACGCTTCACGCACGAAACACTATCCAAGCAAAGTCTAGTTTGAACACCACACTACTACCGCGATATGTCAATGCCAAGACGAGAAAATGGACTAGTCTCCAGAATTCGGGGACGAAGAGAAAATTTGGAAGACGACGTGTACTCAAAGACGGTTCAAACTAAACTGAAGCTGGGACGCTCCCGGGCGTCAAGCCAGCTCGCTCGGCGACCATGCTGCCACCGGAAGTCGATGCTTTCTGGAGTTTTCTATCGTATTCTCGAGGATTCTGCGGATTTCTGTGAGGGTAATTGAGAGATTTATCTTTTAGAATTACAAGGGTTATTTAGAGACTTTTTCTAGTCGAGAAGTGATATTAATTTACGAGGAGGAATTAATTACTGCGAGGCGTCTACCTTCTTCGTCGGAGGACTCGCTTGTTTCATTGGCTGCGCGAGACTGACACCGCCATCTTGCGGCGAGGATTCACCGGAAACGATCGGCGACATTATGCTGAGGGAAATTTTGCCTCGCTTTTCTGTTACTGTACAACGAAATTTCAATTTGAATTGCATTTTCAGCTACGTTGAGGCTGTTGTTTTTGGAGTTTTCTATCGTATTCTCGAGGATTCTGCAGATTTCTGTGAGGGAAATTGAGAGATTCATCTTTTAAACTTACATGGGTTAATTAGAGATTTTTTACCTAGTCGAAAAGTGATATTAATTTACGTGGAGTAATTAATTACTGCGAAGTGCCTATCTTCTTCGTCGGAGGACTCGCTTGTTTCATTGGCTGCGCGAGACTAACGGCGCCATCTTTCGGCGAGGATTCACCGGAAACGATCGGCGACATTATGCTGAGGGAAATTTTGTCTCGCTTTTCTGTTATCGTACAACGAAATTTCAATTTTAATTTCACATGTATTAGACGCAACGTTTAGGTTTATGTAGGATTACATTGCATTTTCAGCTACGTTGAGGCTGTTTCTGGGACTTGGAAGAGGCTCAGATTGTTTGTAAGAATGCAAATGCTGTAGAAGAGATAATTTATGCAAGAAAACAAAAGAGTTCCGGAAAGATTGGTATGTACTGTTTTTTGTGAGATGCATTTTACCGAACTTCTTGACAATGTAATTAATTTTTTGGCACGCTGTCTGGCGTATTTTCCCTGTTAGATGGCAAATTGTTCGCAATAATTCGAAATGAAAATGTTCATTCACGCCAATCAATTGAATTTTATGTTCAATTTTGTTGGGAGTATTAATAAGAAGTTCGTTGATTGAAAACTCCACTATAACAACCGGTAATTGTTAAACGATGAATAATATTGGATGAATAAATTTTAGTTCTGTGTTTCGACACACTCTTATGAGCAGCAGTGCATAGCATTATGTACATTCTCGTTGCAAAATAACCTGGTTGCAGACAGGCGTTGCAACATCGTCGAAATGAATTCGATTCGAGTATCTTTAGATTAAGAAAAGTCCATTCACCTAATCGTTTGATTAATATCGAACACGAAGAGTTTTCCCTTATTGAGCCGACACAGGGCATTCGTCGTTTTATCGTTCACCGATGCGTTTCGCCATTTCAGCGTGCGCATCTGTGCATAGAAATCGAAGGAGCGCAATAAAACTTTCGCATAACAATCTGCAGAGACTAAATATTTGTTTATTGGACACTTCTCTATCTTATTTCGTCC
This sequence comes from Halictus ligatus, assembly GCA_028454255.1. Taxonomy (NCBI): domain Eukaryota; kingdom Metazoa; phylum Arthropoda; class Insecta; order Hymenoptera; family Halictidae; genus Halictus; species Halictus ligatus. The sequence continues at coordinate 6,866,311 of CM052142.1, read as the reverse complement.
ATCGTTGCAAATGTTTGGTACGGGGTACACGCATTACAAAATATTTTATATAAAAACTTTGGAAATCTTCTCGCAATTCCTGAGGTTACATATCGTCCTTGTTATTGTCCTAGTACCTGGGAAATATAAATGATTACACGATTAACAACTAATTATCGAATATTCTCTATAAAATGCAGTTTTTATGGACAGAGTTATTGGTACAGCTCGCTTTCAACTGTATTACTTATAATTTAATGGTATAATGCTATTAAATTAATTGATTTAATATTTTCTCTGGAGTCCTTTATATTTTTGAAGAAGTTAATCACGAGTAGTTTAACAGCCGTGCAAATTGTTTTGCTCGTGACTGTATACGGTTATAAATAGGCTGTGAATGTTCATGCAAATTCTTCTTTCTGGTATTATCTGTATTTACCATATTCAGTATTGTCGACAGAAAAATCTCCGCCCAAAACAGAATAATTTTTTTGAAAATGCTTCCAATCACGAGAATATAGGGTGTTAGAATTTCCGAGAATCGTAAATAAAATAGCAAAGGTTATTTCTTGCATCGTCTTTTTGTTCGTGCCTCCATTAAAAATTTAAAACATAGATTTTACGGAAAATTGGCTCAAGTAGAAAATGCTATGAAAAGCTGCATATACCCTCCCACTTACTGTTAGCAGGAATTTTCTAAAAATTCTTTTCACACAGTACTAAAGTAATCCTTCTACATCCTTACCACTAGATTTAGATTTTCTATTACTTCTAATTTACGATTGACGTAGAAACGCATTCAACAAATTTATTTCTCTGGATATATGTCATGAAAAATGGCCGAAAATCGGATGGACACGTTCTCGTTAATTTTATAAGGTAAAACAGTCACTTCCTTGTTATTAAAAATAATTCGATACGTCCAGTACTAAAGAATGATTTCATTTCAGAGTCCAGAGAAATTTCCTGCTGATTATAAATGCATAAACTTCGCAGCCTAGTTATAAATACACATAGTTCTGGGAATAGCGGTTCCCACGGGCCACGCGGATGGCCGTAGCCGATGACCGTATATACCTGCAGGATTTCGGTACGGTTATGGGGTCCCAAACAATGGGGCCCCCTCCACCCGAGGGATCTAGCGCAGTCGTCTCGCTTCTCTCTCCGATTCTAAGAGGGTGAGGATGTCCCCTTCCCGGACGGGCCCCTTCACGTTGCGGATCAGCTGTCTGTTCTGCTCGTTCAGGAACTCTACCTTGACCTGAGTGCATTGTCCTTGAGAACCGGTCCTGCCGAGGACCTTCACCACCCTGGCGCGCACTATGGGTTTCTCCATATCTCGCGATTCGACCGGCCCCTTTTACAACGATGTTGCACAATTGCTTCAACAAATTCCGGCAAGCCGCACCTGATACACTTGCCAACTTAGCTGGAGAACGTGGCGGAAGATTCTGCAACAAACGTCCGAACAACGCTCGCAATAGCGCGCGGAGTTGCCTCGAAAATGATCTGCTTCGAACCGGAAGAATTAACACGATAATTATCGACACAGTTCCGATGTGACTCGGAGAAAATCGCTCGGCAAAATTTGAATATTCTGACCGGGAGGATGGGAAAAAATTTGACGAGCTTTGCTTTGGCAGCAGTGGCTAATGCGAGCTTAAAATAACTTGTTCGACGCTGCATTGGTTGCCTAGATCCCACGTGCTTGTGACGAATCTGCAGCTGAAAGTTTGAATCTCGCGATCATGCGTCTTGTTCCGTATCCGATTGTCGATTGGGACGCAGAGATCAGCTTTGTTTGATCCTAGAATGGCCAAGGACGGTCTCCTTGAAGGATCTCCTTGACGGTATTCCTAAACTCAATGATTTAGCAGCTGTGGAGGTATCAGCAACGCTAGACGAATTTGTAAAATATTTTAGTACAAGAGAAATATCATTTTCTTCAAGTTCAAGCAGCCTTTTTAATTGTCTTTCTATAATAATCAGCTAAGACTGAGGATTAATCTGGGCATCTATTTTCTATAATAACAAGTACTTTTCACAATTTTTTGGTGTATTCAAAATTAACTCTTCAGGAATTAACTATTTAGGTACCTTCTGCGATTCTAAAGTAGCTGTGAAAAATATCCAAATGTCTAAGTCTGCAGCAAATTAGGCTAAAAGACTGGGAAAAGTGTTCGAACACTTTTTGGTTCCACCGCATACAATTTTTTTGGACAGCCAGCGTTGTACGGATGGTACAATATTATTATTATCCAGCGGATCTTTATGCAAAAGAAAAATTTTCCTTCTAAATTGCAACAGACTGGAGTGAAATAGATTTTCTTTCTCATTATATTTAATAGTTGTAGAATGATTTAACATTATTTGAAAATTCCTCTAATGTTTCCGCTGTTTTAGATTACACATTTTTCTCACAAACTCATAGGATCCATTGTCTGATTGTTATTGTTGAAGCCTCAAGCTTCGGTTGTCCACGCAAGGATCGTCGAATGAAACTACGGCGTACGCATTATACAGATGTTTATTCATTTGTGCTTTAGTATAAACGTGACATTCCTTGCTCAGAACATGGAACATTATAGTTGAAAATTGCCGCAAGGATTCGCAGTACTCCCGCGTGATGTTTCACCGTTTATTTCCACGTTCTCTCATCCCGAGACACAGACTCCGATGTTCGCACACTGACACATGCGCACAGCCTCTCATACGTATACTCCTTTGTTCATATAAAATTACAATACTTGAAAAAAGTGTGGGTACACCGTGCCCGATGTGTGCGCGAACACGATGATCATCGATCGTTGTTCTCGCACACATCGACGCGCGGGGATCGTGTATGTGTGTGTCTCTGTGTTTTCGTGTAACCGTGTACGTGTACTAAAAGCGGAAATTTTTAATCGGAATCAATACTCCTTATGTTAACTTCAATTCGCAGCAGATTCGAACGGTCCTGCCATCCGGGGACAGTCCATTTAATTGAACGTTCGCTGGCTCGTCAGCACAGTCTCAGCTCTAGCGAGCTTTGAACACGATTACGCGCTTGATTCGTCACTGTGTGTGTGTGTACGTGTGTGTGTAAATCGAATCAGATAAGTTTTTGCTGCTGAAATCGAGGATCCACGAGAATCTAACGAACGGTCTGCTTGTGATACACCGCGAGCTATCGGAACGAAGGGAAAATCGGTTGAGAGCTTCAAACGTTTAGGTCTCGGCGGTCCGCGGATCCTTATGCCTAAAATTATTCTTCATTATTGTTACTATGCTCTAAAAATCATCAACGTGTCGACGGTATATTCTCTTTCGCCGAAGAAATACGTTTATTAAAAAGAAAAAAAAAAGAAGAATAAGCGTACAATTTTCTTCGATCGGCGCCCAGAAATCTGCATAAAGATCCGCAACGATCGATCAGGAACCGGCGAACTGTAACAACACGATGGGAATGCACGGCTTTACAAAATCTAGCATTTGGTACGAGAGCGGAGAGCCGGAACCTAAACGTGCGAACTGTTCGAGTGAACGGAATATTTTTCAGAACAATTGTTCCGCTATTTCGCAAGGAAAGTCCGGCCTGTTTTTCATAGTCGTTCGACTTCTCCCATAATAGTCCTATTACCTACAGTCGCTGTATGTACACTTTACAATATCGCTGGCAGAAATGGGCCAAATACTGTCTTCAACGGCACACGTGGCCTGTTGCATTTCAAATCTGACGCGCCGCCGTGGAAACAAAACAATTCGATCCGAAACCATCTGAAATTCGAACTGAAAACAGCATTTCATTCTAGGGACGCTGCAAACAGGCTATGGAATTGTATCCTTGACCGCAGAGGTACCACGGCCAACATTTATACTGAAAATACTTCAGTGAAGAACGTAATGGTTTCTCGCATTGCAGTGCTGTTTCAAAAGTGACATAATATTTGAGCGCAGTATTAGCTGAAGTCATAGTACACGGTATAACGTGCAAAGTTACTATTATTATCTTTTAACAAATTAACTCAGTGCACAGTATTAACTGAACTCGTAGGACACAGCATAATATTACAAGATTCCATTACTTTCTTCTGCTAAATTAATTTAGTGTACGGCATTAACTGAACTCATAGGACACAGTATAATATTCTAAGATTCCATTACTTTCTTCTGCTAAATTAATTTAGTGCACGGCATTAACTGAGCTCATAGGACACAATATAATATTCCAAGATTCCATTATTTTCTTCTGCCAAATCAATTTAGTGCACGGTATTAACTAAACTCATAGCACAAACCGTATGCAAAAATTACTTTCGTCTTCTAAATCGTGTCTAAAGTGATCCTCCGTATTCTCAAGGAGGACGAGCAACAAAACAGACGCGTTACCGATTTTTCCGCGTCGTTGAAACTAAAAGTAGGTCATGCGAACATCGTCTGCCACTTGAAACAATATTTGCCCCGCCTCTGCCGGGCATTCGTCTACCGTCAAACGTTAGTCCGCCGACGCTGAAATCACAGTCGTTCCAAAGTTTAACGCGATCGTAGCCTGTTTGTCCGTAATAAAACGAACAATCGTACGATCCCCCGCGACTCCGTTCGGCTCGCGACACCCACGCTACAACGAGAGAATACACAATAGAAGCAACGAAAAGACAAAGAACTACAATAGGTAAAATAGCCAAAAAAAGGAAAAAAAAAGAAAATTAGAAAAAAATAGTACGAGATACTCTTAGAAACACCCTCGTTGTTTCCCCGTCCGGTCGACGCGATTTGTCAATTTGCTCGCTTACGTTTAAAGACAATTAGTGAAACGTACAAACGATAATAATTATATAGCAAGTCTAAAAATATGGAAACATTTTTTTTTCTTTTTTTGATCCCTACACTCCCCTGGCGTCTAGCTACCTACGGATTCGCGTAATCTCCTCCCTCGAACAACAACAACGCCCGTCTTCTTCGCGCCGTCCGACGCTTCGATCAGCTCGGAAGATCGTTCCGAACATTTCGGGTTTTGCCTAACTCTTTTTTTTTTCGTTTCGTTTCAAGGATAAGTAGAAGTAGAAGCGGGCTAAAGGTTCTGCCGGATCGAAACTCGACTCGATTAAGTAGAAGAGGCACGGATTCGAAAGGGTTTGCCGAGCGAGTCCCTTTGAAACGATAAGTACCTGTCACCGATTCGCGCCGCTAATCGGCGCAGTTGATCGTTCACCGCCTGCAAAAGAAACGAAACTGAAGTGTACGAGAGAGAGACACGATTTTGCCGGTTCCGACACCCTCCCTCCCTCCCCCCCCCCCTAGACAAGAAACGATAAGTAGAAGAATCTCTATACAATATATTCCGGAATATAAAAATATTTATACGACTACCTATTTAACAAACGTCACTCCTACCCGAGGCGTACCGAGTTGAACTAAAGGACAACGACACGTCGATCGACTCTGTACCGGGGTGTGATATATTTCTCATTTTATTCATTTATTTATTTTTTTTTTTGTCGCGAATGCAACGAGATCGAGGAAGCGAAGAAACTGGATGACAAATAGATTAGCTTGGTTTTCAATACGAACGGTTTCACCCGTACGTGTATATGTAAATGTTTTTGTGTATCTGTGTGTGTGTGTAGGCCGTGAACAGAATTCCTGTAAAAGTCTCCAAAACCAGAGGTGTTAATCTCGTTAAATTCGTTTTAACGCGCGCGCGTGTTGATTCTCCCCACGAGCCTATATTTATAATACACGACGTCTCTCGTCTTTTGTTCACCGTCTTCTGTCGCCCTCTTATTTATTTTTTTCCCCTCTTTCTTTCGGGAATCGTTTTTTTTCTCGCCTCTTTTTTTTGTTGTTTTTATTTCTTTAAATAGTATTATGCTCCCTTCACCGGTCTAATTAAACGTTAACTATACCGTAATAAATGTAACAATGTGTGTTTCAGCAGTCCCACTCGTTAGAAGCAAACGTACAGGCAGCTAGTGATTGGTCAGGATGTGAGCTTTTTTGTTGTCGTTTTCTTTGCTTTCTTTCTTTCTTTCTCTCTCTCTCTCTTTTCGTAACTCCACGTCAGCTCAGTTTTGTCAATGCACGATTACCATTGTTGCCACCGTTTGGTTTGCGACGTTACTTCGAATCGAATTCTGTTTTTCTTTTTCTGTTGAATGGAATGAACGATATGGGCGAAGTTTCGCGTGACAGTGGTCACACCCGTAAGAAATCATCGTTTGAAGTACAAATACGCGGGGCCGGTACCGTCGCCGATATTACGTAACAATGAACCCCCACACCCCCCACCCCTCCCCGACGAATTGGAAACGCGGTTCCTTTGGTATGTCCTCGAGGCACCTAGAATCGAGGTACAGCCTATAAACGAATGGTGGCGGTCGATGTAAACACGAGAACAATAATTCGGGGCGATCCGTCCTAACCACGGAACACCCCCCCGTAAACTCTATTGCTTATCTAATCGAAAAAGTCTCTATAACGTCGCGTGTACGCTCACGCGCTCATTGGAGGGACCATGAGTCTTGAACGGGCCTAAGGCTCCTGGCGAGTTTGTAGTAATTGGCTAGAAATGTTTTCCTTTCTATCTCTTTCTCTTTTTTTCCCCGGTTTTCTTTTCTTTTCTTTTTATCTCCGGTTTCGATGCGTGTTGTCGACGTATGGTGGGTCGCCGTTTCTCGGCGCTCTTATCGATGACGATGACGACGTTGATGCTGATGTCGATGTCGATGTCGATGTCGATGTCGATGACGATGACTCGAGTCTCTAATTCCTGCGTACCTCTACGGTTTATTAGAAATGCCTACAGTGATCTACGCGCACGATATCCTTCATCTAGACCAGCCCTGTTGCACTGGTGGCGAAGTAACGTTACACGCGCGAGCACACGTTCTCCTCTTCCCGCGAACTTCGATTCGATCCACGGCCGGGATCTAGAGGGAACGCGGGGGCCGTAGATCGTCTCACTCGACGGCCCAAAATGCTGAACGCGTCGTTTTATATTCGTGGCGGCCGGATCGAAGATCGTCCTTGTTGTTCTCGCGATCGCGGTCCCCGCACGATTTTGTTCGTCTTTTGTTCTTGATTTGCACGCGCGAAAAGAAACAACGAAAAAAGAAAAAATAGAAAAAGAAAAAACAAATACTCGGCGTATCCGGGTCCGTTTCAGGGGTGTCTCGAGGGAGATGGTCCCTCTAGCGGAGAGATCGCAGCTTCAGTCTGAGCACGAAGTAGGCGGTCACTCGGAGGAACAGAACGAAGCCGGCGAGCGCAACCGCGTCCACCCAGAAGACCGCGTCCTGCATCGACATCTCCTCGAGGAACTTCGTCGGGCTCTTGAAGTGGCAGTAGGGATCGGAACACTTGAGCTTCGCGCGATTGTAACCGTACACCGATATCATCGCCCCCTCGAAACTGTACCTGACGTACGAGACGTACGAGAGAAACTTCAGGTACTTTGGAATGGCGTCGAAATTCACGAAGAAGCCGGAGAACAGGACGATCGGCACCGAGGTCACCGGACCGATGAACACTCCGCTCTGAAAACGAACACGTTCGCCACGGTTAGACAAAACCTGCCTCGAGAACACTTAGATCAATCGTAATCGTACGAGCGAAAGACGGTCATTTTGGCGACAAGATCATGCAGCAGAATTTTGCCGATCTGCCACCAAAACTTGTCGGCAAATTTCCGGTCAAATGCGGAAACAGATGGCTCGGTATTTGAGCGAAAAGTTTGCAGGCGCGATTCCATGCCAAATCCAAGTCAAATCCATGCCAAGCCTTGCCCTCGCGAAGAGGGCAGCGCGGTCGCACTATGACCTTGCTCTGGGAGTAAATAACGGGAAAAAATTGGGTTAAACCTTGCTCTAGGAATTTTATTTAAACTTCTAAATCACATAATTTGTAATTTCTGATCATTTAATTCCTTTCTCCCTCCTACGGCAAGTTTTACACCGATTTTGCCCGATATTTACACCTAAGTCTAACCTTGCTCTAAAGCAAGGTTAGGTCCGTTCCGAGTGCGGCCGACCTGCCCTCTATTGTTTGTAACTTATTAAGATTATTAAGAGAAGAAATGAATGCCAAGCTTCTGTTTCATGCAAGCGACATTCCGCACGAAGATAACAACATTAAGTGTGCATTTCAAGAGATTCCTGTAGCTGCAGGATTTTCAATTGAAAGATTTCAAGCGATCAACGCGCGACGCTAGGGAGGGAAAGCTGTAAAGAAACGAGGAAATTGTTCTTACCTCGACGCTCATCGCTGCGCCTATCACTAAACCGATGGATTGTGACACTAACGCTGTCAATACACATATAGTTAAATACATCATGAACCTATTCGTTTCAAATGGCTGTGACGTCATGAAATATACAATAATGACGTATGCTACGGAGTACACTATCTGCAAAAGAAAAGAAGGAACGATGGATTAATTAAAGATTGCATGATTCGAGGATATTCTAGTCTAGGTAGGGACCGAATTACTGTGCCTGTATTAACTATACTTATTTTTTAAGTGAATTTAGATTTAATTGAAATTTTCTCATTACAATCGGTCAATATATAAGTGTTATATATCTCTATTTTTAATTGTAATTGGGTCCCTCAGCCTATCCTATTGTGGGCTAACTTTGGGGATTCTTTATCGTGCAATTATAAAACCTTTTAATTTCGAACTTTTCTAGCTTTATCCATAGTTCAGTGACGCCCACAAATTTTTAAATCAAGAGAAAATTTAAACTGACCTATTGCGCGTCATATTAGTTTTCTTTTTCGTTTCAAACTTTTCCGTGTGGTTTTATTTGTAGTTCAGTAACGCCCACCCATTTTTAAATGGAGAGAAACTTCGAATTGAGCCTTTTACAAGGTATTTTCAGAAACCATGATGCTTAGAGAAAGAGAGAGAGCTGAAATTGAGGTACTTTTAAGGATTTCCCTTTTTAATCTCAAACTTGCCTGTTCCATCTATTATTCAGCAACGTCCACACATTTTTGAACGAAGAGAAAATTAAACTTGTTACAAGCCACCTTCGTGGAGCAGGTTCGTTTTGAAACTCTAGACCAGAATATTGCTAAGGGTATTTTGATGAAACTGTGCTTACCTGAAAGGGGACATCAGCCAGCGTTCTCGCGATGTAGTAGGATTTCACGGAGTACCAGTAATTCAAATGTTCTCTCACGAACACAACCATTTCCGAGGGGACTGTGAAACACGGAAATAAAACTCGTTAATGGACGTAACCCCGAGAGAAACATGTACCAGTGTCGTTCGATGGACTTACACGTGAGAATGGTAGGCATCATAGCTGTGAACATGAGAAACATCACCGTAAAAAACACGCAGCCGGCGTTGCTCATCACTTGCGACGCCTCGTTGCCGATGTCGTAATAAATCGCACCGATGAGGAACCCGACGATTATGTGTGAAATCAGCCTTACTCTCGTTAATGTCTGCAAAAATTTACAACCCGTTACAAAAATCACAAGCCTCTCACGCGGTTCTTCGTCGTGTTCTTACGTAACGTTCGAAACAAACGGTGAAGCATTCGCTCTGGTTAAAAAGAAAAATTTTTCATTTCACAATTTTAGAAATCCGTTCTCAAACTATTCTCCAACTTTCACTTTCAACTCATCTTTATCTACTCTTATCGGAACTTATAACACGCGAACGGTCTTTCAATAGTTCAGATACGCATTAAAAAGTCCCATGCCTCTTCCTATCGCTGATATAAATTATTTCATAAATTGTTTCTCGCAATACATCCACGAAATTTTCATTTTGCTGAAAGATGCACGTTTAGGGTACAAAGAGAGAGTTCGTAAGTGAAACTATGATTGTACAGGGTGTCACCGGGTCTGCTGTCACAAGGGGGTGAATCCACATGAAAGATTGAGTCGAAAAGAAAGAATAACGTTTTCACATCCGAGGTTTTGTTTAAGAGAAAAATAAAGGAAGTAAGGATGGGCCTTTTTGTCTCAATTGAGAGAAGGCCCTCCCCACCATAGCGTCCCCTTCCAGTGGACCCAGGGGGGCGTGGCTAGAGAGCCACTGTGCCAGCTAAAGGGACTTCTTGAGAGGCCTGAACAGTACGCACGAGAAGTATGAATATTCAAACTTGATTTTCTCGAGAACGGAGTCTCGATCGAGAAAACATTGTTCCTGACGTTCGACTGATTTTTCCCCGCAGATTCACCCCCTTGCGACTCGCACCGGCAGATCGAGACCGTACGGATGTATCGAAGAAAGTTGTCAATGGTTTTCTCAACTCGCCATGTCTCTTATCTGCGACAGGAATATCCTCTTCAGCAGTATCCAGAATTGGGTGAAGCTATTCGTTGGGAAGCCGACCGTCTGTTCTATACTCTCCGCGCTGTCCAACAAGGAGGTGGTGCACGAGATCGGCATGTTGATCACAGTTCCACCGTTCGGCTGTTTGAGCACGCCGTTCGGTATCAGCGCGGACTCGGACTTCGTCTCCTGCTGCGGCGATTCTTTCGCGATGTCGTTCGGCAACGTCTGCACCGCGTTCATCGTCGCCTGGTGGTGTTGGTAGTTCGCGCACTTGCCGTTGTTCACAGCCATCACTAGCTGGTGCACGCACTCGCCGTGCTCGCCGCACGCCACCTCCATCACTGCGGCAAAAATAAACGGTCAGAAAGTTTCGATCGACGTTTCGCGTTCTCGTTAACGGCTCCACCTACCGTAATCCGCTGGGTTATGGTAGCCGGGACAATCCAGGCCCATCGAGGACAAAAAGGGCACCAGTCCACCCACGTTCCCTTGGTATATACACTGCCCTTCGGCCAGGAGGTACAGGTGGTCGAACATCTCGAATAAACGCGCGCTGGGTTGATGGATCGTGCAGATGATCGTTCGCCCTGAAATAGATCAGTGTTACGATCCACGAAAAAAGGAAAAAACAAACACATGGCGTGTTGGGAACGTGAGCGTTAAATTTTGAGAATCGACGAAGTTATGGAAACGAAGAGTCGAGGGGTTTGTTATTCTATCGATAGGAGTATCTCGGGATTCGCGGTATCTATCGGCTTGAAAGTCCCCGTGTATCTTCAGCACACCTGTCGCTATAATCCATACCGCGATCAACTCGAAATCATGATTCATTTCATTGTTGCAGCACGGGAAAGATTAAAAAGCTTCAAGTGTAAAGGGACAACAGCGCCCAGCACTAGGAATTCCATCGCAGTGAGCTCAATTTTGATTATTCCCCGGTAAAAAAAATTCTGTACACTGTCGAGAGATCAGCGAAAATGTCCGCGGAAGTCCGGTATCGAAAGAGCCCGCAGTTTCCCGGCAAAAAAATCACAAAGTCAGCCTAGATCGGATTGGAGAGCTTATGCAGCGAGACAATCGGTTGCTATTACCTCCTCTACTTAACGATTTGAGCAAACTTAGACACTGGTAACAAGTCGAGCTGTCCAAACCGGAAGTCGGCTCGTCGAAGAACATCACAGGAGGATTGTTGACTAGCTCCAACGCGATCGACAGCCTCTTCCTTTGTCCTCCGCTGAGGCAGTGGGATTGCGTGTTGCTCGCGTCGCTTAGGCCGAGAGTTTCGATGATCTCCTCGATCTGAGACAACCGGAAGTGCATATTAAAGGCCACCGTGGAACACAGAGATCGTTCGATCTTCGATATATTGATCTTCAGGATTTCCACGTACCACTACTTTTTTCTCCGCGGCGCTGATATCCTTCCCGAGCTTCAAGTTAGCGGAGACCGTCATCGCCTCGAGAACTGTCAAATGAGGCAACAGGCGATCGTCCTGCATGATGTAGCAGGACATCTTCCGAAATCTTCGGAGGTTCCTGTCCTTTCCGTTGATCAGAACGGAACCGCTCAGGTGGGAGGTCCTGGAAAGAGAAACATCGTTTAGACTTCATTCCCTCATCAAACATAACCTGACACAATCTAAATGACACGTCTTCCTGACACCCAGCTGGCTCGTTAGCATAGATTCGATCTACCTACGGGATTTTTTTCCACACACGTCACTTTGTTACTACGAAGATCGAAGCAATTAGTCATTCGAGGAACAACGTACCCGATGACTCGCACAACGGTTTGCAAACAGCAGAACTAATCAACTTCCAGGTTGTAGCACGTGCTCGGCACGTATAAACTGTTTAAACTTGGGAAATTATATAGATTATCACGACATTTACGGAATCTGTTCTAAATGGTTGCATCAAGGCTTTGATTGGACTCGGAGCTATCGCGTGACTCATTGGGTTCGCAACTTCCTGGGTGAATAATTGTTACAGATCCGATAGCAGCGGTGTGTAAAAATTGAGGGACCTAGTTGACACGTCCATAAATAACTCTGCATAGTTGCATATAAATATATTGGCTAGTTCTTTAGGAAAAAATTCCCAAAGTGGACTAAATTAGGGACATTCGGCTCATAGCTTCCCGGGCGAATAATTTCTACAGATTTGACATCAGGGGTGTATAAAAATTCAGGGACCTAGTTGAAGTATATGTAAATAACTCTGCAAAGTTGCGTATAAATATATTGGCTAGTTCATTAGGAAAAAATTCCCAAAGTGGACTAAACTAGGTACATTGGATTGATACATTCCTGTGTGCATAATTTCTACAGATTTGACAGGAGAGGTGTATAAAAATTCAGGGACCTAGTTGAAACATATGTAAATAACTCAGCAAAAGTTGCATATAAATATCTCTGTTAGTTCATTACGAAAAAATTCCTAAAGTGGACTAAATTAGGGACATTCGGCTTATAGCTTCCCGGGCGAATAATTTCTACAGATTTGACAGCAGGGGTTTATAAAAATCCAGGGACCTAGTTGAAACACGTGTAAATAACTCTGCAAAGTTGCATATAAATATTTCTGTTAGTTCATTAGGAAAAAATTTCCAAAGTGGACTAAACTAGGTCCATTGGGCTGATACCTCCTTGGGTGAATAATTTCTGCAGATTTGACAGCAGGGGTTTATAAAAATCCAGGGACCTAGTTGAAACACGTTTAAATAACTCTGAAAAGTTGCATATAAATATCTCTGTTAGTTGATTAGGAAAAAATTTCGAAAGTGGACTAAACTAGGTTCATTCGGCTGATACCTCCTTGGGTGAATAATTGCTACAGATTTGACAGCAGGGGTTTATAAAAATCCAGGGACCTAGTTGAAACACGTGTAAATAACTCTGCAAAGTTGCGTACAAATAACTCTGTCAGTTCATTAGGAAAAAATTCGGAAAGTGCATGGACCGTAACTAGGTCGATTGTGAGCAGCCTTGTCGAGAGGAACAGTGGTTCTTGAGCGAAAACTCACTTGTAGCCAGCCAAAACGTTCATGAGGGTGCTTTTCCCGGCTCCTGACGGTCCCATAATGGCAGTCAGTCCGCCGGAGCGGAATTTCCCGTTGACGCATTTCAGGATCGTTTTGTAACCTGCAACGCGGAAAATCGCAATGAAAGATTCGCTCGCGTGTCGTCGCGTCGGACGAGTTCCAGGCGGTTTACATTTTTTCCGATTCGTTAGTCTTTTATCGGGTTCTATGGATCGGCTCTGCGGTTTACGTAACGTTTCGCATTGCCAAAATAGAGTCCGGCGGTCTTGCCAAGTTCACGACTGGTTCGCGGAGAAAGGGGCATAGAAATTTCGTTTATTCGCCGCGAGCAGACGAACGGATACGCCGTGGTGACCTCTTTTTATAGCGAGTGCAGTTGCACCATTCAAGTGCATCTGGACCGAAACAGGAACCAGCCTGTACGCTCCTATTGATTCTTTTAGCTAGGTCGTTCACACACGCTCGCTCTTCAACGAAATGCCTATCGTGCGCGTCTTCGGCTACGCGCATCCCCTTGAGCCTACTTCCCGGGAAAAGCCGTCGAAAAGGTACTCGATTCTCTTCTTCGGGAATCAATCCAACGATAACTATACCCACCACGGTGACGAGGGCTCGGGGGCTTCACCTGCTCCAGGAATCGAAAAACTACTTTTTTTTTACTTTGAACTTCATTCGCTGCAGTGGAAAATTCATTTCTTGCCGAATTTTTAGCGCAATTAGTAGACTGCCGATTTGCAAAAGAATATGTAAAAAAATACAAATTTTCTGCACTAATTTTCCGACCTTTTTTCACGATTTTTCTTGAGAATCTTTTCCACGGTTTTGCATTTTATTCTAGGTAAATTAGTCTAGTAAGTAGTACAGGTCTGATCTAGTCCGACAAAATTCATTTCGAGACCCTGGTTCGTTTTCTACAAGTATTTTCAAAATTTCGCACCGACTTTGTGCTCCAAAATTCATTTTGAGACACTGGTTCTCTTTCTACGTGCATTTTTACAGTCTTCCGAAGTTTATTTTGGGACTCCGGTCGTCGGAGCATTTTTTTTGAAAAATTCATCTGCGGTACTCGTTCGTTTAACATGTAAACTGTCTGGTTGTGTAAGCTTAAATTTGTAAGAAGCTGTCAGTGTTGCCTACTGACGACGATGACTCAGAAGTAATTGAGGCCTCAAGCAATGAGGATGGCAACTTCATTCGCAGGCTATTTGAACTAGCTTTATGCTGTTTGAAGTAACTTTTCTTTTTGCGATTGTTATTTAGAAGAACTCAGAATTAACAAAGCCATTAACTCGTTTGCTGGCGGTGTTCGTATCAGTAACAGTCTTCGTGCAATCGTTATCAAATGCAAGGAAAATTTATTGGCATCGTATTTTATTAAATTTTTTAGACAAAACTATCCTCCTAGAAAAATCAAAGATTCTCCTAAAACAATGTCTTATAATCGTAAATAACGATACAAATAAAAATGAATTTTAGTTTCTCTGATGTCAGCGTTCGGGTCTATTGTGACCCAGAGTATTAAAATCGCGATTCAATTACTCAATTTTCACAGATTAAATTCCATGAGTAAAATGTTATCACAGGTACATCGGAAAGACTAATGAATTTACAAGAAAAATGTTGAAAAATATGTTCTAAAAAATTGAAGCTTTGTCCTAAGCAACATCAATTTTATGCTTGCGAAAAAGAACCATCGTCCCAGCAATTTATCAACGTGTCTCAATTTTGCAGTCCATTAACGACAGAAATTAATAAAAACTGGAAAATAAATTGACGCTCCAGTTTGCCAGCAGTATAAAGCCCCTTGATGACTGCGCTTGCATTTATGACGAAAACGGGAGGATGAAATTTAAAACAGTAAAAAACTGTTTTCAGCTTGTTACAATAATTAAAAAGAGAAAAATGTTCCTTACAATTGAAGCGAAGTACCAACTTTCTACTTGAATTGCAACAAACTGGAACGAAGTAAAAACTGAACTTCCTAAAAACTTGTAAAAAACAGTAAAAAACTTTTTTCAACTTGTTAAAATAATTAAAGAGAAATAGTGTTCCTTACAGTTGAAGCAAAGTACCAACTTTCAAAGTAAAAAACAATTTTTCAACTTGTTACAATAATTAAAAAAGCAAATAGCGTTCCTTACAATTGAGAAGCGAAGTATAAATTTTTTACTTGAATTGCAACAAACCGGGGTGAAATAGAAATTGAGTTTTGAACTGTTCTCGAGATTACTCCAATTTTCCACGCAAACGCATAGAATCCGCAGTGTACTCGTCGCCGTGCGACTTTCACCAGAAAAATCGCGACTGCCTCGGTGCTTTGCCCCCGACGTCCTTGCCACCAGGCGCTATCAAACTCGTTGTCGAGGTCGATCCCGCCTCGATCTCGAGGTGTGAACGCGATCTGCGGCGACCAACCTCTCTTCCTGCCCTCGGACACGCTGTACGCCAGATTCTTGAACTCAATGTCAACCGGTGGCCTCTTCGGCAAATGCGACAGAGTGACTGCCGGCCTCTTGCCGTCCTGGCCGGGACTATGGTTCGGCACCTTCCTCACGAACATGTTGCTGCACATCGGGATAACTGCGCCGTTCGACGACGCGTTCCCGTTGCAATTGCAGTGGAGATTGTTCTGCGAGCCGCTGCAACAGAGAACGTTTCGCGTTTCCATGAAGCTGGAGGAGAAAATCAGTCAGTTTCTTCGGAGAGAAAGACGAAGGTCTTCCCGACATTCGCCGGGGAATCACGAGCGAATTTCCTTGCCCGGATTGGCCGAGACTGGCGCAAGCAAATTAGAGGATCGCCGGCTCGCGTTTCCAGCAGCTCGGCGTTTAAACGAATCTAATAAAGCTGCGAGTCAGTTTGCGACCCGCGTTGGAACGTGTTCCTGCTCGCGAGTACAACCAAATAATTGCACACATCAGTTAGCGGTAGACTCGTTCCGCGTGTACAGGCTGTCGCAAAATTGCTGTGCTTCCATGAACGGGAGATGATGCCTGAGATCATTTGAAATAATTTTTTCCTTTGCGAAAATCTTCTCCGCGGCTTTGTTACGGAGTTATTAACGAAAAACGCGGACCAATCCAACGCCACGCGCTCAGCGCTCCACGCCCACCGGTCACGCCCACCGTTCACGATTGGTGAACGTTTTTCCTTAATAACTCCTTAACAGAGCCGCGGAGAAGATTTTCGCAAAGGAAAAAGTTATTTCAAATCCCCTCAGGAATCACTCTTTCCGAGGAAATACATTTTTGGAACACCATGTAGATCCGTGGTGTCCGCAGCTATTTTAATACCGAGGGAATTTATAGTCTGCCTAGCGTCTATGATTTCCGACCATAACGCGGATCGAACTGCGTAACAAAAGTCGCCCGTTCCGGCTTAGCAGTTTAATCCGTCGTCGCGTTCATGGTTGCGCGGTATGTAGACCGTGGGGGGCATCGATTATTCTTCATCTTAACCGAAACCTTAAAACCAAGTTTCGAATGGGAGATTATGTTACGCGGTGTGCCGGAGCCGCGTACGATTGCGACTGCCACGGCTTCTAAAGTTTAAACCGACACGAGAGCTCGACCGAAAAAACGAACCTGCTCGCCCGATCGCGTTACATTGTTGACTTTCGATGACTCGAAGCGATCCCCTCGATCATACGCGCATCCCACGCACACCTGTGACACGAGCAGAAAGTTCACCCGGTTCGCCAAGGTCCGCGTGAACTCTTTACCGCTCGAACTTTTCCCACTGATATCGATCCCACGCAAAGGCACGTAAGCGACCGTCCATAAGTATCCCAGCAATTTTAGATGAATAGCTGAATGAACCGATCGATGCTGCGATACTTATATTCGAACACAATGAACACTTTGAACCGGCCGGAGAATGTGGACTGGCTGTTCCACCATTTTGCCTGAACCTGGATATTATTTTTAACCATTTAGCAGCACGATGTTTACCGAGGTTACGAAGCGAGGGATTTTCTATGCATTTTTTGGTCATTTAACCGTCCGACTTCTTCTAGGCCTATTCCGGAGTCGTTTCTTAACCCATTAACGCCCAAGAACTTTTTTTTAAATTTTAACAAACGATGGACAAAACATCTAGTCAATCTTAGATGGCGATAGAAGCAAACAAATATAATCTTAGTAAATATAATCTTGTTCTTATATAATATAATCTTGTTATCCTGTACTCAAGCGAGTACAATGGACGCTAATGGGTTAATACAGTTTTATTCCGATATAAGGCGATGTCACGGGACCGCATTTTGTTGTGTTTCGAATGTAGAGAGAAATTATAAAATGGTCGGCCAAGTAACGATATTTTTCTCTGGAAAAGGATATGACAATACAGTCTTTTCTCGATATATGTCCCAAATGTCTAGTTGATAAAAGTCCCAGAACTATCCCCACTACTGCCGGGTATACTTCGTGAGGGGTCACGAAGCTTGAGTGGCCTCGGTCGCCGAGGAGTCTAAACATAATACGGGTCGAGTATATTAGTGGGAGACCACTACTAATCCAATAACAAAGCTTCTTTATTTTTCATCATTTTTTTGTGGGACTTTCGTCAACACATTCGTGGCGTTTTTCTGATTGAAATGATACCAAACATGACATCGTTCCGATCATATTTACACTAATTTTCGGTTAACACTAAACCTACCACGGTCAAATGACCGGCTTTTATATTTTACAATTGTTGAAATTATAAGAATTCATTTATGAAAAATTTATTATATGGAAAATTAGGTACAATCTCAATAGGGTTGCCATTTGTATAAGGCAATATTTACCAGTGTACGTTTAGTGTTAATATAATTGTAATGGGAAGTAACATTCGTCGTTTGTTCTACAAGTGAATATCATATTTGAAAAACGCCATAAAAAAGTGATGAAAAATAAAGAAATTTTGTTATTGGATTAGTAGTGGTCACACACACCGATACAACCGACTGGTATTATGTTTACACTCCTCGATGACCGAGGCCACTCGAAATTCGCTGTTTTTTTCTACGGTTCGACAGTGTATCAAAGAATAGTATCTTATACCCGATATATGTCCCTGGGCAGTCCCGTTTCATGGACATATATCGAGAAAACACTGTACCCTCTCGTTCAGGGCAACGACTTTCTTATTTCGGAATAAGCAGCGTCGTCTTAAATCGGGATAAAATTGTACATATTGACCATAAGTACGATCATTGTTTCGATGACGAGATCGTGTTTAATGTATTTATGAAATTCGAAAACAGTGTTGTTATTAGAGCCTTCCTTAACGTATGCGAGAAAGCGAGAACGCTATCGGATAAATTCATGAGGGTCACCGGAGACGGAAAGCGGGGGAGGCGTGAGGGGTGGGGGATTTTCTCGTCCTCGACATTTGCTTCGCGCAGTACATCCCATTACATTTCAAAATGCTTAATTCCTTCCGAGGCGGTGACAATCGGTAATTCGAACACTTTGGACATTTATTATGCACGGCGATGCTTCCTAGAATAGCTCGAGTGTTCCAATACCTCACTCGCCACCCTACTGACCTCGCCCTCCAGCGAAAAACCACCCTCCAACGGTGCGAGGGCACTAAAAAATGCTCGAAAATTATTTTGTCACCTCCACAATCCCTTGGAGATATCTAAACTGCAAACTTTATTCGCTTCTGGTATTTCTAGTTCGATAACATCTCCGCAAAATCACAAAATGCTAGAGTCAAGATAAGTTTTCTCTTGAAAATGCAGCAACAAAAATTGTAACAAATTTTTTTCCCGAGTGGATCTTCCCGGGGGTTGAAGATTGAAGTCTCTCCTTTACAATGACGTCGAAAAACTTAATGTACGATTTTTTTATAGTCTTTTATAGTAAACGAAAGGCAAGGGCACCTTTAAATTAAAGTACGAGCAACTTTACAGTGACAAGGTCCTCATTTTTGTCTCCCAAAACAGTGAAAAAAATCGTACATCAATTTTTAAGGTCTCGTCGCAAAGGGGAGATTTGAATCTTTAAATCTGTGGAAGATTCATTAGCGAAAAAAATTTTTTAACGTTTCTACAGAGGTTTCGATTTGTACTACTTTTTTAGGAAAAAATGGGTCCTCAGTTTCTGATCTGTTACACCGTGAAAAAATATCTTAGGGGAAAGAGAGTAACGGCGTGCAAAAGCAGAGTCTTCAAGCTTTGAAACGAGTCCAAATTTGTTGCTGTAGGTTTGTTGTTTACGAAATGACAACGGATCAAATATGGAGAATCAGAAATTTTCAAATACTTTCCGATTGTTTATATCTCAAGACTCACATACAGTCGAGTTTCTATTAGTTCTTTTAAGCAGGTTTGCGAGGAACATATATTCGAAGTTGCAAAATATAAAATAAATCGTAAAATGCTAATGCAAAGTATACTCACGAATGTTTCAGAATCTTCTGTTCCTCCGTCGGATCCACAGCACACCATTATTGACTCACACGAACACGTTCGAATAATTATGCTCGTCTTTCGAGCTCCATGTGGGCACACTTTCCGACACACTTTCTCACGCATGACCACTTTATTTCTAACCGCTTTAAACGCGTTTCGAAACTCGTCTTTCACACTTGAGGGAATCGAATGTCTGAACTCGCAGGATCGATGGCGCCGGATGATCCTCGAAAAATCAATGTCTCCTTGGCAACGATTTCTTTCGTTCCAATCGATCAGCCTTGATCGAGTACATTGTCCGCCGCGAGGGCAGAATTTTCGCGGCGAAATCGTGTTGGTACAAGGTCACGGACGTGTTATCCCGCGGACGACACATCTCGCGTGCTTAATTATTAGATTCATCGCATACATCACACGCTGTCGCTTATAATACGATTTCTTAATCGCGGCATCGTCGCCTACTTCCGTAAACAGTTAAATGGCCACTGACTGACACAACGCAGAAGCGAGCTGAGTGACCTCAGACCGAGCAAAAACAGAAGGCGCGTGTTTACTCGTCCGTGGTGTCGCACGAGCGGCATGCGTCGCGAGATGACGCGTCTGTGACCTTGCATAAACAGTACCCGGGTCGCGACACGAGGGTCCGATTATAATAAGTCGTCCCATAAGTTCGTGCCGTTTACCATTTAATTCTACAAATAAAATACGTAATCACCCTTCCACAACCTCTTCTGACCTTTTTGGCAAAGACATCATACCGTCAATGTATGATTTCTTTACAAAAACTGGGCAAACAAATTCTGTCTCCTGTGAATTTGGTAAACGCTAGATAGAAAAACTGTGTAAACAAATTCTGTCCCGGCTGAATTTCGTTACCCCGTTTTTGTGTCCAGAGCTTATGCACCCTCCGCGTCTGACCTGCCCAGTGTAACCTGACCCTAACACGTTCGCGGTAGCGGTTAAAATCGCAGTATTATTTTGATCGCGGTCGGAGAAAGTTCTTCCCGTTCGCTGTCGCGATTTCATAAACTATATTCTGTGCAGTTTAGTAATTGTGTAGAAGTGTGGTGTCTCCTGCTTGGAAAATAGCCTCCAAAAGACGGAAGGAATTACTCGGACGTATTCGCACGAGTCAACAATAGTCTGCTGCGGATCCGAAGACGGAACAGAAGATTCTGAAAAATTTGTAAGTGAACTTTACATTAGTATCTTATAATTTACGATTAATATTCGCACGTACAACATCGGAAGACTTGTTACACTTGTTTGCGATTTATGGTTCCTTTCAAACTCTCTCTTTTCTCGGTGTATAGGCGTACTTTGTAATTTTCTTTGTCGCCGACAATTTTGCGGAAAGTTTCTTCGACAAATGGCCACGGATCCGGAGGTGTGTATGCACCCCTAAGATGGCCGTTACTTTTAATACAGCCTGTACAATTAACCAGTGAAATCTCCGCCGCAGGACTTGGTCCAATTAGAAGTATCGTCCGATCGGCCGGCCAATGATCGAGCAACCCGGCCGCGTATCGATCAGAAAACCGATATCGACGTAAAAACGTGTGCAAAGCCGTTGCCGAGTGTCGCAACGTGTTTTCCAGAATTGCGCTGTTCAAATTGGGGACGCGTGCATACGGCGAGTCACCTGCAGGAATCGGGAGGGCTCGATAAGAGCGCGAAAATGCAAGAAGCTGGAAATCTATCGGCGCCTTTGTCTCCGCGGACAATAAACGCGAACCGTGTGCCACGGTTGTCACAATCGACTCGGTATAGCGCACGTAAAGCGGGAAAGAGAAAGAAGAAGAAGAAGAAGAAAAAAGGAAAACATGATCGAGGCAGGTCTGTGCGTCTTAAGGCGATCAATGGGGAAGGACCTTGGGCTCCGTTTTAGACATATTCGGAGAGGTGTAGTATACTTCGCGTGCTCGATGCCCGAAGCCGATCGTCGGACGACTCATTCATTGTTCGCGCCGCGGAACGGAATTTCTGGTTCGAGCGCGCGGCGAAAGCAAAGGTCACGGGATGTAACGCTAAGGAGAAATCCGTAGTCGATGACTTCATTCCCGAGCGTCGAGAAAAACGAGCGAGGAAACGCCGCGAGAGGAAAAATTCTTGAAACTCTTTGTTCGGCCGCTCCGACTGGCAATTCCCCCGATTGGCAGGCTAACGACGAACCTCTACCGGCCGCCATTATTCCGCGCGCTCTTCGAAATGATGTCTTTTCAATCGGCCAGCATCGCGAGTCGCTGCTATCCGATTCAGAAAGTTCGTCAATGGCACAATCGCCCCGCCCTCTCCTCGAGTGTGTATGCGAGAAAGACGCATCAAAGATTTAATCACCCGGAGAGCATGTGCTTTTGGCGAACGAGAGAAGATGCTATACGAATGTGAGCACGCCGGCGAGATGCATTCGTGGGCATACACGATCGAGGTTTCGACTGTTACGTGCTATTAATATTGCATGAGATGCTCGCAGAATTGCTCGGAAGAACCTTCCGGAGATGCAGTACAATGAGATACAGCTTTCGACAACTTTATCTTCCGGTTTATTCTTTACTCTTATCGCCGCTCTGCTTCGTGCTTATTCGCGAGATGAGACGGATATTCGCGGCCGTTCGAACAGTTTCGGGAAGTTAGGTGAACCGCAGCATCGAACAGGCTGGAACAGCTGGAACCAGGTGTTCGAGGTTTTACGAACAGCTGTGAGGATAGTCGGAGGCGGGATCGATGGATGCATTAGGCAGAAACGTTAGAAAAACATCGTTTAGGAGAGCGATAATTTAGTCGGATCGATCTAGAAACTTGAGAACTGCTGTGCAAATGGTTGCCCTAGACGTTTGCTTAACGATAAAATCGGGGGATAACGATTTCAGTACTGAACAATAGAATTTTCAGCCTCTCAAAATCAAAGAATGTCACGCGAAGCATCGGATTTGGGGCACAGAAAATAAAAATTCAGGCGCTTTGCAGGGTTTTCAGGCTCAGAAAATAAAAATTCGAGTGCTCTTCAAGAATCTAGGGCCCAGAAAATAGAAATTAGCAGGCTTTGCAAGGGTTTGGGCGCCGGAAATAAAAATTAGAGTGCTTGCAAGTATTTAGGGTCCATAAAAATTCAAAATTCGAGAACTCTGCAGGGATGTGGAGCCCAGAGAAATGAAATTTGAGTGCTTCGCAAGCATCTGAGGCCCAGAAATTAAAAATTAGATTTCGTTTCGTAAAAGTAAAAAATTTTAACACTTTGCAAGGATTTGGAGCTCAAAAACTAACAATTAAAGTGCTTTACAAGGATTTAGGGTACAGAAAATGAAGGATCGACGGCTTCGCAGGAATTTGGAGCCCACAAAATAGAAATTTGGGGGATTTGCAAGGATTTGGGGCCTAGAAAACAGAAATTAGAGCGCCTTGCAAGCATCCGAGGCCCAGAAAATAAAAATTAGATTCAGTTTCGTAAAAATTAATAATTCGAGTGCTCTGCAAGAATTTATAGCCCAGAAAACAGAAATTAGGAGGCTTTGCATGGATTTGGGCCCCGGAAATAGAAATTAGATTGCTTCGCAAGCGTTTAGTTTTACCAAAATTAAAAATCCGAGGCCCAGAAAATAAAAATTAGATTCAGTTTCGTAAAAATTAATAATTCGAGTGCTTGCAAGGATTCGGGGCGCAGAAAGTAGAAATTCGAATCTTCCGCACGGATCTAGCGCCAGAGAATTGAAAAATTCGTGCGTCTCTGCTGATGGATTAAAAATTTGAAGGCTCCGCGCGAATCTGACACCGATAAAATAAAAAATTCTAGTGTCTCGCCCGAAATCGGGCTCAGCCATAAAAGTAACACGATAGCACGGAGTGCAGTTTCTTGCAGATCAGGATCATATGACACTGAAATGTTTTGCGGCCGGCGTATCAGCAGCAATTCCGAAAAGTGTTGACGCTCGCGATTCTTTATCGGTAGTGCGCACAACGACGCGACACCTGTTTGGCTACCGTGCTGTGTGTAGTACGCGATATGCAAAGCATAAATAGATAAATGGAACAACGGACCCGTTTTATCTCGGGACACTTCCGTTCGTTGTTTGTAACACGTATCATTTTCTAATTTCCTTGCTCGACTAGAGTTCCACGGTTCCCCCGATTCCCTGTAACTCTAACATAAGCGATAGAAAAGACAAAAATTACCTGACGACTGCATTGTTGAGGTTTTCCAGGTGAAGCGACGGTGGAGGGGATTTAATCGTCACCTGGTGGCTGCCGCCAGGTATGAACTGTACCTGCTCGTCGCCACTGTACCTGGGCCCTCCTCCATCGCTCAGAGTGAGATTCTTCAGATCCGCCATCATCTGCTGATGCTGCAACACGGTAATCCTCATTAAAATTCGTGGCCCGCCCTTCCTCGCGGTCGAGGCATCGAGAACTACGAAATCACAGATGAGCTGTTCGTAAGTATAGTACTTTGGAAACAACGGTAAAGGAAAAATTTGTTTCGTCTTCGAGAAATTCACGAGTGCTTTCGTTTACACGCGGGTTGTAAGTGATCTTCGAGTATTTGTTATTGTTTCTTTCTTTCTTTTCTTGCGTGTGCATTGACCCACTCGTGTACACACTCCCTATGTTTTTGAATTCTATTTGCGTTTGTATTTGCAGACTCTCGACGTTCTTGAACCCTCGCACGGTGAACCTCTTTCACAGCTTCTGTCAATCTCTTAATTGGTGGCGCACGCTTTAAATAACTTTTTTATAAATGGACCCAAACGAATTCAGTTTTTCGGTCCACCTGGATTAGTTCGCTGGATGATGTTTAACGAGAAAATAAATGGTAAAAGTTGCTTTCCACAACTTTTTTATTTAGGCTTGTAGGGAAAATTTTAAAAATTTTCTTTGCAGAGTGATACAAGTTATACTTTCAATTTTCATTACAGGTACAGATCAAAAAGTTGAAAATCGTGCACTTTTTCCTCGGCAGTTCCGACCAATGGTAATTTCGAATTAATTCGTCTCGCACATTACCTGGTAAACTAATCCTTCTAACGTCTCAAGAAAACTTAGTTGAATATCAAACAAGTTGTTAAAGCGTGACCGCATAATCTTGTCCCCGACTGGTATACGCAAAAAAAGTACTTCCTTGAAAGAGATAATTCCTGAGATCATTCGAAGCAACTTTTTCCTTTACGAAAATGTTCTCCTCAGCTTTACTAAGGAGTTATTAGCGAAAAACGCGGACCAATCGGAGCGCGGCTATAGCAGAGGGATCCCGCAGAATGCGGCGCCGTCATTGGCCGAGTCAGAATCCGCCTGCTGTATCCGCGCTCCGATTGGCCCGTGTTTTTCGCTAATAACTCATTAACGGAGCCGCGGGGAAGATTTTCGCAAAGCAAAAAGTTACTCGAAATTGCGTCGGGAATCGCCCCTTCCAAGGAAACACATTTCTGGGACAGTTTTCCCAGTTCTTGGCGAGTTCATTTCGAAATGAAATCGCCTCAGATTCTTCTCGCCGAGTTAATCCACGGAACGGGAGCGATCGATCTCGATCCATGCGTTCGAGCCAGAGGGGGAGCGTGTTTGATCGTTCTCTGGTTCTCGCGTCGATGAGTCACGTGCATTTAAAAGCAAGGTCTCCGGAGCTGTCAAAACGTGTCCGCGGACAAAGAACTTTCTCCTTTTTCGTCCCGGTAGCAGCGTTTCCCTTCCCTTTCCTTCTTCTTCCTCACGGATTGCGGCGCATTTACCGGAGATAAATCCTGGCACGATCTACGAGACACGAGGCTCGACACTCGAACGATTTACGATCGATCCTCGACCCAGAGCGACAAGATACCGAAAATATTTCGGCATTATCTCGCCGCGCGGCTTTTCAAAGATCGTCGTCCGGATAATCGACAATTAGACGAGTGTAAATTAATAATGCTCCGGTAGAAACGGGTTCTTATCGACGTTACACGCGGGAAATAGTTCGATTACAGGCTTATCCGTCGATCTTTGTTTTTACTGAAAGCGTTTCGATTATCTCGAGCCTGGCGAGACGATACTGAAAAAAAAAAAAAGAAAAATAACCGTCCACCTGCAATCGTCGGCGGATTCGAACACGTTCGAACTTTCTTCGAGTTTTATCAGGGTCCGCGGCGCAACGTCCTCTAATCTGGCCTCTCGATAACGCGCCGGCTAATAGGCGAAAAATTGGCGAGCTGCCGAGAGGATCCTTCTTCCTCGAGACAGATATACGCGTACGTCCCCGTTGTTTATCGTGTTCCTGTCGGACAATAAGCAAATCTGCCCGGGAAATTTCGATCGGTCGTTATCCGGCGTCTGCGAGGCAACGGTACAAAGTATAACGGAGATATGATAAGGATGATCGATGCACAAACCCGGTCAGGTTCCGCGTGTCCATTGTTGCAAAACACCGCCCGCCGGAAAGATCGCCGACCAAAACAATTTCCATCGTGGAAATCTCGCGCGCCGAGAAGGACGTTCCTCCGTTCCGAAGTTGGACTCGCCGAAGTGTCACGCGAACCGCGAAACAGGCTCGCCGAAGTGTCACGCGATCAGAACCGTTCGGATAATGGAGGTTCCGCTTAACCAAACGAGCAGACGCGACGCAAAGTGTGTCGTGTTGGGTGTCGTTTTGATCGGGAGAATGTCACCAACGTGTCACTAAAAGGTTCATTGGGAGACGATAATTTTTTTCACTGTTCTAGATTTTTAGGTAAATTCTTTTAACACATTGCTGACCGGTCACGAGTTTACTCGTGTTTTCCTGACCAAACGTTGTTGGGACAATATCATACCAAAAAAGGATATAAAAAGTTATATAAAAGATATGTCTACAGTTTTATTTGAATGCATTATGTGTAAATGAAGTTTATTGAAGTTTACTTAGATTGTTTTAGTTCTACATTTAATTACGGAATAATATCTGGTGGCGTTAGATAGCTCCTGCGTAAAATTGCCGGTCAACAATGTGTTAACATTTCGAGAATCTGTAGTGGGGTTCCCGTTTTGACGTTGGAGAGTCGGATGTGTGGGTTAATGGAAATATTAGGAAGAAAATTCGAGCGCAGGAAAATTTAAAATTTTTCTCTCTTTTGCGAGATATGTCGCGAGTTGCTCGCAAGGCTGCTCTCAAGTCTGGATACGCGTGGAATATGCACGCGTGGCATTCACCGCGGCTTTTGAGAACGTTTTTTCAAAGAGAGATTTCGAAGAACGAGAAAATCGAATGGATCTCTCCGGGCCCCGGAGCAGAATGATCGATCTCGTTGGCGAACACGTGCGGAGAAACCTCTGCGCACGTGTCACGCGCGAACGCGCATCCGGCGAGCGCATTTTCCCATTGATACCTTCGAGCGGAATCGCTGAACCGAATATCGCCGCTACTGCGCTCGCACTTTTCGCGAGACTTGCCAAGAATGTGCATGTCCACGCTGCGTTTATCGTCGACTTCCGTTTGTTCGTTCTATTGATCCATATTTTTAACGCGGTCCCTGCCAGAATTTGTTTAGGTTCTGCTCTCGAGCGACGGCGGACATGTTAGAACACTTTGCACGCCATTTGACCCTTGGGTCTTCACAATTTACTTGAAAAATATGCAACGATCAGATGAAATTATATTTAAAATCTCTGTCGACATATAATAGATAACAATAGTTACAGATTAAATAATTACCAGCATTTTTAGTGAGGCCACAGACCGGTACCAGAAGGTCACCTAGAGGTTATTGGGCCTCTTTCACGAATCAAAAAGTACCATTAGAATTGAAATTAATTTCACTCGCAAGACAATTTATTTCGAATATTAATTTCTTTTGCGATTGTTACTAAAAAGAAAATTACTTCTTTCAGATAGGATATAGTTATAGAAAAATTGATTACAATGAATTCTGAATACATTGAATTCTCTGTAAACGTCCACTATACTGGTGAATGTCATATATCGAATAGGAAAAATTATTCTTTGCTTCGCGGCGAACGTTGTCCAGTAATACGAGCGTATCATACTAGGATTTCAAATTGATTTCGCTGTTCGGGTAATCGGTGTTCGAGTAAATTGCGAGAAGATTACACAATTCGACTAGTACGTATAGCTTTTTTTTTCTTTTTTCTTGTACACAGCTTGAAATCAGTGATGACGGTGGTAAATTGAATTTAATAAGTAACCTTTTGCACTCGGCGCTACTTTATCTCAAGATATTCCGCATATCTTCTGACCTAGAAATTGAACGTATCAATCGGTATCACACTCGAATTTTAGCAACGGATTAAATACGAGCGAATTTAGAGATATAGCGTCTTGAGTTGAAGCATAATTTTTATATAGAGCTTCACACTCGTTCTGGGTCAAAGGATTAATATTGCTCGTCTCACAAAGTACTATTAAACGATCACTAGTATCTAAAATATCGAATGAGCAATGGATAAGTGTCCACTAGACTGCACATTTGATGCATTTACGAAGGAAACAGATGCAACAGAAAATAGAAAAAAAGTGAATTTAATATTATTGGTAATAATAACATTAATTATTATAATACTATGTACAACCCGTTTAAATTATTATTATTACTACGCACAAAATCCCCCAGACTAATGGTCACAATTAGTCTAATTTTTTAGCTGAATCGAGACTGATCTGAGGATCCACTGTTCGACTAAACGAAGATCTTTCCGGATCAGAGTTTTCCATTAACCAATCAAACACGAGCATATTCACATAAAAACGACTGCAATTTTAAGCGACGCCTCGCACTCGTTTCAAATAAAATTAGTGTATCACACTGAAAACACTGTTCAACGATTGCTAACATCTGCGATATCCGACATCATGAATGGTCAACGAACAGATGCTTATGGTTGCGATCTATTACTGAAGTTTTCCAGCTGAAACGTATCGAAACCAAGGCTCTAGGTTCCGGCTAAGTATACCGAGGCACACGCGAGTACCCGCGACCCTAACTCACGCTGAAAACACGGTCGTTACCTGCGTTCGATTTCTCCAATAAAACGGAAATAAACCTAACTCTTCGCGATCGCCTACAATCGGCCAATTTTCCCAGCACCGAACTCGAGGTATTGGATCGCTGGATCACGGATGAACGGGCAAACGGGCCGCGTGTAAAGATCTTTATCGCGGACGTGTATCGATCGGGCCCGCGATTGCCCGCGAACGGGTTTAGACGGTCAAGGATCATCTCGGTTGATATTTTTGTCGGTCGGCCAACAAACTCGCAGACGACGACGAGGAGGTGGAGGAGAAGGGAGGACAACGCATTATGTCAGTAAATTCTTACGCACCGATCGATCTGGGCCCCGGGGGGAGGGGGGAACGTAGGGTTCAACAAACCTCGATCTGTGTTCCGGTGTCCCGATGCGCATCAATCGAATCTGATCGAATCGCAATTCGATCGCTGGTTCCGCACGTGCATCGTGCTCGGGCCCAGATCAGTGTGCGCTCATCGGCCGATTCGCAAAACGTTCGTTTACGTATCTGGCATCCGAGAATCCGCGACGTTGATCTCCCTGTACACGCGTGCCGAGAAGGGGTGGGTAGGGGTGTAGGTAGCGGTAAATCTCGGTCGCGAGAACAAACTAGGTTTTTTGCCAAGAGCAAGCCTGCCAATCGAGAGAGAAATAGAGAGAGAGAGATAGATAGTCAAAACCGAACCCCCGTCGATTTGGCCCGCGGACGGTTGCTCTGATCAATGATTCGCACCGAATTACGAAGCACGGTAGCGCTTTCTTTCCCGGTTGGTGGGAAAACGCAACCGGGAGAGGCTCGGGCGAAAAGCTCTCCGCGGACAAAGTAACTGGGTCATCGTGTAATATGCAAACAAAACGACTCGGATAGGCGAGTGAGGTAGAGAGAGAGAGAGAGAGAGAGCACGTTCTTCGACGCGCGACAACATTATAAATAGTAGTCCGCACACGGATTCAAGATCGCGTGTTAGGACTGCGTCCTCGAGCAGCTCTCTCCGAGGATAGGCCGCGGGTACAAAGCTGCTGGACAAAGGAACGAGCGCGAGCAACCCTCTCCAGATGGGAGAGCGCGTTCGATCAAACGCACCGTTTCGAACCGCGAGCTGACTAACGACACACCAGAACACCAGCAGATAGAATAATTCTTGACTCACCATAGGTCGAGCGTAGTCTTCGGTAATCTAACAGCGTCCGGACTCATGCCCCAAGGATGACGCTGTACATCCTCCGGTTTCCTCCGGTTCTACGCCCCTTGCTCGTTATCCGCGGCACGCGCGGTGTCGTTCCTCCGCCCGTGTGCTCGAATGGGATTTTCCCGTGTGCACGGCACAAAGATTTCGAAACGGAGAGAGACCGCCGTAGATCGTTACGAGAACCGTTTAATCCTCGCCTTCGCTTTGACGACGATCGATGAGCCGCGAACGGTATCGCGGGGCAGCATTCGTTCCCCGAGGGTTCCGCGGGAATCTCTCAATTCTCTTTTTCAAATGCGTGTCTTCTTTCTCTCTCTCTTGCTCTCTCTCTTTCTCTGTGTGTCGAGCGAGAGATCTACGTAACACGAACAGCGATCAAGAGGAGATCGAATCGCGACGCGACCAACCGATCCGCCGTGCGAACTGCGACTGACAGACCTGAGAAATGATCGGCCGACGCAACACTCCTCGGAATCAGCTGTCGCCTCTATGCACCACCGTCCTCCTCTACCAACCAAATGAACTGAGCTGCCCCGACTCGGAGCCCAGGGACGGCCATGATAACCGGGGCCCTCTCCCACCCGCGCTATTCCTCTCTCTCTCTCTTTCTCTCTCTTTGTCGCTCTCTCACCGTTCTTTCATTGACAATGACTCAGGATCTCGCAAGACAATTACAACTTCTCGGTACTTCTTCAGACGAGACAGACTTTGATCGATCGATTTACTCGATTCAGACCGGTCCGCTCGAGAGCGCTCTTCCCGCTGATCCCATTCGGTCCCGATCTCTGGATCGAACCGGAAATCGGTTGGAGATCGGTGGGGAATAATCGAGGGTTACGTAAAATTCTCGCGGGGACAGGAAGCCGATGACTTCGGGGTTTCTTCTGGATGTTATTAGCCGGCGTAATGACACGAAATCATACGGGATCATTTTCTTGGTGGCCGCGGCTCGAAGGACGATCGCGGCGACGATTGAAGGTGAATCGCGAGCGGCACCGTCGGAGGACGTACTCCTCCCGCGTGGAATCGTCGGGGCGTCGAGGATCGTCGCGACGCTACTGCGATCCTCGCGCATGTACAACGGATCGGCCGGCCCGTTCGGTCGAGATTCCCGTGGACGGTGCCGCGAATCTCGACCTCGCGTCCTCGTTCCGTCCCGCGCGAAAGAGAAGGGACTGCGAGACGGAACGGAGAGAGGAGACCACCGGACAGAGAGGCTCGCATCGTCCGCCGAGGAGGTCGAACGGAGACGGAACGACGGAGAAAGGAGAATGAGTTACCACATGCCCGCGGGTCGATACTCTAGCACCGGCCGCGAGAGAGCCCCGGTGCAAGCGCACCGAAACGAGTGCACGTGCACCCGGCCGAGACTGACTCACCCGCGAGTGCAAAGAGAAGGACAGAGCGAGCCGAGCGCGTAGACAAAGCCGACTTCCGTACGAAGATCGAAGTCTAAGTTCGTCTGCCAGCGACGCGCGCGATGCTCGCTGACCACGCCGATTCTTCGACACGAGCTGGCTTCAGGAACGTACGGCGACTTAAGGGACTCGCTTTGCTTTTTATTATACATGCTAGAGCCCTGAAGACGGCCGGACAGTCGCAGGCGGTCTTCGACGAAGTTTTATTTCGCACGCTCTGACCGCCGACCAGCTGAGTCACGCGGTTCGACAGTGGTTTATATTATACTCGGGGAACCGTGTTTCGATAAGTCCGTGGGAGTTTTGGGTGTCAACAACTCCTTTGTTTCACGGCGGAAAGTCAAATTGTGGGAATAATAATGCCCCCCTATCACTTGTAACGCATACCTTGCAAGACTGAGAAATTGTATTTGAGCAATGTTTGGGCGCTGACTTTTTCTGTCGATCTTTAACTGCTCTGATAAGCGGAGGGGAGGGGAGAAGACAAATTTTGGTGGGAGTAATGCCTCCAATGTCATACAATGTACACTTTGGAAGCCAAATGGGATAAATCGTATTTTAGCAATTTTTGTGTGCTTACTTCTTCGATTAAGCTTTAACCGTTTTGAGAAGTGGACGGAGGAGAAGTCAAATTTTGGTGAAAATAATGCCCCAATTTTCTGTAATCTATACTTTGCAAGCCTAATGGAATAAATCGTATTTTAGTAATTTTTGTGTGGTTACTTCTTCGATTAAACTATAACTGTTCTGATAAGTGGACGGGGGAGAAGTCAAATTTTGGGGAAAATAATGCCCCCAATTTCTTGTAATCTATACTTTGCAAGCCTAATGGAATAAGTCGTATTTTAGTAATTTTTGTGTGGTTACTTCTTCGATTAAACTATAACTGTTCTGATAAGTGGACGGGGGAGAAGTCAAATTTTGGGGAAAATAATGCCCCCAATTTCCTGTAATCTATACTTTGCAAGCCTAATGGAATAAGTCGTATTTTAGCCACTTTTCTCTTTAACTGCCTCGATAAGCGGACGGGAGATGAGAAGTCAAATTTTTGGCAAAATAATTCCCCCAATTTCCTGTAATCTATACCTTGCAAGCCTAACGGGACGGATCGTGTTTTATTAATTTTTGTATGTTGACTTCGATCAATCTTGAACTGCTCCGATAAGGGAACGGGGGACGGGAAGTCAAATTCTGGTCAAAATAATGCCCCCAACTTTATATATTTTGCAACCGTAGATAAATCGCACTTTATCAATTTTTGTCTGTCGACTTAGATCGACCTTCAACTGCTCCGATAAGCGTACGGCATACGAGAAGTCAAATTTTTGTCAAAATAATGCCTCCAGTTTCTTGTAATCTATACCTTGCAAGCCCAACGGGACGGATCGTATTTTCTTAATTTTTGTATGTTGACTTCGATCAATCTTGAACTGCCCCGATAAGGGAACGTGAGACGAGAAGTCAAATTCTGGTCAAAATAATGCCCTCAACTTTATATATTTTGCAACCGTAGATAAATCGTACTTTATCAATTTTTGTCTGTCGACTTAGATCGATCTTCAACTGCTCCGATAATCGTACGGCAGACGAGAAGTCAAATTTTGGTAGAAATGTACGCTTTGCGAGTCTAAATAATTTTCAGTCCAGAACCGAGCAGCGTTTTGCACTGTGAATGCGCGTTTCTGCAGCGAACGATGCCCCTCCTCCTACGCCCATGATGGTTCCCAACTATGGAGGAATACGTTTTGTGACACCGGTGCAACGAGTGTTGTTTGCAGCATGCCCGATGAAAATCGACTTTTCGGATCGATCGAGTGGCTCCCCGGCGCCTTAAACACGACCGATCGGTCGTGTCTGTGTACGACCGGCTATTTCTACTTGCACGAAACACGAACGCCTTGCCAGTACACCGTGTGCCGTCTGTTTCGCATTGATTTTAATATCGTTCGCATATCAGCCCGCCTCGAGGTAACTTGCGGATTAAATAATACCGTCCGGACGTAAGTGGAATCAGTCGGCAGTTGTCGGACGCGCGAGTTGAATGGCACTCGGGTGCACGCGCACCGAACGGGTTCTTTAAATTTCATTATCCCGCCAGCTAGCTCCTGCGGAGGACTAGTTTCTTTTATTTTATATTTTCTGCTGCGATCTTCGGTGCTCGATCCCTTTTCTGCGCGATCGTTGCGATAATCTCAATTGAAAGAACAAGCAGTCTCCTCGCAGACATTCAGTGGAAGATGCGTTGAGTGTTCGATATTAATTAAATATTTGACTTCCCACCACCACACGGTAGCCAACAAAATTTTTATCCGCCCAGTACAATTTTAAACGTTAATTTCCGAGTCAATGAGCAGACGAAGAACTACTTTTAATTCATTGGAATTGCTGAATTTATCTTGAATGCGTAATCGAAGCAAGTTTTTCCGAAAGATTGTTCCCAGCAATCACTTATAATCCCAGGAGTTAATTATCTGCTTTTCTCTCCGCGATTTGTACACGATACATATCGACAGTATTATTCTGTTTGATACCACTTTATCCGACAGAGTGTAATCGGCGGACCTCACGCAAACAAACGCATGCACGGTCGGAGATGATAAATCTCACAGCTGTTCTTGAACCTAAAACGTGCCGACTATAAATAATGTTACCGAAGACGGTGACGAAGAAGAAGGATCTACAGCCGACGAAGAAGAAAGATCTACGAGATCTCTCAAGGTCCGTGTGCAGAATCCTTTCACGTGGAAAGCGCCGCTGCCGTTCTTTTCCGAGGAACGGCGTTAGGAATTATGCTGTTAGGGGAGCCCGCATAGTTGCATAGCTGCCGCGCGGCGTGGTCTCGCTGAAATCGCCTACGATTTTATTGCTCGCCGTTTTTGCACGGAGGCGCGCGGCCAGTTTCGCTCCGTTTCGCCGGTTTTCTTCTATCGTTCTGCGCAGTTCTAGACCGACCGGAGAGGATTCGTTGACCGAACGCCAGAAAGCTTTGATTATTGTTCGTCGAGTCTTCCGAATTTAGAACGTCCGCTTTGCGACGGCAAGAGGAAGCTGCGCCGAGGAACACGCGCGCGGAATACGCCTCCGAAGAGGACAGGCGTGAAGCGTTTCCAGCGTTGCGTGTCCGAGGAATTCGAACTTGGTCGCCTGACTTGCCGCAGAATCCATCTAAATGACTCACAATCCTTAGGCCGAACGAAACCGTACACGCCCGCATCTGCGAACTCCTCTGTAAGATCGCGGCGGCTATTATCTTTCTATGACCTTTCCTTGACTTTCTTTCTCGAATCCCTATCGATTCGCACCTGAAAACTCGGAACTGCAGTCACCCCCGAGCTTACACAATCTGGATATTATTTAACTCTTCGGGGCTAGGTGGGCTAAAAACTGTCCCCCCTTTTGCCGCTTAGCTTTTCATGGGATATATTTTCGCCCACTGCGAAAAGTTGAAGTTGCTCATAGTCGTACAGTTTAATATTTAAAGTTTTTCGTTCAGTTGGCAATGCTGTGCACCAATGGTAAATCAGCGAAAAGAAAATTTATGCAAATCAAAACGCATCAGTAAGTTGTGTGTGCTGCTGTGATTAACGTTGGCGCATGGTTTGTGAACTCGCAAAATTCTGTGCAACTAAGGTTTTTATTGTCTTTAAAAGCGCGTGCCTCAAAGAGTTAAAGGAAACCCATCGACGGAGGCATTGCAGACTTTTATGCTGAATAAAAATTTTATTCAACTGCGAGGAACAGAAGTTCAACGAAAATTTCCTGTTTCCGTCGTCGGTTCCGATAACAGAGGCCCTATCGACGGAGGAAATATCGTCTAAAGTGTGCCGCGTGGTACGACCGATTTTCAGGAAAAAGTCAGATGAATATTCACGTATTTCCGAGTATCGTGCAAATATCGTGCTCATCTCCAGCGCGTATACCGAGGTGTTACTGTACTTTCTTGTACCGAGCGTTTGCTGAATGATTCGATTTTTCCTAAGGCTGTTCCTCCGGAAAAGTTGGCTTTATTAAGAGGCTGTCGACGACGCAGCTAATTATGCTTCCGGCAGCAGTCTCTTATCAGCTGGAACAGATTCCCCGGCGTGATCACGTTCCCTTTTGTTGACTGTCACCGATGTTTTGCAGTCGACGCAGTTCACGCGCGACAAACGTCATCCTGATATACGCCGATCCGATCTTCGGCTTGCAAATTCGATTAAAAAAAAACGCGCGCGGGAACCGGCACGTGACACGTGCGACTATCGACCCGGCACGCTTCGACTTTGTATACGGAAACGACTCGGCGAAATAGAAGGGTCGAGGGTGCGAACGTGGAAGAAAGGTAGAGAGACAGAGAGAGGGGAGAGGGGAGAGGGGGAGAAGAAGAGGTTGTTTCGCGGGCCAATTTTTGCGTAATCAACCCGTCTGCCACGGGCGATCTATTTCGAGATCGACGAGTGTTTAAACTTGTCGCCGAAATGCCGCACACGCGTCGACTCGTCCCGAGCAAGAATGGCGTCGCGTTTCTTTTGGCAGCTCGCGGACGATCGCGTGAATCTCGAAAATCGGGAGGAACAATCGGAAGAGCGGGTTTCACGGACGCGCCTCGGTTTAGCGAGCGCCCGCGGCGGCGTTGATCCGAGGCGTTCTTCCCGGCCGCCAGCGAAAAATCAATGGAATGCACGCGCGCCATAATCTCCGCGATGATTTTCAAAGAACTTGTTTCATCTTCCTCCGTGAGTCAGATGCACGTGTCCCCGATATCTGTTCGCGTGCACGACCAACGCGCAAGATTGCATTCAGCCGGACATTATCTCGTTTTCCAGCTGGTCTTGTTTTGTTCTACGACCGACCGGTTCTCTCTGCGAGCCCTTCAAAACCGCGCGCGACGTGAATCGCGGTCTAACTAGATATTCAAAGGGAATTTAGCCGGAGAAAGGGAAAACGGGGAAAGTGTTCGCGAAATGAAATACGCAATTTCCGCACAATCGTTTCGGTGGATGCAGCAGTTTTTTCTCGAATTTCTCTGCGCTCGTAATCCCACGGCCACTCATTTTTCTCGAAACGCTTCCACTCGTTTCACGTTTTCAATAGTCCCGTTCAAAGCTCATCTCTAATCTCGGTTATTTGCGAAATTAATTTTGCGCTAACAAAATCTCCCCGAAGGAGATTATACGCCTTTATAATGAAGTATTTGAACAAAAGTATTCGAATGCGTTTACTCTACCCAAATGCCTAGCCGGTAAAAGTCCCAGAACTATCCCCACTGTCCCTGGCTGGACCCGTGTTTTGGACGTGTATCGAGTAAACGCTGTACTAAAAAATTTCTATAACTTCGGGAATTGTAAAATAATAAATCCGTCATTTTGTGTCGGTAGTTGATATTACGTAGAATTTTTAGCAATGTTTGTGGCTAAGTAGTGGCTAAGACGTGCAAACAAGTTTTTATCACCTACCGCGCAGAGATTGATAAATATACTTAATTAATCGTTCTCGGTCGCACCGTCGTGCATTAATTACGATTTCGGTAATGCAAATTGTTTGTTCGAAAGTCTCTCGCGCGACTCTACGCTTGTTATCGTCTGAATATATGGGATCGATAAACGATCCCCGGATAAAGAACCGGTTCGCCGATCTCGTAGCAACACGACCAAGAGAAGATCGCTATGATTTAGCGAGTATCGCGGTGGTCCGATTACGCGGTGCGTTGGCCGTGCATTTCGGTCGGCTCGGTGCAGTTGCACTCGGCTTTCTGCGGTGCGAAAACCCAGCATCCCGCAATTAGGCGCGTTAGAGCAATGGGACCCGACCGTCAAAACAGACCGAGGAGACGAAACAGCGTTTCTATTTAGGTTTGTCCCGGCGCGGACGAGATGGCTGCTAATGGCCGCGCATTTAGCATTGAAACTTTTCCCGGGGGAAAAAGAAGAAAAGAAAAAAATCCGTGCCATAATCGCAACGCGAGCACAATGTCATCGATATTGTGCATCAACAGGAGCGATAGGCGAAAAGTGACTAATCGCGTGCGTACTATTGTTTCGGTGCACGCGAACTCGATGGAATAACAATGTTTTGCATCATCGAATCTTCTAATCGTGTGTAGCAAAGTCCGCATCGTAAAGCATTAGATAGATCGTGATAGGAATTCTAATTGGCAAAAAATCTGACATAATGCACGACCCCTTTTCGATCGAACGACGCTCGAGATGCACGACGGTATTAATATCTGGAATTATAATTACAATCAGGCTCGTTAGCATGTTTCATATTAGTCTGAAAGAGTGGCACGTTGGTCAACAAACATGGTCCCCAAAATGATTCTACAAAATCGAAAACAATCGAAGAAGGACGAAGTTAAGAACGAGCGGAAAGATATTAATATTAAACTGCATTCGTGTACATACGCGACGACACGCACCACTTGCTTGGGCGATCGTTCAATTCCGAGAGCAGATCTACCAATCGTGCTGCTAAAATGATCAAGCGTTCGGTCGAGTTACAGATAATCTGTGGTACAATAAACGACAATATACATTGTCGCCGGTTGTGCTAATCCCCGGTGTATATCGAATCGGAGTATTTATCAGTGATTGGAAAGATTCCTACGAGCAAACTACACAGTCTTAAAGATACCTATTTTGCAGGTGTTTTCAAGGTGATCTAGAGCCTATTCAACATGCCTAGGATTTATACACCGAACTAATCATTGAGTTCGACGTTACTGATAATACTAGGAAAGTTGCTAGAAAAGTTGACTTCTGCATTAAACATACAACCATTCGGACGTAATTGAACGAACACGTGCCGTAACGATTGTACGAGCGAAGTCGTATGAATATTCAAAAATTTGGAAGTAATGAACTTCGCAAGTAAATCGCACATTGAGTAGGAAAGAATATTTTCATTCTAAAACTAAATTTTTCTTCCGTCTTAGAATATTGTCATTTTATTCGTGCGAAACTGATCCGATTTCAACGTATAATATTTAAATGTTTAGTAGTCTGTTGAATACAAATTTCGTAATGTAACAAATACATTGTAATATTTTTTGTAATTTCTTTGAAATAATGCCACAACAATTTCTAATGGCGCCTCAGAGTCACCACTCGAGTGCAAAGGTTTGCCGTGGAATGGAATTTGAAAAATCCCTCACGGCACGGAATTAAAATCAAGCAATGACGAATATAATAATATAATCGAATAATAACCGAAGCCCTTGTAAAGCTCAATGAGAAATAATTACGTTTTTATTCGATAAGAATTTAACAATTCATTAACGTTAACTGCACCGCAATAGAGTTTCGGATTGTCGAGTATACTCGTCAATCACAGTTAACTGG
The DNA here is from genome assembly GCA_028454255.1 of Halictus ligatus. Classification (NCBI taxonomy): domain Eukaryota; kingdom Metazoa; phylum Arthropoda; class Insecta; order Hymenoptera; family Halictidae; genus Halictus; species Halictus ligatus. The sequence continues at coordinate 6,827,726 of CM052142.1, read as the reverse complement.
TTATAATGGTCATTGATTTAATTGATTAGATTAACGTTTATCTCCTTGCGTCTCCAATGCTGCAAAACAAAATTAATTTACATTGATTTTTTTTCGATTTGCTTTGATCGAATTGCTAGATTGTTCAAACCCATTCTGAAAGTCTAATTATGGGCTACACTCAATAATTTATTAATACTAATGAGGGAGAGGCGGATAGAATTAACTGATCACGGAGCGTGAAGGGTTTCCATTAAAATGATATACGGTATTAATATGTCAAATAATAATTCTCTTATCTTTTTGTCGCTGTTAGCGGGGTTTGTACAAGCACATACTATACCACGAATTAACCGAAAAATTTCGCAAGTGTCGCTCGTGCGATTTGCTGAAAAGAAAAGAGAGCCTAATTTTCGCAGTACAAAACGGGACTCCCCCGGATTAAGATCATTATCTTTCTGTCGCTGCTATAGTTGTCGTCACGAATTCGGCGAACGTTGGTAAATTGTACGTGGTTCACATCGATTGAGCGTCGTCGGTGGTATCGGTCATCGGATGATTAGGTTTGTCAAATGCTGAACGATCGTTGCCCGTCGAGGATCCGGCGAAATCAGCTGAGTAACATTTCGGCTAATTACTGTGACGAAAATAACCCGAAAAAAATACGTGTGGTCTTGTAAGCAAGGAACGCAGTTGCATGATTGCACGAGTGAGTCAACAACGGACAGTGGAACCGAGCAAGAAGGAGAGAAGGAGAGAGAGAGAGACATAGAGAGAGAGAGAAGTAAATTTGCAGGACAGTGAGATGCGTCGAAATCGGCCGTAACTCGATCAGCGTGCTAATTTACGCAGAACCAATATATATATACATATATCCGAAATGTCCGAGTCCACGGAGCAAGGAAAGGTAACCAACACCTTCGCATAATCGTTCTACTCGAAAGACACGCTTTGTCAAATTCGCGAAACGATGTACGCCAAAACACCTCTGTCCACATGCGATTCCTCTAGTTTGTCAACAAGACGCTCTCCCTTCACGCCCTTTACGTCCCTTTACAAACGACCGAGCGTCTTTCTCGTTTATCTTTATCAATAATTATATGCCGCTGTCATTCGTATGATTGGACAACACGATTTTATTCCATTCGTTTGATGACACCAGTGAGGTTATGTTGCTGCTATTATCACTACTGTTCCCCTAACGCTCATGTAAAGCATGACTCATAATCCTTGCTGTTTAAGCTCGCTAATTTGTTTACTAATTACTATAGGATCTTTGTATTCACACGGGAGTGTTCCTGTGCAGAGCGAACACAACGCAAGACGCAGAGCAAAGTCTGGGCACGTTGAATATTGTTGAATATGTAAGCTGACTCCACCATTTACGTCATATATATTGGTAGAAACAGATCGAGAAAGCTCCTTTCGAACTTACAGAGTTTCGGAAAGTGCATAGAATGGAAGTCCATCGAGGACTCTGTGGTTTCTGAGAACCAAGATCAAGATCCGGAGTGGTCTCTGGTAAATACTCATACGAGACGTACGCGTACGTCATCGGAGGGACCAGATTCCCTGGGACACACGAGGACAGTTAGAATCTTGTTCTCGGATTTAAGCTCCTTTCGTATATACCATGGGAAGCACCAGCTCGCGTTTCATCAGAAGGATGGCACCGATTATGTCGCCTTCTTTCATTTGTCCAATGCAGACAGTTTTGTAAATTCTTTAAAGGGGTTCATTAAATTTGTAAAGTCTCGTACGAATAGAAATCTGTATCTAGTGGTGGACGAAGTTCAGAACGTGTTGACTAAATCGTTCGCCGAGTTAGATATATTTCCTGAGAACACTTCGGATTATGTTTGGAAATTTGTGAAGAATTTACACAACCATCCGTATGAGACGACGATGGAGGCGTTCAGTAAACTGGCCGACATCTGGCGTAAGTGTACAAAAGCAAAAAGAACAGTGACACTTGCACATCGTTTCTCGTAATATTGTAAGCTCCATTCTAATTAACAGTGTACAAAGATCCGGCTAAACGCGCGGTCGAAGAGGCCGTCGCCGATATATTAAATAGTACTTTAAGCATCGATGTACCTCATCCACCGATATCTACTGATTCTGGAGAGGAATACGAAATTATAGGGGAACACGGATTGGGATTTGTTCTACCACCGAGACCAACCTGTCCTAGAGGTACATAACAGGAATAGTCTTGATCGAAATCATTTTCAAATGAAATATATTAAAACTTGTGCGATTCCAATAGGTTCACCACTGTCGAAAGAACAGTGGAACAGATGCAAGGACGCACAGGGGAGAATTTTAAATCCTGATCATGTAAAAGAAGTCGTTTTTCGCGGGGTTTGTATACACGATTTCAATCCGAGTTTTATTCCCGCGAATAGTCACATGCTAGTACGAGATTCCACTAGGCAATTGCGATTATAATCCGGGGGAATGTAGAAATAAATTTGCAGGGTGTCGCCCCGTCATTACGATTCGAAGTATGGAAGTTTCTATTGAATTATTATCCGTGGGAGTACACGAATAGCGAGAGACAGGAGCTTAAAAAAAAAAAGATCGACGACTACTACATAATGAAGTTGCAATGGAAGTCCATCACGGCCGTGCAGGAGAGTAATTTCTCCGATTACCGGGACCGAAAGAGTTTGATAGGTAATGCTCGTGTAGGGTGATCGCCCTTGACACGTTGACTGCCGTTACAATTAAACTCGTTTGATCAAATGGTATTGTCTTTGTCTCTGAACCGTTACGGTTGCCGAGTCGGTAGTCAACGTGTTAACGAAGCTTCCGTGTGTGTGATACGAAGTATGTTACACGAATTTCAGGAAAGGATGTTAACAGGACAGACAGGACACACCCATATTACTCGGGTGACAACAATCCTCACGTAGCACAATTATACGACATTCTCATGACATATGTGATGTACAATTTCGACTTGGGCTATGTCCAAGGCATGAGCGACCTTCTCAGCCCCATTTTGTGTTTAATGGAGAACGAGGTAGACGCGTTTTGGTGCTTCGTCGGGTTCATGGACAAAGTGGTACGTTCTCTCGAGTTTTTATAGATACTTTTCAAGCTAATCTTCGCGAACGATATTTACCTGTAACACCGTTGACACGCGAAACAGAGTACCAACTTCGAAATGGACCAAGCCGGCATGAAATCGCAATTGTGTCAATTGTACACGTTATTGAGCACCATCGACCCGCAATTAGCGAATTACTTGAGCAAGCACGACTCGGGGAATATGTTCTTCTGTTTCCGATGGCTTTTGGTACTTTTCAAGCGAGAATTCAACACGGTCGACATAATGAAATTGTGGGAGGTATTGTGGACTGATATACCTTGCAAGAATTTCCACTTGCTCGTGTGTACGGCCATCTTAGACACGGAAAAGAGCGTGCTTATGGAGAACCGTTACGGGTTCACGGAGATATTGAAAGTAAGTAAGGAAACGTAATGGGGAAATTAAGGAAATAATTAATCGCTGTGTCGTTTGTAGCATATAAACGATTTGTCCCTTCACATCGACTTGTCTACGACGTTGTCAAAGGCAGAGAGTATTTACTATCAACTGTTGTCGGTAGCCGACCAGCTATCCGATAATGTTCGTACAATAATTGGGCTGGAACGTTTGAACAAAGTGCCGGCTAGCATTACAGCGGAAGTGGCAGCTTCGGTTGACATTGACGAGGTAGACGGTCCCGATAGCAACTCGAGGAGGAACAGCATGGAGAGTGAGAACGTTAGGTTGGGTGACAACGAGGTGTCTTTCGAGCGGGGATTAAACATGTCATACATGTGAGACCTGGATCGGTCGTTCATTATGATTCGAGAACCGTGTTGTGCACCGCAGTCAATTTCACGAGAGCTACGTTTCTGAAAAGAACAATTTGTAGTTCCGCTTCGCGGCAAGGTGAACCTTGCTCCTGTTTGTTCGTTGGAACAGTGCAACGAATCGTACTCTGGCTCCTAAATAGACTTTGACGCATACAGTCTCGACGCTTTGTATGGAATACGCATATTTTATAAAGATGTCACGTGTATTGTGTATTGCGCGATTTGTTCTAATCGAAGGTGGCAACACGTCCACAATCGTGGGAGGGATGGGGGAGGGGGGTGGGGGAGATGTGGCCGGTCGATGAAGATTTACGAGGTCACAGCAAGAATTACTGTTAGTAGCGTTGAATTTTGAGATATTTATGAAATTCATTGTAATTACGAAGAGATTATAGACGCGCATACCTAGCGGGTAAGAAGGTAGTTTACGTACAAATCATTCTTCGTCTGGGCCATACTTTAAGATGCGCTCGAGGCGATGTGCGAAAACGCGATCAACATCAAACCGTACTTTTCACTTCACCTGGTCGTATCGTTTTCACTTACGTTCGATGTGTTTTCTTTTTTCATATGCGTATAACAAACGTCAATGCACCGCTGTATATTTCTAATAAAAATCATCCGTTTAATCTGTGACGTCCACGCGTTGTTCTTTTATCGACGACCGTGGTGAACGAATGGAAATTCGAATTATCGGTACGTTCGCTCCCTTCCCCCAGGGAATCCGGGTATGCGAAAAACATTTCCTCACGAAAAAAAAAAAAAAAATAAACTGAGGATAGGAGAGTGCTCACGCCCGGGGTTTCGGCGTTCCCAATTTCGTGACATCGCCGCTTTAGCATGGCACAGAACCGTGTCGTCTTTCCTGGAACAGAACCGGACCGTCTTTTAGCACGACACAGAACCGGGCAGTCCTTTAACATAAAACCGAAGGCACATTATTTTTTTAACCAGGATTAGAACGTATAGCTTAATCGTTTCATACGAAATATGTAACTAACATGTAAGTCTTGTGTACAAAATCTCTAATTAATAGAAATTAAGTATAATATTAATTGTAATGATACGTATTTCATTTTTTTTTCAATTTTGTAGGTGCAGAGTCTAGTTGTGAGAAATGGAAAACGCGGAAAAATTCGAACAAATACGGATTTCATATCGATTTCGTATCATTAATCTATTTGAATATATTGGGATCTGATCCGTTGAGGGCAGCACTACCTTGATCAAAGTTGGAGATGTAAACTCGAGTATGTATGTACACAATGCATAGTAGTGCACACTCTCGTTTCATCTCTACTTCTGTCTAAATATAGAGTGAAGATATAAACAATGGTTTTTGTGTTAACGTAAATGTTCCCCGCGGTAGGTCGAACGGTTAAGGTATGGAATTCTCCACAGTAAAACGTAACAGACATCGAAGAAAGAAACGGAGTTTGAAAAAACGCCGCTCTGAGCAGGTCAGATTTGAGGTTAAGTCCGCGAAACATCGAAGGATTGCTTCGGAGTACACGGATATATTTGTTACGAAAGAGAAATTCACGACCGACACCATGCACGCTAACTCCTTTTGGGAAAACTACACGGCGGCGCAAGAATGGCAAAACAGGTTAGTCGTTTTGCTATGTTGATTCTAGTCCGAGAGGACTCGATTCTATTCTTGTCGTGTCTTGCCACGGTCGTGCATTTTGGAGAAGGTGTACGAAACGATTGTTTTTAGACACAGCGTGACATGGTGGAGAACTCGTTGTATTGCGTTGGAATACGAGAATCAGATACTGAGAGACAAGCTGAGATCAATGGCCGGTCAGAACGCTCGCCATCATTCCAATTATGTACAAAAAAACCGTAAATACAAGGATCGACAGCTTGAAGAGGAGACGGAGACAAAGTCCATGGAAGACAACGAGAACTTAGAGTTTCATGTGAACGAAGACATGATGAACTTTTTGGAGCAGAGTATCAGGCATAAGATCGAATTGAAGAAGAAACGAGAAGCTGAATCGTCCGCCGAAAGAGAGGTGAGAAATGAGAGTGAATGTATACCGGGAGGAGCTGCATGGGTAACCGCAAGGAACACCAATGCAAAATTATTGTACGGCGAAGCCAGTCCTACTATACTAGCCATGGAAACTGCCCTGCAGACTACTGTAGACAGACATAAGGATAAAGCAAAGCCACAGTTGTGGCCCATTATCCCTTTAAGACCATAGATATTAGGGTCAAGTATTGTTTTATATTTAAGCAAATTTTAATGTGTATTTTATGGATAAGAATAAAGAAATTTTTTTTTTATTTTTCAATAACACATCATTTTTGTTCATATGACATTGACAATGTTAATTCAAATAGGAACATATTTGCGAGCTCTTCTGATCAAAATGAGTTTAAACACGGCATAATTTTGATCGTATTTAGTTATTTAGTCAATGATCACAAAATTTCAATTAGAAATCCACAAAAAAAAATTGATGATGTTCATTGAATGAAAAGGTATTCCGAAACAAAAAACTGTATGTTTCGATTAATAATTGAAAGGAGCTCTGCCAAGAAGGTGAAGGTCGGCCAAGGGTAAACAAGGAAAGCATTGAAGGACCCTTGGCCCATCCCTAGATAGCTAAAATTAAATTCAGATACAATTCAATTAAATACAGAAGTTTTTATAATTAGCAAGTCTTAAACTCTATTTTACAATGTTATCGCAAATTAATTAATTAATTCGTACGCATTAATTTATCGAACACAATTAACTGATAATTTTATTATTTCTGCCCGTTTAATGTTTATAACAATTCCTTTCGCCAGTGATGTCGATAAGCACTCCCTTGACCATCTGATCACCTAATTTTTTAGTGAAGATAGGTGATAGAACTCAAGGTACAGAGTAACTTTTAAACCATATGACCCATATTATTAGGCAAATATACACACAAAGGATCGTTGAAGGATACAATGATTCAACTGTTATCGTTTCAGGTTGGAAGATATTTATCAAAGTCGTTCGAGTGAATTAATTTCTATATGTACATACATTTTTCCATAATCGTATGAACGCATATGGTGACTTATTGATACACGATAGATAAATTGAAGAGGAATTTGCCAACTCAAATAAATAAAATATTTTGAAGCCTGAGCTGAGTTCTCCAAAGTGGACGTTTTTAGGTACCGGGAAGGAGTAGCATTAATTA